>VXAX01004318.1:2792171-2802223 GCA_013399835.1 Leptocoma aspasia | reverse complement strand
AGGGGTGGGGAGGAGCCTACCTGGACGCCGACGTGCCCGGCTGCGCGCCGCGGCCGGCGGAGGGGGTGCGGGACGGGAGCCACGCGCGCTAGAGACCGAAGCGGAGCAGGAGCGGTGCGAGTCTGAGCCCCGGAGCGGTGCGGGACAGGAGCGATGGGAGTTTTTGCCCGGGAGGGATGCGGACCGGAGCCCGGGAATAGAGCAGGGAGCCGAACCCACTGCTTTGCCCCGTTTAGGCTGTAATTTAACAAATCTTCCTGTTCTTCTTTACTTGCGTGATATTATGGGTTTAAATTTTTTTAAATGTCCACTACAAAACCTTTATATGTAAAGGGAGCTTCGTCTATATGTGTATTCATTAATTATGCCCATTTCAAAAACTTGCAATACTAGTTATTTAAATGCAAGGGATTTTTCTGACATTCTTTGTTTCAGACCCATGGAGTGGGCTTGCTCTCTAGCTTAATTCAATATTTTTCTTTCCTAAACTTTTTACTGCTGTGGATTTTATAAAGCATACTCTTACTTGTATTTAGCAAGGGCACCCCTCACCTGTTTACAGCTTTGAGATGATGTCTTGTTTATATTTACATCAGTGAATTTACCACTGAGATGGCATCGGTAAATTGCATAACTATCCCCTTCCAAAGTGTATTCAGACTTTATTAATGGAGGAGAATACAGGTCTCCTGTCAAGTAATTTCTGTTTCATACATTTAGAGTTAAATCTAATCAAGCAAGCCCTTTCCCTTTTTAAATCTCTGCTGTTGAATTTCCCACTGAAGAAAAAAGACTGGAACTAACTGCTGGGGAGCTTTGAGATCTTTTGTGTTGGAAGAAGTCCAGTAATGCAGTCCTTGCTGACTCCAACTTGTTCAGTTCTGCGTGACAGAATTTTTTTGTCTTACTAGCTTTACCTATTGAATATGCCTAACCACCTTTTAAACGTATTTAACCAGCTGAATGGAACTGATTCATGTGTGAATACATTTATGACTCTGATGCACAGTTAAACCAGCAGATTATCTTGAACCCTTTAGCATTTGCTACACTGTTTGTATTCCTTCTTTTAAGTCTGGGTTTTGTGCCTCTTATTCTCAGGGTTGCAGTTTGTGAGGCTGTGCAGCAGTGCCGGGCAAGCTGTGGGGCCAGGGAGCTGCGGGGCAGCCACCGGGTTTGCGGTCGGCGTCACCATCCAGCGGCCGCTGGGGGAGCAGTCCCCAGTCAGGCACCATGAACTCCGGCACCACTGCCCCACAGAAGGTCACCAGCAACCCCACCAACACTGATGTCAACTATGTCATCAAAGAGCATTATAATTACACGGGAAAGCTAAATGAGAGCGTGGACACTGGAATTAAAGTGACGTCGGTGGTTTTTATCATCATTTGCTGCTTTATAATCTTAGAGAACATTTTTGTCTTGCTTACCATCTGGAAAACCAAGAAGTTTCACAGACCCATGTACTATTTCATTGGGAACTTGGCTCTTTCAGACTTGCTGGCTGGTGTGGCTTACACTGCCAACCTCCTGCTATCTGGACACAAAACCTACAGCCTGACCCCCAACCAGTGGTTTGTAAGAGAAGGCAGCATGTTTGTTGCCTTATCAGCTTCTGTGTTCAGCTTGTTGGCCATCGCCATTGAGAGATACATCACCATGCTGAAGATGAAACTCCACAATGGCAGCAACAGCTTCCGCTCCTTCTTGCTGATCAGCGCGTGCTGGGTCATCTCTGCGATCCTTGGGGGGCTCCCGATCATGGGCTGGAACTGCAAGAATCTCTTGTCCAACTGCTCCACCGTGCTGCCTCTCTACCACAAGCACTATATTCTCTTTTGCACAACAGTTTTCACTGGCCTTTTGTTATCTATTGTGGTCCTCTACTGCAGGATCTACTCCATGGTGAGGACTAGGAGCCGCAGGCTGACATTTCGGAAAAACATTACCAAAGCTACTAGGAGCTCAGAAAAGTCACTAGCCTTGCTCAAGACAGTGATCATAGTCCTGAGTGTCTTCATTGCCTGCTGGGCTCCTCTGTTCATCCTCCTTTTGCTGGATGTGGGGTGCAAAGTGAAGACCTGCCCAATCCTCTATAAAGCAGAGTATTTCTTAGTACTGGCCGTGCTCAATTCAGCCACGAACCCTATAATCTACACCTTGACAAACAAAGAGATGCGGAGGGCTTTCATCAAGATTTTGTGCTGCTGCAAATGTTCCCCAGCAGATTCTGGGACCAAATTCAAACGGCCAATCATTGGGGGGATGGAGTTCAGCCGGAGTAAGTCTGACAACTCCTCACACCCACAGAAAGAGGATGGTGACCATCCTGAAACCATCATGTCTTCGGGCAATGTTACCTCATCTTCTTAGGAGTAACCATGGGGGTGTATTTCAGAGTCTTCCTCTGAAATCAGGGAGCTGGGACGCCTCCTGCTCACAGCAGCAGCGTTAGGCTGAGTGAGCAAGTAGCATTAGTTCTAATGAGGCAAACGGTGCACTTGCGAGGCTGGAGTTCAAGAAATGGGACAGACTGTTCTGGCTTGAAAATCTTTTTCCCTGGAGCATGTTTTGTCTTTGCGCTGAGGCAGCTCAGGATTGTCAGGCGCATTCATATCCTGAAATCTCCTTAGTAACTCTGAAAGACTGATGCCTTGGTGAAATGATGCCTAGTGTGTGTAAGAGAAAGAGAGAGGGGGAGGAGGGAAAAGGAGAAAGAATCTTTTTTTTTTTTTCCCTGTGAGAAGAATGTGAAGTTTTTTCTCTTCACAGCAAACCACTGACACAAAGATCTTTCTGTACTGAATTTAGTGGTGGCTCTGGTATCGTTGGTAAGAAGTGTGTTTGTTTAGCACATAACATGGAAGGAGATCACAGAAATATAACTTAGACCACATACAACCATAATTGGCATAATTTTGCAGAGCTTTTAGTTAAGTCATAAGGTTTTATTTGCAGAGTCCAAAGCTCTTGGGGTTTTACTTAGCAAGATCATAGCTGTGAATTTTTGCTGTCAGTCCGTATTACATTTGAAGACCATGAGCTAGATTCTGCATTCGCCTGTACAATTCCATTGGCTGCGTCAGATTTAATGGAGTAGCTCAGAATGGCATTTGGCCCCATATTTTGATCGCCTTTTTATTCTATAGCATTAAATAAACTGCATTATCATGAAAAATGCAAGGAAGAACTAAACATCATTTCTCTTCAAGATGACTTGAAGGTCTACAAAATAGTAAAAAATACTATTGAGAACAGTGGGATTTTTGCCTAAGTAAGAAGAGCTAATAACTGAAGGGGTATTTCAGTGTCAGGTTCACAGTCTTTCCAAAAGTAAGGATCAGTTGGAAAATCAGAAGAGTATGTCGGGTTTCAGCAGAAAAAATTAAAAGAAAGTTGAAGTGAAATGACTATAGATAAATGCACTTCCATAACAAAATGCAATACATTTTGGCACATTTTATTAATGTTTATAATTTCAGCAAAGATGTCTGTATTTTATCATGGAAGAAGTACCTGTCGTTAAATTGAATGTATTTGTTTTACAGCATCATTTTTACTTCTCTATTTTTCTAACCTGTGCTAATGGGGTTGAATGTGTACAATGTAAATAAGATACAGGAGTCTTCATGCGCCTAGAGTATTACTATAACAAATGTGGTATATCTGGGATAGCTGAGAGCAATTGACTTATCTACAGTCATCAGCAACTCCTAGGACTGGTATTTTGTAAAGAAAATGTATTGCCTTTGTAGTAAAATTTCCAGTGCAATTAAACTGTTGGGTTGGTTTTTTTTTTTCTGGTTTAAAAAATAGTATTTAAAATGTTTCTGACTTTTATTGTTCAATTTGCACATAGCTTTATTGACTTCTAAACATTAATAAACTGATTTTTTTAAATGATTCCATTATCAGACTACTAGCAGTTTTGTACTGTTGTGGTGGTTTCATGCCAGGTGGGGTTTCCACAGAAGTCAGTGAAAGAATTCCTTGACTTTAGTACATGCTGGGATTATGTCCATTCTGTGGGGACATAACGTGTAATGTAACAGGATCATGTAAATTACAAAACTAATTTTAAACTATGACTTTCTTGTCAGCATGTGCTGTATGGCTGAAATGCCACTAGAAGAATCTCTACAATAGCAATCCTTCTGTGACAGCCAATGAAGTACAAACACAAGGAAAACCAGATGGCTGCCAATTTTACCGTGACTGCCTAGGGTAGAAAAGTGAAGTAATTCACTTGTATCACCAATATAATTAATAAATTCAATTCTTAGCTTATTGCAAACATCAAGGAAGTTTATGAAACAGAATGATGGCCTCAGCTGCGTGAGTGCTGCAGCTCCATTGGGTCTGCCAGCGAAGACCGTGGCAGTGTAGTTGAACGGATACTGCGTTACTTCTTGCAAAGGTCTGACTTCCATTTCCTTTCTCGTGGCCATTCCCTCTCAGAATTACTTTTAAGTTCCATGGAGCTCATACAGGATGCAGTTGGAGAGTGAAGATAAACCTCACCTTTTCGTACTGTATGTCATCACTGTGCAGGGTTTACTGTGGGAAATGAGAGCCTACTCACCGAGGAAGGCTCTGGGTCATAACCTCACTTCCTGAAGGAAATTCCAAAAATGCCCTGAAGACAAAAGAGTGGAAGCAGGCTGGAATTTCTCTCCATCTGTCTGCCTGTATGGAAGGAATGATTTCATGTGTGCTCACTTCCTAGCCTTTTAAATAGTGACCTGAGCAGGGCTGGAAAAAGCGTCAAATCTGTATTTGTGCACAAGATAAAGTGTCTCTTGGCTCAGGCCTTCATTTGGGCAGGGATGGCTTACCCTGGGTGCTGACAGTTAGGAGGGAAAGCACTGCTTTGTCCCAGGGATAAAGTCACTTCTGTGCAGAGCACCAGAAGTTGTATAAACCATGGAAGTCCAAGTTAAACCCTTGTGCTACCAGTGAGTAAATAAATGCAATGTACGGGGATGAGGCAATGCACAGGGACATCTGAATTTGTAGGGGTGTTTTTATTGGAGGGACTGGGGCCCTTCTGCTCCTGAAGCCTTACAGGCATTAAGGTTGTTTGTCCCACACATCTGAGATCCTGTGACAAGGGCTGAGCTGCGTCACCACAGCATGGTACCGCTGGCCCCTTGTGACTACCACCCTCTTTCTGTACTGGGAGCTGATAGCCCGCAGGTGAGTCACTTCCCTTCCCTTTGCTGGTGTTTCTGTATCCCTTGCTTATCTCATCTCAGCACTGTGGGCCTTTGAGGAAAATGACAATTTCCCCTCTGGAGGTGACTGTGTGATTGGAGCCCAGTTCAGGGAGGGAACTCAAAGCCCTATGTAATTCACACAATAAAAGATGTGCACACCCTAGAGTGTGGCACTGGGCCGTGGGAACAATTTCCTACACTCCTGGTCATGGTGACATAAATCTGCTTCCCCCATAGACACTCCACATGCAAGTAGACAAGATTTGGACAGGCAATAATAACTGTAATAAAATAATAACAGTAAGGGTTCCTGCTGTGAAAAAAAGGAAAAGGCCTTTTTGTCCTGCTCCTGGGGGGGAGCCCTGCAGCTCCTCAGCCATGGCCATGCTTTCCCATACACCAGCAGGTTAGGCCAGAGGTACCGTGCAGTTTTGAGGCTGCAGTGTAGAAAGCACCCTTCCAAGCCCTGGCCTGCCCTCTGTGTACATGGAAAGGGCAAGCAGCTTTGTCCTGGTGATGGCCATGTGACAAACAGGCAGAGAAAATGAACTGAGAACTGAAAAGGTACATTATACAGAACATCTATGTGAAACAGAATAGCCTTAATTATTCAGAGCAACCTGGTCCTTTGATGTTTATTCTTTTTCCTAGCTATTCTTCCAGTGCAAAGAATAGAACATGGATAGAAAATTATCATAAAATCTGTCTGCTACTTCCCTGGCAACTCCCTGCCCAGGTATTCCTGTGTAAGAGCCAGGTATAGTAGGGTGCATATTGAGCAAGAGAAGAGCTGCAGCTGGAATGCCCCATGGACCACTCAGCAGGAACTAACCTTGGGCTTGCTGTACACCACATGCTGCCAGGACTAAAACTAGGGAACAGAAATGTGTAAAAATACTGTTATCCATCCTTATTTTACCCTGTCACCTAAGAAATACAGGGATTGCCCAACTGTATCATTTCTTAATTCCTAATCTGGCCTGGAAGATCTCAATACTGATTGCATTTTGTATGGGATGAGGCATTATCATAAAAAAGGTCAAACTGACAAAGCATTCAAAAACATGGGTACGTAAACTAGAGCCATGTAACCTGCTCAGCTCTGAAATGCTGGAAATTCCCCAAGGTTCTGAAGTTTGCCAGGAAAACATCTATTGTATTTCAGTAATTCCCCATATGTTTTGTTGGATGTTTTTTTCTTTTGAAAATGAGATTAATTCAATAGAACAAAAGTGTTAAGATTTAAGAAACAAACAAAGAAACCCCAAACAAAATCCACCTAAATTAAGTTCCTATAATTTGCTTTCACAGACTTTTCTAACCCAATCTTTCTATTTACAGATGGAAAGAGCTTGCTTATTAGCTATCATCTGAATTATTCTGATAGCACCTTATTTCATTTTACACAGTCGGCAAGAATTGCACAGGGTCACGAAATCTCTTCAACTATTACTCTATGCAGAGGATTTTCCATGGTAATTAACACTAATTAAATCCACTCTGCACACATGAGCTATAAGAACATGTGGCACAGTAACTTGTACAAGTTTTCTGATTAAATAAGAAGTGCCTAGAGAAATCTGAAAGCCAAGCAGCCAATAAAAATTACAATCTTATCCAAAAGACTGGGGTTTGTTTGTTTGTTTGGTTTGGTTTGAGTTTTTTTGTAAGTTTGGAACATAATTAGTGTAGACTTATGTGATCCGCTGAAGAGAATGGCAATATTAAGGACCATCTCCCCTGCAGCACCAGGATGGCTCAATCCTTGTGTGTCAAAAGTTTGAAACATTGTATCAAAGCAGCAGCAGCAGCAGCAGCAGCAGCAGCAGCAGCAGACACTTGTGCATGTACAACACAACATTGTACGGGAGCTCCCCAAGCCCGCTCGGTACTGCTCGATCCTTCCTCCGCTGAAAAACCCTACAGGGCAGCAAAGCGGGAAGTGTTTCCTTGCACTTGGAATTTCCGTGCTACCTCCACAAGACAAAAAAGCAGGAAATCCCAGCAGCCACACCCGGGAATGCTCCTGCTTGGAAAAGTCCTAATAAAGCAGAGCTCACAAAGCTCTGTCAACCCTCTGTGAACCTTCCACTAAGCCTGGGGTAGCAGCCACATAATGGAAACATGATACAAAGGCCAATATTTATTTTGAGCTTTTGTGGATGATTGCTTGGAGAAGACCCATTTTTAGGTGCATGGTACATAAAAACAGCTCATCAGAAACATGTGGGACCCAAACCCCATTAAATATTAAGGTGTGTCTATAGCAATTGCAGTGTTTATTCAGAATCACTACTCAGCTAAAAGTGGGATTAAAATACCAAATGGACGGCTTTGAAAACAAATGGACATTCGGAAAGCGCAGGCTAAAGGGAAATCACCAAATAAATACTGGGTTAAAATTATCTGCCAGACTTTGTGAAATCATGGATGAAAACTCTTTCACTACCTGGGAAAAATCTGGTGTGAACCACAGTTGACAGCTGACAGTTACAGGTCCTGACCTGAGCTGTCTACTAAAGACAGTTTTGCTCTCTTAAACACAGAAACACTTGGCATAAGCCAACACTTCTTGACTTAGCAGGATAGTGGTGTAAATTCCTGGAATACTGTCTCAGACAGATTCTTGCCCATACTGAGCAGTCAGAGCTGAGTAATGTGAAGGTGAGTGTGTGAATTACTTTAAGCAATAGAAATAGAATTTATATGGTGGCACAGCATGTGCAATAACAATTTTCATAATGTAAAAATTGTATTTGGCACAAGATTGTGATTGAGAGTATATGGGAGAACAGGTTTCAGAGACAGTTTGGGATTGCTGGGGGAGGGAGTTGCATTACACTGTGATAGTTTCCACTTGAAATGAAGGAATCCTCTGTGGTAATGCAGACACAAAGCTGAGGATTATTAGAATTTTCACTTGTGAACTCTATTCTCAGATCTGTAATTCTTTACTGAGCAACTCTGGGCAAGGTCTCATGAACCCTCCCACACAGAGATATGTATAATAGACACACAGGGATGTTTACAAGTGAATACTTTGAATTTTGTGGTACTATTCAAAGAGCTGGTATCTGTGTCATTTTGAATAAGGGGGAGAGTCTGCTGCCAGGTCAATTATTACCCAGCTACTTGCAGTATTTTCTTGTGCTTTGATGAGCTGGATGCTGCTGTATCAGTTACTCTAAGGTGGAAGGAAAAAAAAATTATACCAACGTGTGCAACCCTATCCTCATATTTGGAAGAAGGATCAAGATGCTGGAAAACACGTTCTGATGAAGTGCTGAAAAACAACTCACCACAGCCTGCATTGTTATCTTTCTTGTTTTCAGGCAAGACACAACTATGGTCTAACGATTTCTGCTAATCTGGTGACCACTTCGATGCCTGTTGCACAGAGAATCCATGTGAGCCATTTTCCAAACACCAGGCACTTTCACATGTTTTTTATTTCCATCACAACTCCCACTTCTACTGCTGGCTTAGGCACAAGATAAGAAATTGCTTGCAGCTAGTGTGTATTTCTCTCTCATCTGGGTTATATGAGCCACGCACCTTTTGAACAAATCCTCTATGTTGGCACAGAGACATTGCTTCAAAGCAGCTCACAACTCTATTCCAAAAAGTATAACAACCTTTTTTCCCTGCTGTTCTCAGAAATTCAATATATTTTGAATTTTATCAGCTCTCTTACTGTTTTTATATGTCATATTGCAAATGTTGTTTGAGGAATTCTTTCAGATTAACCTTCCTCTCAGAAACTGTCCATTTCCCAAGCAAAAGTATTTGAATTTTATTCTTCTAATAAATAATGTAGGTGTGAGGGAGAGAACTTGTCTGCACAACTACGGTGATAGTGAAGGAACAGTGAATCTTTCAACTTGAAATAGTTCATCAGTGAATGTGGCTGTAGTCAGGACTCTAATGATACAGGGTGAAGTTTTTCTTTTCACTAAACTTGCTGAAAAATGCAGAGGCATTAAAGAGGGCTCAGAGGACAACAAAGCAAGGCGCTTTAATAGGATGAACTAACATAAAAGGCTCAGTGAGCAAAGCCTTTTCCCACCACATCGGCGAGAATGGGGAAACACAATACTCAGCCCAGGAGCTACGCTGTGGAGGTATGCTGGGTGGTACAGAAAGAAAACGTTTTAAAGCTCCAGACAAAAGGCAGAGTCTGTCTATAGAAACCAGAACCAGTTAAAACATGTAGAGTATTTCAGAGTATTTTCAAAGTACTTGATGTTTGAAGATTCAAAGTACCTTAGTATTTCAGAATATAATTAAGCGTGCTTGGTTTTTATTGTTATTTTATTTTTAAGAAGCACGACTCCCGCACCTGAGCTCCTTCCTGCGGGACCCGCAGTCACACCCCGCCTCCCCCCAGCTCCGAACACACGGCCCGGGCCGGGCCCGGCGGCTGCCAGCCCCCAGAAAGGCCAGCAGCGGCTCGAGGGGCACGTTCGGAGGTGAACACGACCCTCCCTTCCTCTCCGAGACTTTCCGAGGCCACCGAGGCCGCTCGCGCTGCCCCGGGCCCCTTCCCGCGTGCTGTTCCTGCGCTCCCCACGGTTTTCCTGCCGGCCCGGCCCGGCGCTTCCTGCGCCGCCTTTCCCTTCCCCTTCCCCGGCGCTTCCCGGCGCTGTCTGGGGCCGCGGCCGCGGGGAGCCCCGAGCCACGGCGGGGGAACCGCAGCCAACCCCCGAACCGGCAGGACAAACCAACCCGAACAGACAGAAAAAGCACTGAAAATGGCTTTTATCTTGGTGATAAGCACATGAACAAAAAGCCTGCGCTGTGGCGGGGGGAAGGTCAAAGGGTCTCGCCGGAGTCGCA
>VXAX01004318.1:2757972-2792161 GCA_013399835.1 Leptocoma aspasia | reverse complement strand
GCAGGAGTCGCAGGCAGTCCCGGGCTGCGGGCGCGCTGCTGCAGCTGCAGCCCCCGCGCCTCCCGGCCCTCGAAAGGTTTCAGCAGCGCCTCAGAGAGCGTGAAACGCCGCCCGGCCCCGCCAGCGCCGGGCCGGGCAGCGGGTGTGAAGCCCAAGCCCAAAAGGTGAGAAGCCAAGAGCGGCAACTGCAAAGCTGTGTAGGCTTTCACAGCTGTTTCCTCTTTGGAGGTGCTTAAATACTTAAAGAAGTCTTTTTACTGCAGCGTGTCTCACAGGAGCACCGAATCACCCCCTTCAGGGCAGCCTTTGGGGCGCGGTGAGCGGCCGGGCCGAGCCCGCGCCCCTCAGGCGGAGAGAGGCAGCCCCTGCCCCGGACACGTCCAGCCCCACGGGCAGCCTCTCCTGCTAGCAAGGGGGAGCTTTGTGGCAATGTGAAAACAACCAGAGGTCCCCGTTCGTCTTTTTCTTTTTATCCACCCCACACCCCCCCTCCCCTAGAAGTGCATTGCAGGTTTAGGATTGGTTGTTGAAAGCTCAGTTTTTCTTTTCACTTGGCTGAAGCAGCAGCAGCTCAGCCGCCGGCTGTAGGAGGCGGTAGGGCCGAGGCCGTGCCCGGGAGGGCTCCCGGCCCCCCCAGCTCGGGTGTCGCTCAGCGTGGGCGCTGCTCCCTCCCCAGGCGCGGGGCAGTCGGGGGAACCCGCGGGCCGGGAGCGCTAAGGGGGAGCGGGCGGGGCTCAGGCCCAGCGCAGGGAGCCGGGGTGAGGCAGGGAAGGGTCTCTCGGGCGTTGTGCTCAAGAGGAAGGAAGACCTCTGGTCTAGCTTGATTTGTCTCCTCACACTATGAGGGGGCTGTGATGTTTGTGTGGGAACGGTGTAGATTTACAGTAGTAGTGGTGCGTGTGTGTGTGCTCGTGTAAGTATTTGTGGCTACAAGACAATGCCCCCGCTGAAGTGCATGCAGAGTAGATGCTGCTATTTGAAATTAAAGCCCAGAGTAATGAAGTCTTGGTTGCTGGAGTTTAATTACAAAATTCATTGAGCACACGTGTGAAAGCTGAGGCACAGTTCATAGACAAAGTGTTTATTTCAGTCTTGCCTTTCCTGTGGTCCTTCAAACTCAGATCTGAGTGTTATCTCTAATCCACCTGTGGGCAGCCTTCTGGGAACAGGTTACTGAAGACACAAGACATGGAACAGGCTGGTACCACCCCAGCCTGACACCTTGGGAATTATGATACAAATTAATGCTTGCTCGGGGAGAGGACCCAGCTTTCTCACACAGGTTATCAGGCAACCTTCACACTAGCCTTTGTTGATCTTGTGTGCGTTTATGCAGATACTTTGTTGATAAAATAACCATTGTTTTGATCTTCCTTCTTGAAGAAGTTTCCTTGGGACTGGTTCCTTTAATCAACGCATTTATTTGTAGGGATAGAAAGGACTTCAAACAAACAAAGTCACGCAGGTACACTGGAGAAAGTGTAAGTATTCCTAGAGGTCATGCTTTCTGTTCTGTTTGACTGCGTCCCTGCACGAAATCAGGCTAATATGGCTCTGATCTACACTTGTCTTCAGAGCAAAGTTGAACAAACAGCAAAGGATTTTTAGCTGTATTTAAAGGCATTTTGATATGTGCCTCTCACAGCCTCAGCCTTTTGTGTGGCCCCTACTCTCTTTCTGTTATGGGAAATCAATGTAATAATACTGCTCCTTCCCTTCTAAGTCAATGTCATTGTTATAATACAATGAGTCAGGAAAGGAACAATATTAACTTCAAAATAATGGCAGTCAGAACTCACCAGCATGGGTTCCCCCTCCTTCCATCAATCAGCTGGAATGCCTTAACTGTGTTTCCTCATTGTGATCAGAATCTGGCAATAATTTAATGAAACTGAAAGTGGAAGAGTTCCCACAAATCAGAAGTAGGATTTTCACTGATATAATTGCATGCATGAGACCTCTTATTCAGAGTCAGGAAACTGAAGAAAGCTTGTCCCCTGTGAGCATTGCTTGGGTACATCAAGCAGGTCCACATGTGCCAGGGTTTTGGGAGTAATATAATTAGGACTTTAACATGTTCTGAGTCTTTATGGCCTTTAAAAGCTTGAAAAACTTTCACATTCAGGCAACACTGTAATCCTTACATTTTGTTGGGTTATAGGTGTGGAAAGGATGTCAAAAAATGAACTCCTTACATGAAGAGAGAAGCAAACATGTCTTAGGTTTCTGCTCATTTCTCTTCTAGGGTGGCTGGCTGCTGAGCTTTAGTTCTGATTGTGACCCTCTTTGGCTCAAGGCATGCTGGCCTGGAAATATTATGTAAATTGACTGCCTCTAGGGGTTGTTTGTTCTCTGCCATTAGCCCTGCTGTTAGGCTTGGAATTTTAGACAAAGGTGGAGGTTGGAGGATAAATAAGTCCTGCAAATTATATAAAATTTTGGTCTAACAGAGATGGTCACAAACATAATTCACAAGGAGTTCATGAGCAGGATTCCCATGCTGTCAGGATTACGCTCAGGGGTGCAGTCACACTCACACAGACTGTGTGTTACTGCTGTGTCCATTACAAAGAAATGTCTGGCCTGTTTGACTAGTTGTGGCTGAGGTACAGCAGTTTCTGTCGCTGATGATATGAGAGGAGAGTGTAAACCCTGTCATTTGCCTTTGACTCCTTGTACTGAGTGGCTGTGTGTGCCTTTGCATTTCAGTTAAACGAGCCTGATCTGGAGACTGATTTAGGAAGGAGGCTTGGACTTTCCTCTGCCTTGATCCCAGCAATCTCTAAAATGCTGCTGCAGTATCTGGTGAATTTATTAGTTTGCAAGGGTGAAGTTTGAAGAGTAAGTTAGATGAAAAGCAAAAGAAGACTAGAAGAACAGGCTGCCCTTCTTCTTTCCATTTGTAGCTACACGTTTCTGGAGGTTTGAATTTAATTTACCTTTCACATGGAAGGTACGTCAAGTGCAGACATGTCTCCTCTGTGCTTTGACCTGGTCAGCTGAGCCTGAATGCTGTAAAGCTGAGTAACCACAAGGCAACCTAAGCTAATGTACCATATTTTGTGTGGCTTACAAGTTTCAGCAGTGCTAACACGGCTAGCTGCTGTCTGGACTTGATTTCTCTTTCATCCCTACAGCCCTAGATACTCTAATTTATCTGCCCCAAGGCATGCAGATGTATCCAAAGCTGTTTTGATTGCAAAGGCATTACTACAGTTCCGTTTGTGGTTTCTCTGTTAATTTCAAAAGCAAGCTTTTATATGTAAAGTTCAAGGGAAGTTGAAATTAGACTGTTTACTTGTCTTTTCTGGAGAAGGATGAAAGTTCTTTTTTTTTTTTTTTTTGTCTTGCAAACCCCCTTTTCATAAGGGTTTTATTTTGTTGGTTTGTTTTTTTCAAGCAGCTCAGGTGTCACCCCATTATTCCTTGTTCAGTGGTCTGTCACAGGACTCTGCTGATTGGTCTCTAAAAGGCACTTTTGCTTAGTCTTTGTTATTATACAACAGATAATTAGCAATGGGACTATGAATGGAAAGCATCATAAAGCAGAAAGGAGACTGCACGAGTAGTGCAAGGCTGATACTCATTTAATGCAGATCCTACACTCAGATTGAATTTGTTCTTGGAACAAATGAAGTTGTGGAAATTCCACCAAAGTTGATAAAATTTCAGCCCACTTAGACAAGACCTGCATCTGACACTAAGTGGTCACAGCCTAAGACATTGGCACTGGCTCTGGGTTTGAACTCTTGATGTCAGTGAAAGATTTACCATGAGTTTGGATGGAAGTGGTGTCAGAACTGTTGTGAAAAATGAATGATTGTTGCAGTTATTACTTTCTCCTCTGCTGCTCCTTGAATGCTGCCTGTGTTTTTGCTCTCCAGCAAGAAAGGGAGATCCGGAAAGTTGATCACGCCTGTGAGTTTCAGAATGACAATCTGAGATGCTTAGAAAAAACCAAACTTCAGCCCCACCCTGCCAGGCATAGCTGAATGTGTGGTTGAGCAAACGCAGACAGCCTGCATCAGCAAGAAAATAAGCAGGTTTTTTGCTCATTCTTGAGAATCCAGAATAGAGCAAAACAAGTGAATGGCAGCTGTGCGAGGGTCTATTTCTTTGCATGAAATGGGATTCATGTCATAGGCATGGAAGTATTTTGTGGAATAATATTTGTCTCAATTTAAGATACAGAAGGAGCACTATGAATGGTGGGGTCCTTTCTCTGAAAGGGCTGGTACTTAACAATTGAGTTGCAAGCTAACTCTGTCTCCAAGTCTCAGTCTCAAACTGCTATCTCGGTTAACTTGCACTGAATCAAAAAAAACACAAAACAAAAAAAAAAGGTAAGTCCAGGTTGCTCACAACTCCCACCCTGCAGGAGATTAAACAGTTAACCAGTAGTTTAGGAGGTGAAGTTGAAGGTTTTCCTGTGGGCCAAGGACATCAACACCCATCTGTGCCAGATAGAGATTTTCTGTCTCAAGCCTTCACACATCATAAGAACGATAGGGTTATCCACTTAAATACATTTTGTTTTTCTTTAATCTCTCAGAATTTGCATCTTTGTTTGAAACTCAGGTTGTGTGGAAGATGAAGCCCTTCTGAGTCTGTTGTGGTTTTGCTCATTCTTAAACTTAGGTGATTCCTGGAACCTGGCTTCTATTTTTCTTTCAGTTTTTTGGAACCTGCCTTTGCCTTTCCTGATTCTGCCAGACATGGAAGGAGAAATAGCAAAAGTCCATGAAAAATGATTATTCCCATGGGGTTATAGTATGACTGGACACAGGGGAAACACTGTTGTATGTTCCATTAGAGATCAATCAACGTGATCTATAAACTTGTAAGTTATGAAACTTGCAATATCACAAGTAATCTTAGTGTTGGATAAATTCATGTAACAGAAAAGATGATAGGAAAATAACCTAGTATGTTGTCGTACCTTTAACCATAATGAGTAGAGAAGGTCATCCTAGAGACATTTTAAACTTGTTTAAATTATCTTTTTGGGTGAAGATTTTCAAGTTCTTTAGGCCGTCTATCCTAGAACTTTGCTATCCTTACCACTAAAATGCCTAAAATTATCTTTTTACAGTATAAGCCCATCACTTCTTATTCCATCTGCTCTGCCAGTAGAAGTTACTCTTCCATTTGCAGTTGTGGAAAGTTGTTATGTATTTAAAATCTGGCAGGCTGCCACCTCATTCTCTTAGTCTTTAGACTAACTTATGAAAGTAATCATTCCTCAAAGGTAATTTTTTTCCTATACCTCCAGTGATTTTTATTTTTTCCCTCTGGAATCTCTTTAATTGAATAATACTTGATGTGAGCATGCATATACATTTTTTAAGAATAAACTAAATGGTCTTAGAGCTTTGAACAGAAGGCATTGAGCACAGCAAATAACAATGTCTATGTGAATACATCATGTTACTAGTTTTAAAAATGTCTTTTAAAATTAATGAGAATGCTCCTTTTTAACAAACTCTAGTGAAGAGAGTACACAGGACTGCTCCAAATGCAAGCAGACTGTGTTATTAGCCTATTGAAAGCTGTTGTGTCAGCTCAGATGAATGAGAAATACTGGCTACTAATGGGGACACTTTTCTAATAAAAGCAGGAGAAATGTTTCTGACTGCATTTGGATTTGTCTACAGATGCTCTCTGAAATAGTTGCCTGGTTTTTCTTGGTACTTGCTAGTGAAGACTGATGGAATTCTGTGCTACTAGAAGTGAATTGTCTGTCTTGTTTGGTACTTTGCTTGCAGCCTGTCACCTGTAAAAATTGCAGAGAATTTATTCAATCAACTTAGCATATGACAACTTGGCAAACAGGAGCTTTTGCTGTTTTCATTGTTTTCTGCCCCAAAATCTAATTTAATCCCAGGTTCCTCTGTGACTCCTGAGGGCAATGGTGGTGTTTTCCTAAGGATGTGTGTTCTGTGCCTGTCCAATGCAATCATTTCTACCACCCTTATCTTTGTTACAGCCTTCTGACATCTCAGTATTCCAGCAGCAACTAGGCTCTGGAGGGGGCTTCTCCAGGACTCAGCAGTAGTGACAGCCCCGGGAAATCCCACTGCTCCAGCATCTTCCTGTTCCTCCCACCTTCACCACCTGCCTGTGCTTACCCCGTACTTCTTGTCTTACGTGCTTCTCCGTTTCCAGCTGCTAACTTTGTAGGGCAGAAGGGAGCTGGCAGGAGTGGATGCTGACAGCATTGATTTGGGTGAAAATGGAGAGAAGTGCGTTGCTGTCCTGGAGGGGGGGAAATGGTCCCACCCCAGCTGATGATTTTCCCATGAGCCTGAAGCAGCTGTCGGAGACCTTTCCCCATTTCCGTTGCATTCCTGGTTTATCCTCCCACTCCTCCTGTGTTCTGTCTAGAAGCAGTGTTTAGTTTGACCTTGCTTAGATGCCAGTTTACATACCCAGACAAAAAAGAAGAGAGCTGTTGAGCCTGTGATTAGGTAATGTGTAATCAGGTAGCAAGTGATTAATTAGTTCACTTCGGAGCTAACACCGCTTACAGGTCTCGGGTGCTTTAGCCAGAGCGGCTCAAACAAGCCCTCGCCGTGACTCCGAGCTTGGGGTCAGCTGCGCTGCGGGAGTCGAGGCACCCCGTGCGGGAGTGGAAGTGTCCCTGGTTGTGTCCCTGGATGCATCCCAGCGGCCCTCGCTGGTTTCCTGTCCCAGAGAGCGGGCGGGAGGGATGGATGGGGATGGACTCCGGTGCCGCCGATCGCTCTCCGGGCGCGGCGCGACCGACACCTGGCGGCGGGACGGCCGCTTCTCCTCCCGGTCCCTGGAATCCGGGGCTACCCGTGCTGCAGGCAAGGAATTACGGAGCGCAACGACTTGGTCCCGTGCGATATTTCGGTAAAGACACAAGTGTGATACAAAATCAAATGTATGCATGGAAAGGATTTAAAATAATCTAAAGTAGGTCATAAAATATTCATAGGAGAACTTTTAAGACTCAATGGTATTTAACATTTCTGTTGTTCTGACTATTCTGATTTAGTCAGAAAAAGGTGGAGATGTGAACAGAAGAGAGGATACTGTTACCAGGTTTTTGTTTGTAAGGCAATAGAAAAGTTGAGACAATAGATTTTACAAATGACCTGTGGGGCTGTGACTGCAAATCTACTTCTAGATTAGCCAGAATGTGCTACTGAATCTTATGGAATCTCATTGGAGACAGTAATTGCCCCAGATTCCTAGGATTTTTTATGGAGGCTCTGCATATGGTACTTAGATACAGTACTAAACTGTTAAAAATACATATATCAACTTTATGCCTCTATTAATAATATTTCTCAGTATTGCTATGGGCCATTGTCTTCCGTGAAAATAAGCAATGTGCCCACTGGAAACAGTGAGAAATAGTGAAAGTGGCAATTTGTAATGAAATTATCTGAAATTACATTTGCCAGCTTCATCTGCTAGGAGGAAACAAAACATAACAGAGCACAAAAATGCCCAACCCTAGGCTATGTAGAAAAGTTATCAATTATTGGCAATTTGGTTTTAAATGTTACTTAGGTATACAAGTTCAGTGAGATTTAAATACCTAGAAGAATTCTGTTACTCTTATTAAAACCGGGACAAAACCATACATTGAATTTTGTAATGATTAACCTCAGTTACCTAATCTACAAATTAGCAAGGATGTAGGAGGCTGATTACAAGTAAAACCCCTTGCTGTTAACCTCATTACAGGACAAAGTATTTTACATTGGAGAACAACCTATGCAGAGGGAAAGATGCAAAAGCAATGAGGGAAAGCATTAAAGATGTCAGATCCTGATCTGTTTTGAGGAGAACAAAAGGTAGTCAGTGCTGATGTACAGCAATACAAAATCCTTCTACCAGCACTCCAGATTTGAGGATTGTTGACATGTAACAATCAAAACCAAAAGGGGTACACTAAAATTCTGCTTGGAGAGTTTCAGACAGCCTGGCAATAATGCTGGACTTGAGGTGTGATTTGAGCCTGTCTGAGCATCCCATGGAGAGTGTGACCCTGGGTCAGCTGTTAGTCTGTGGTGAGACAAGGCTGGCCAATGGCTGGGAGACTCTATCCAGCTCTCCTGTGTCTCTGCATTCTCTCCTGTTCCACCTTCCACAGTCAGGGGCACTGGGGGCTGCCTGTCTTCTGTGCCTCTGCAGAGCTTCTGGCCTAGACATAAGTTGCTGCTGCTTTCATATGGATGAAGGAGGGTTGGTGCCCTGAAACTGTAGTCTGTCTCCACCTCCTAGAACTGTTGAATAAAATTATAGTAATTATAGCCCATACCTGAGAAATTTGAGACTCCACTGTCCTGACATTCTCTGGGAGGAGAGTAGATGCTATTTTGTCTGAGACCTTCTGTGTATGCACTCTTTACTCTTTTAAAAACTTTTATGTATCAGTCCTTGATGTGTATAGCTTCTCTTCCCTGTGTGCTGAAACGTGGAGACTGGCACGTGCCAGGTCAGGGAAGGTCTTGGGATGCAATTAAAAAGGGGAAGCTTAGGCTTAACACCAGAAAAAAATCCTGCCAATGAAAAGTATTCTGTAGTGAGCCCAACCTCCCCAGGGGAACAGGGGAAGTTCCATTCACTAGAGTATTTAAAACTACTGTAAAAGTCAAATAAATATGGAGTAGGAAGAGTTTTGCCTTGGCAGTGAAACAGAACAGATGGCTTAGCAGATATCATCCATCCATAACATCTATGGTTTTGTCAGTAAGATGTTAAGTCTCTAGAAAAAGCCTGCACAGAGCTTGTGTCAGCTGGAGCTGTGTAAGTCATTACAGAAATCCATATCCCTCTAGGGTTTATTTCGTTTTCCTTTTAGAACAGCAGTAACAGATAAAGTATGGGTATACACTGGAGGTAAGTAACTAACTGGGATTAATGATGCTTGGTTCTGTGCTGTGCCATCAGTTTTTGTCAGCTGATCATGAATTGAAAGGGTACAACTTCTGCCTCAGTCACAATTACTTAACATTTTTTTTCCTTCCTAGCTTGGACACAATCAGCATATTAAAAACTCATATGATCACCTTGGTCCAACAATTATCAGGTCAGAAGTTAGATGCCTGTTGCTATGTGTTTATGTAATTTCATTGGCCCAGGCATTCTTGGCAATAGCTTAGAAATCTACTGCTATAATAAACAGTCTTAGTAAGTATTTCACATCTTTGTTCTAATGAATAAATCTGCACTGGACCCCAAATCCTCTGCTGAGCCTCACCATAGATGCTTTGAGACAGTTGCTAACCTGAAATATTTAATTTTGTTAGTGTTCATTTTTATGGCAAGACTCAAAATTTACAGTGGAAGTAGGGCTAATACAGAATATAATAACAATACAAAATGTTTTTGCAAAATGCACTTATATTTTCGTACATCTTATACTGTTATCATGCAATCACTTCAGAAAGGCTGCCTGGATGTAATGTTAAAGCTGTAAAGCCAAACGCTGCAGAAGTCAGAAAGCCTCAGGGGAGCCTTGACTTTGACAAGTGACTCCTGGGAAGTCCCACCCTGGGTGTTGCAGCCTTGTCTGTAGCTGGTGCTTTTATGGTTTCATTGCCTGGTAGGAGGTGCTGGAATGTGCTGTGTGGGAGAGACTCCTCAGAAAATTCAACCACTCAAGCCCATTGCATTTTTTATGAATTAGCATTGGTGAAGATTTTGCAAGGATTTAGTCAGGTTTTGGTGGTGACCAGGTCCAACAAAAGTACACTTCTCAGCTGGACCCATTTCAAAGGTAGAGATGTTGGAATTTCCCAGTGAAAGAGATAAATTTGCAGAGATGAGAAGGTGATTTTGAGATCCCTCGTGTTTTTGTTTTGTCTTTTTGGTTGGTTGGGTTTTTCTTTTTTTTTTTCTGCCCTCTCCCCTGCCAAAAACCCCAACAAAAACCTCAAGCCAAACCCTTAGTCTGATGCAGACAACTCAGTGGTAAATGAAGGCAAAATATCTAAAATCTGGCAATGAGAAGCAGCAGGAGAGTTTAGAATGGAAAGACAGTTGCTAAGCAGTGTTAGCTGTGTCTTTTGTCCTTTTTGTGTATTAGGAATCATTGACCTCTTCCTCTCCTTTTATGTAAGAAAGAGCTTCAGTCATACAGAACAGGAACCAACTTTGTAGCAGTGTAGCAAACTGGCTTTTCAAAATACTTGTATGTTTTGATACACATAAAATATTAGGAGAAACTTTCTAAAATATGGGTGGTAGATGGATTCCTGACTGCTCTTTTCAGGTCTGAAAGCCTCCTGTTTAATACAGAATCCCTTTCAGCAAGCTCAGAAGGCAGAGATGGACTGTAATCCAAAGCACAGCTCAAACGCCCTTGTAAAAAGGAAGAGCATCGTGTTTGAAGCTGATACCAGAGATAAATGTGAATTAGAGGGCTGCTAAGGGGCAACTTTAGTACTGTGTTTAAATTGGCATTTTAGAAATGCTTTTAACAGTATGTGATAAGTGTATGTTTAAAGGGGGGATGTATGTGGGGTAGGAACTGATTAAAAATTAATTTACAATAACAGCATGAAAGGTAGAAGAGGACAGGCTAATGTTTTATTTAAATGTCTTTACCAACCTATGTTTCTGCAGTGTAAATTTTGTTATGAAAGTGAAGCCCATAGGATGCAACTCAGTCACAGCCTCCTTGGGGTTGTGTGTGTGAATTTTTACTTTGAGGAAAGCAAATTATAAAAAAATCCTTTTATAGATATAAGACTAGCAAGATCAAAGCATCATGTAGAGAAAATAATTAGGAGACAGTTGTGTTTATTTTGAATATGATGTAGTTTTCATTTAGTAAGAAAAAAAGCACAAAGAGTGAAATTTCTCACTAGGTGAAGCCAAGCCCAAAGTGCTGCACAATGGCCAGTGCAGTATTTTTCCAGTTTTCAGGATGATAATCCACACCATCTGAATGCTGAAGATCTGCTACCACCCAGACTAACTGAATTAATGTCAAAGGCACACAGAGCGCAGCACAAGGAGCAATGCTGCATATATGCCTTATAATCCTAAAGGTTCTTGTTGTAAAACCATGTGGGATCTTTGAGGTTTGGCTGGTCTGAATCAGCTTATAGGAGGAGATGAGCTAAATGCAGAGGAGGCAGAAGAAGCGGTGTGATTTTTAGAATACAATCTGCATGTTAATTAGCAGGTTGTTTCTGTCAGCTTTAAGTAATCATGCTTTTTCCTATGCTAGATAGAATTCTGGGTTAAGATGCTGGCCTAACAGCGCAGCTGGACCTGGGTTAAAAAAAGTAGTAGCACTGTAAGAAAATCTTCTCTCTTATGACTGCTATTGTTTTAACTATTAAGTTATTGCAAAACTGCTGGAAAAATATATGTTTCAGTCAGATCATTGGATCCCTGTGGGAGTCTTCCCTCAAAAAAAACCCCAAAAAAATAATGGACTAAAGTCAAGGAATAGAAGTAAATTCTTAAGGAAAAGTAAAATTTTCTGATAATGTCGATTATCTGGAGGAATGACTTCAGAAGGGAAGTGTAGTAATGGGGCTGGATATATTTAGTGTTTTTGGCAGGTCCTTTGCCTCCTCACTGTCCTAGGGGTGGCTGGTATACACAGTGCCTCTGTCTGTGAATGTGGCAATGCAAATTTTACTAGTTCCATTTCAAACAGTATATTTCAACTTTCACTTGAATGGTTTTCTAAAGCATAATTTCCTTGATTTCCACAGAGATACTTTTTATTTGGTCCAGTTTTTGGATCCCAGCATTTATATAGAAGAGTAAGTCAATGCTGAGCAACTAAGACAAAGTTAATTTTGACTAGGTTCATTAAATAAAATCCAGCCTGTGTGGTGTGTAACTGCTGAATCCATGATGAAGCTGATCTCTATGTGGAGGGGAACCATTTTTTTGCCAGTGCTGCCAATGCTGTATTTCCAGCAGAGGGCACATAAACACTCCTTTTCCAACCTCTAATATTTGCAAAGGAAAGTTCCACTGTGAAAACAGGAACAGCAAGTTTTAGATATTGCAGATATAGGCTGTGAATCTGTGAAAAGAAGATGAAATAAAATCAAAACAAGCTTTTCATATAAAAGTAAGGACAAATGAGCAAAATTTTGCAACATCAGATTTTCAGTTGGTGCTTTAGCATAATTCTTTTTCTAACCTTTTTTTAACATTAATCTCATGACATCAGCTGCTTTCTTTCCAGTTTTCCCCTCTTTGGTTAGTAATTTTCTAGTATTATATAAATGATACATAAGCATTGGGAAATTACATCTACTCTCAGTGTTCTCTATTGTGCAAAGTCTACGCTTTATTTTTCCTTAGCTGCAGATTCTGATTATCCTCAAGTTTCCTGCCAGATTTCTTCCAGCTGGTACTGCAGCACTCATCCCATGACCCAGCATATGCTTCTCCCTTGGACACCCATTACTTCTTTCCTGAAGCACAGTCTGAGCAATCTCTGGTTCTGTGGATTTCAGTTTGGTCAATTTCAAGCAGTTTATCTGACCTGCCTTCTCAACATCTCACCAGAATGACCCTGGTGTCTTCCCACACAGAATCTGTGCCTTCTGGGAGAGTGGAAGGATGTCACTCTTGATGTGAAGTTAATTTGCTTCCTGCAGAAAACTGATTCCCCAGCCAGGGAAAGGACATGACAGAAGGAAAATTTGTAGCTGCAGGAATTTCACAAGCCTGTTATTGTCATGCAGAGAAATTTCAGAGGTTCACTTCAGCCAGTGATACCTGGTGCTTATGTCTCAGTCTGACTCCATGTCTCTTGTATCCAGACCACCCTCGTCTTCTTGTCATGCAAATGCCAAGAGTTTGCTTTTACCTTCAGAAAATATTCTGAAGTAGTGTTCATATGAACAAATTTGCTATTTTCTCCTATTCATGTGAGGCACAAATGCACGAAATAGGAGCGCTATGGTTTTTACTATGTCATTGTAGTTTACTTCATATGTCCTGCAGGGAACATGTCCTATAATTTCTGGGACCTAAGTCGGTATCAGAATGCCCAGATGATTATTTTCTGTATTTGAAATAGACCTGAATTTTCTGATAGGTTTTAGCTAACTAAGTGTATCACAAAAAGAAGATACTTGACTTACAGCTCTTTAAATGCTTATATGCAATATGGTGGTATTTTCACTGCATTTCACATCTCCAGGTGATGTCCAGGGACTCCATATATATATATTTCATCACAGTAAAATACTTCTGGAACTTTCTGCAAACAAAAGTGTATCATGTCAATTAATAGCTGTTGTTATAAATATCAATAAACAAGGGATAATTCCAAAACCAGATGGACTTTGCTGTGTTTGTCTGCATGCTGGTGTTACTATTTATAGCACCAGAATGTGTACAAATAGCAGTGACAGACCTCTGTGTTGTGGTGCCACCCAGGGAAGGGCTGCAGTCTACATGAATAACTACAGATGCAGCAGGACAAGCAACACTCCCCTGCTTGCATAATCCCAGGCTTTGGCAACAAGGGGACTATTTTGATGATCAAGTATATGACCCAGACTCATGGGCTTTTGAGAATCATGACCTCTCCTCTCTTGGAAAAAACTGGCATATCTGGTTATACACGCTTTGCCTTTAACAAGTTCTTATTCAGCATATGGAGGGAAAGGAAAAGTGCTTGGGCTGGATTTTCCACAGCTGATGGTCACACAGGTTGCTGTTGAAGAGGAGTATAGGCTAAAAGCCTCTCTCTTCTATGGTCAGAAATAGAATCACCACAGGCTTCTCAGTCATCTCTTTTGTTGACCTCTAACAAGTGGCAACAGTCTGAATAGCCAGTGAAGTAAGGAGAATGTAGAAAATGGCAGCTTTTTTTTTTTTCATTAACCTTGCTGTTCTGTTTGTGTTTACAGTGTAAATTAGTAGCCCTTTACTGACAATTTTGTCTTTCACATGCTTGTCTTTTCCCAAAGGCTTATGCCCTTCTCTCTCACATTACATTACTCCTATAGCTGGCAACTGAGTTGAATATGAAGGGACTAAACCTGTAAAAGGAAGCTGGAATAGAGGATGGATGCTGGATCTGGCATAGGAGGAGGCTGTTTGGCTGGCTGCAGCCCTAGGCTGTTGTCCAACAAAAAATTAGAAATTAAATCTAAGGCAAGCACTCCCACATGAATTGCTGCTCCAGCCATTTTCCTTTATTTTTTTCATGGCTCAATTTAGTGTCACATCCGTCCATTTTCACAGTCTGAGAGAGCTGAAAGTTTAGTAATTGCATATTTGTAGTTCCTAAGGCATTCTGACTGTTTCTGTGGCAATGGGAGAAGAGTAAGATGTATTCTGTAATAGAAGCAGATTGCTTCAGTAAGAAAAATGGAGAATATTTTTATGTGGCGATAGACCAGCTGGATGTTAACGCAGAGATGTCAGATGATGTCATACCTGCATGACAGAGACAGGCTGTTTGCAAGTTGCAGGGCTATTTTTTTCTCTCCACACAGGACATGTAAGGCCATTTGGATCATTTTTTGTGGCTTACAGCAAGGGCTGGTGATTTCTGTGCTAAATGGGACAGGGTTTTGAACTATTTGGAACAGATGGAGAGAACATTGCACTGTTGAGATAAGAATGGGAAGTTTCTATGCAGATGGATTAGACCTTTATGATCTAAACTGCCTTTTCTATTTTCCACCTGTGCCCAGCATACAGGTAAATATTTGCATTACATATCCTAGTTATATGCACTCATTTGCCAAGCCAAATAGTTAAAAAATCCACCTTTTCTATGAACTAGCAACACCCTGAGATTTATCTTTCTATTCTGTCATAACTAAGAAATACTGTTCTGCAAGTGGAGGAGAAAGATGTTTTAAGAAAAAGCAAAACAAAAAAAAAGAAAAACAAAAAAAGATATTCTGGTAAAAGGACTTTGTTTGTCTAAAGTAAATGCTCTGGTTTAGCTGACAAGGTGGTCATCAGTCAAGGGCTGGATTCGATGGCCTTAGAGGTCTTTTCCAACCTAAATGCTTCTGTGACTCTGTGACTTGGCTGTGAACCTGTCTTCCTCTGGAGCTACCAGGGGAGCACAGCTGTTTACCTGCAGTGCCAGGAGGTTTGGTCACTCTCTGCATTCAGCTCAGTGATTTACTGGCACTGTTATTGTCCAGCAGCAAAGAGCAGAAAGTAAAGGAAAAGTCACAAACCCTTACCTGCCCTGTCAGTGGGGTCAGTGAGTGGTGCTCTCTGGCAGCTGGTAAGCCCTTGGGACAGCTGCTTTTGTAGGATTGACCTAAATTACTGCTGTAACAATAGGAGTTCAAAATATTAGCCTCAGCAAGTGGAGGGGACTGAAGACAATGGCTGTAGTCTTAATTGCTTCTTCATAACTGGTTTCAGATTTTTGGACATTTTCTGCAGCCTTACAGGATGACCATTGCTTGTTTCTGGGGTCAAGAACATAGTTTTTTCAACAGTGTTTCCCATGCCCAGGAATTTTCAGATTTTTCCACAACAATTAGTAAATATTTGAATGTGTTTGTGAGAACTGAAGGTCT
The DNA here is from genome assembly GCA_013399835.1 of Leptocoma aspasia. Classification (NCBI taxonomy): domain Eukaryota; kingdom Metazoa; phylum Chordata; class Aves; order Passeriformes; family Nectariniidae; genus Leptocoma; species Leptocoma aspasia. The sequence goes on along the minus strand of VXAX01004318.1, from coordinate 2,776,640 downwards.
GATTATTTGGCAAAATTTCAGGAGCTTTTTTTTAAAGCTTTTTTAGCATTTCTCAATCTGGTTACCTGGAAAAAGACCAAATAATAATACCTTCACATATCAGCCTGCACAGTAGTACAAAGTCCTGCTGTTTCTATGACAACAAATAGCTTTTTCAGCTCCTCCAGATCGGTTCTACGAAGTACGGTAAGTAGCCTGTACAACAGATTAGTGGGAAGATGACGAGCCTTCTGGATTGGAGGTGTATAGGTACCTCTAAAGGCTCATGATCCTCAGACCTGGGTTTGCTAATGGTACAGCAGCAAAATGCAGTGCAGCAGGGAGATGCCCGAGTGAGTGAGCTCCGGGCTGGGGAGCTCGGGTGCACACAGCAGCCTGCCAGGACACAAGGCACTGTGGGTTCGATTGCTCTGCTGAGAAGTGACTTGTGCATGTTGGTTTGTCTTGTCCAAATGCTTCCCACTGCAAGGAAGCTGTAGTACAGAAGGGAGGTGTTCTTAAAGGAAAGCTGTTTGGTTGTCTGTGTCCTGTCAGCATTCAGTCATGTCACATATCACACTAAAAAAATTCAGACTAGGAACAAGTTTTCAGGTTTTCTCATGCTTTTGCTTCCACATTTCTGAGAATGCTTTTTACAGCCCATTCCTCTGCTCTTCTTGAATCTTCACTGAACAGGTTTTTGCAGTCTCCCTTCTTCTAACAATTAATTATTTATTTAATCGTCAAGTTCCAGGTTGTGTTGTCCTTCCAATGCCTTCTCCTACCCTTGATCTTCACTATTTCTTTCTCCCTTAACTTTCAAAACACAGTTTATCCCCGGAGGCTGCTTCTCAGAAGCTTCTCTGTCTGTGTCTGTTCAGAATACCAAAGCTGTGTCAGTTTGTGGGGAATTCCTGGCTGTGCTTTGCACCTGGCATGGCAGTGCTGATAGCATGGGCTTGCTGCCCTCCAGGCATGTCCTCTAAGTCTACTTCTTGGAGCTGCCCGAGTAGCAGACCTTTGTGGACTCTTTCTGATGCAGATTCCTTGAAACAGTTTAGAGGAGAAAAGACAAGCAGCTTGCCTTCTCTGGTGGCAATGAGAGCAGTGAGCAGGGCTGCATCTACCTGCACTTTTCACTCTGCATCCAGGACAAACACGCTTCTCACCCATCTGTTGTTGCAGCTTCAGAGGAATCTTCCTTTGCTGCCTGACCAGGCCAAAATACTGATACTTGTCCACAGGAGATAATCTTTTCTTCTACATGACCTACTGAAATTTTAAGCTTTAAAGAGAGCAAGTTGTATCAAAGATGGTGCTGAACAGACCTTACCCAGTTGTTAGTACTGTGTGCTATGAATGTACATCTGTAAATGTCATTCTGTGTTCTATGGAGAAAAGGCCTCCTCTTTAATCTATTTTGCTTCAGCATTTGCTGTACTGTATTTGTTGAAGCCTTTCCAAATTGTAAACTAAATCAAGACAGCAGCTTTCTCCTACTGTCTTTTGAACCAGCACTCTTATTAATTAAAATGTGATTTCTTTACTCACGTGCCATGGAGAGACAAAATGAACCAATAGAAAAATGCTATTAAAAAATCTTTTCATGAAGGAAAATCTGCTAAAATCCCAGCAGGGTGTGAGTTTGACTCCAGTATAAAAGATATTTTCTTAAGTGCAGATGTGCCAGCTGTACTCTGCCTTATGTCCTGCATTTTCCACCTCATAATGTGGCTATAATTATCAGATGGACTGGAATACACATAGCAAAATATATTAGTATTCCAGAAACTGTGATGGGCCAGGGTTGAAATACCTCCTTGTTCCTCAGGGAGCCCCAGAGTCATGCCAGCATCCTACTGAAATTCAGGTCAGGTATTTAAAATATGGTATGAAGACAGAAAATGAAGGAGAAAAAAACCCGTGAGATTTCAATATTAATCAAAGTAAATGAATCTTCCCCTAGATGGAACTGTCTATGCAGGGATTTTTTAGGAAGAAAAAATGTGTTACAGGCTCCTGTGGTAGACTTTATATTTGAAAAACCGTTGTCCAGCCAAAACTGAACTACCTGGAAATGAGATGAGAGACACTTAAATGTAGTGTTAGAAGGAAAACTTCCAAAACCTCCAGTGAGATTTTGCTATTTTCCTGATGAAATGCCTGGAGAGAAGAGTCCCCATGGGCTGGGAATGTAGAGGGCAGATGAGGACAGGCTATGACAGAGATCTCAGGTGCAGTGAGTACAGCACCAGCCAGTGAGATTGCAGTTTGCTTTTGATCTCTGCCCTGCAGACAATTTTGAGAGAAGGAGACAAAGAGCATTTATACATGCTGAGGATGCCGGTGGTCATTGACACTCCTGAAGGCTGGTCAGACCCCTAGGTAGGACTGGAATTGTTTCCAAAGACTTCAGTTATTCTCAGACTCCAGGAGCAAACCAGTGATGTTACACACCTTATATATTCTCTAATTGCTGCAGAATGGGATGGGCACTTGGAGGTATTCTGGTTAGACACACCATTGTGCCACAAAATAATGATGTGTTGAATATGAAGATGATTTATTAATGTTGTTTGTTTCTCTCAGACCCAGGAATGAAGTCCAGTTGCTTTTTAAGAGAAGGAACAAATGTTCTTTAGTGGAATTTTAAATTATGTCAACCAGAAGATGTCCTTTGCTGCCATGGCAGAAAATGTCAGGGAGATATCCAAGAGCAGGAAGATTGAAGGAAAAGGAATTGTCAGGGGAAATGTAGCAGGAGTTTAAAGAACTGTGTGTGGTAGTAAGCATATTATATTTTTTATTTGCCTTCTGCTCTGAGACTTACAAAAAATCAAAGCAATTTTCCTGGCTACAAGCTGAAACTGTAAACCTCATGAATACCAAACATATAGATAATCCAAACACATTTGCAGTCATAGTTTGTACAAGTAGATAGGCCAGCTCTGTGAGCCATTTGAGGAAATTTGCAGGTGGTATGGCAGGGTTTGACCTTGCCAGTATTTTATACAAAAAGAAGGAAAGTTGCCATTAGGAGGTGCAGACTTGAGAGGGAAAGGTCAGATAATTCAGTAAAGCCGCTTTTAATGTACAGTTTATTTAATGTACAGTTTGCTGAGCACAAGTGTTGAGATGTGAGAACCAGTGTTGATTAAATTTGGTCTTTTAGGTCCATGTGAATACTGTACCACTTAATGGATTGCTGTGGAAAATCATAAGCAAGAAAAACCGCAGGAAGAACAGCGTGATTCTTTAATTATGCAAGGAGTAAGAGGGTCAGTTATTTTTCCTAATCAAAATTGCTAGCAGCTAGAATAAATGTGAGTTGTTGTTTAATATGTAAGTAATCTAACTCTCCTTTTAAAAATATTCCCTGCTAATGCTTAGTGCATGACACAAATACTCAGCAGGCCAGTGGGGACAGGGCAAATGCTGCTAATTTCTTGTGAGAGTTTCACTGCCATGGGGAATGTCAACAGTAACAGCAGGACATGGAACCCTGCTTCAGCACCCACCAACACTTTTGACATATTCTCTATAACTTAATAGATCAATAATGACTCAGTCAGATCTGAACTGGCCTCTTAGGATTTGAGCCAGTGTGTCAAAGGCACTGCCATGTTCTGGGAATGCCTTTGGAGTTTGCAGCTCAGCTTATGATCAGAGATGAGGAAGGGCATGGGGAAGTCTGTATCCCCCTCATTTGGCCTAGCAATGGTTGAGTGGTCCCTCGGAGCCTGCTGTGATATGACACAGATTAGAGCAAGCCTTGGCTGCACTGTGAGCCTGAGACAAACTCCCTGTATGCCTTTTGTATGAGCCTTTTGAAACAGAATTGCAAAAACAACAAGAATGAGTGATGGGGGCCTTCTGTCCAATGTAAAGGCCTGGTGTGCATGCTGTGATGAAGATAAACAGAGCACTGATTCTTTAGACATAGGAAGAATTTGCCACAAAGTGAAAGTTTCAATGGTTGTGCAAACCTCTGCTTTCTCTTCTGATTGATGGACTGGTCTCTTTCTGACTACATCACACTGCCAATCTGGGTCATTCCTAGGACTCAGAATTAATTTTGGGTTAGTACTAGCTACATAAAGAACAAAAGACTTGTATAATGTTTTAGATGCTCTTTTACTCTGTGGAGTTTTGTAGGAAAGTCTTTCTTCTCCCTGCCTTATCTCTAAGTTTTGGTGAGAATAGACCCATGTCAGTATTCTGTTTCTTCATCAGGTGCTTTTCCAAATATTGATTAAGACTGATGTAAACTTCAGGAGTTCTGAATGCAACCTAGACTTTAACTACTATTGAATTTTAAGCTTCTCTTTCCATGAGATTGCACGTCAAAATCTTATCTGTTATGCTTACTCACTAACATAGCAATCAAGAGAAAAAAGTGATGAAAACAAATGTATGAAAGCTTCTCTTCCATGTTGCCAACTCTTGCTTTTTATGGCTCTGGCAGCAGCAAAGAGCCAAATAGCAGAAGGAATGCCCAGTTTGAAAGGAAGAATTACACATAGCTAGTTAATTCCAGAGGGCTGAAGTAACAATCCATTGCAAAGGATCCTTCAGCTTCTTGAAAGTTTGTGAGCCCAAGTTAATATCCTGGGGAAATCCTTCACACTTGGAATTTGTATGGTAACTTGAAATCAGGTAAATTACATGCTGGATTTAATTGATCATAACTCTTGTAGGGCCATGCCTATTAGCACATCTCTTCCTCATAACTTTGCTTCCCTAGCTCCTTTAGGTTAGTCTGAAGGCGTAAGCCTAATGGGCAAAGACTGCCATTTTTATCCTGGTCCATCAGATTTTTTTTTTAACTTATGTCATTTAACAGTTATTTTTTAGCTTTTTCCTATTTTCTTACATCTGTTCTTCAATTTGACATGCTAGAAAGTCAGACACAGAGCTTTGATAATCTTTGCTCCTCTGCTCCAATACACAAGTTAAATGTTCCAACAAAACCCTTGCCTTGGGGAATAGAAAGAGAATATGGACATAACTCCTTTTTGAAAGTTGTATCAGCTCCTAATTTAAGGCTGGGCAGCACTCACAGCAACTCAAACCCCACGGTCTCACAAGTACCACTACTTCATTTTTCACCATCTCAGAGGCTTTCTCCTGATGTTACTCAGCATTTCACAACTAAATATTGTGATTTTAATCCCTTCAAAAGATGTGGCTGTTTAAGGCCTATCACAGGTCTGCAGTGTTCATGAACCCATTTATAACACAGCCTCAACATCTCTTCACACACGGGTGTTAAAGGGGGTAAGTACTTTGCAGGGAATGCTCTAAAAGACAGAGGTATGGGCTTTGTGGCCCCTTTACCCATGGAAACAAGCACTGTTGACTTCCACAGACATTCACAGACTCCAGAACTGAGAGCTCAAGCATATAGTTGTTTTGAACATAAACTGACAAGAAAAAAATAGTCAGTATGGTTTTTGAGAAATGCCTGCTATTGTCTTAACACCATGTCTCATGGCATTGACAAAGAGTCATATAGTAATCATCCAATTTTAATTTTTAAGTTATTGGGGAACAGGGAAATAATGGCTTTGTTCATGCACTAGCAGTTACCTTCTGTTTATCACTACTCAGAATATCCCCGAGTCATTTGTTATACCTGTCCTCCAACTGTGTTAAAACTAGGGCAACATTGCACTGAAATTTGCATGCAGACAATTTGGTTGCATCATGCTACCCCAAGATATGAGTATGGACAGGCTAAAATACAACTGGCAAAAAAGAAGTGTGAAATTGAAACAGAAATAAATGACAGCTTCACTCAGAAGTGTGCTGCTAATAAATACAGTCTATTAAAAAGTGCTACACATAGTTTCCAAATATATTCTACAAATGCTACAAATTTGCAGAAAACAAACTGTTTTATACATCCAACTAAAATGATAGTTCTTCCATTTGTGGCACATCATTTTCAGACATAACAGTGTTTGAAGATAAATAAAAATCTGCCTTTGGTATTAAGCCAAAGCATTAAAGAAAGAATTGTTGGAAATGTGTTAGAGTTTTTAGATTTGCTACTGGTTTCCTAACTGGGAATTAATAATATCTTTTAAATTATTATGTCACTATTTGACTTCATTAGAAAATGCATGAGTTCGATTAAAATTGATCCTAAATTACAAGCATCTGTTTAGAAAATGTTCTAAAATTGATGAGTTGTGAAACTTTCTGCACACTGTGTGATTTCCAAACCACTGCAAAACAAACTGTTACTCTGAGTTGATTGTTCCAGGCTTCACAGATTGAAAACGTTGGGTGATACTAATTCTTGTGTAAGTTGGACTGCTCCCTCTAAGTTTGTGCGCTGTGGAAATTGAAGTGTTGGAAATGGGAAGAAAATTAATTTTTAAAGGTATTTGAAAGGTCAGACCATGTTATGATCAAATTAAACCAAACTATGCAAGGGATTAAGGACAGGCTTTTTGTGCTGAAAGAGTTCTGGACTAGGTTTTGGAATTATTCCTCTTTTCTTTGCTGTGGTAGCTCACCATCTGCAGTCTCTCCAAATGGCTCCAACAGCAGGGTACAGAAAATATGCAACTCTCTCTATAAGAAGGTGACCTTTCTCCTCTAGGCCCAGTGAGTTAGCTCAGATCACTGTTATAAATGCATGCTTTGCTAGAAACTCTGCTGGAATCACTGTGGATTGAATAGTCACTGTGTTACATTTGTCTTTTTGTTTTGGAATTTAAAATTTTTTAAAAATTTAAACCAGTTGAAAATAAACCCTGCTGACAGCCAAAAACAACAACTAAAAGGTAAAACAATAATGGAGAAATTGCTCGGATGGAAGGTTGTATAAACAACCTCAGCCATCTGAACATGTGTGTTTATTAGACACATCTGCCAGAAGGAACTTTCTCTGAATTTTATTGGTTCTCTGGTTGCTGTAAAACAATTGCCTTTATAGAGACATCATTGATTCTGGAAGAGATTGATTCTCCTTGGGTTGATATGACTTGTGGGTTTTTTTCTTTTTTCCATTTATACATGAGCACAGTCTAGGCTGCATTCTAAAAGTCTTCTAGATAAGAAAATCACGTGATTTGTAAAACACATTGAGTAGTGGTATAGAATGAGCTTAATGGAAACTTGGCCTTTTAGAAAGAGTCAAGTCCTTTCATTTTTACTTTTTGCTGAGAGTGGTGCTGTCCTTTGAGCAAAATTCTTTCCACACAAGCACTGGGAGGGGTGGTAGTGGTAGGTGAGTGAGTGGATGGAAATCCTAAATACTAATAGAGCTACTTAATTGTAATGTAAGAAGCATATAGACAGACAGAGATATAGCAACTTAATTTGCTCCTTATTCACTAAAGATTAATTTTATGATTTCCCTGTAATGATACCATGATGAATAGTGCACTGACAATACCTTAAAATTTGTTCATCACCAGCTGTAGTTCTTTGGGATGAGAGACATGCCTCTGCCAACAGTGAGCTTCAACAGGGCAGTATCCCACTGACTTCAAGGAAGCTTCTGTCCAGTGTCCTGGGTCACTGATAGCAGCCCTGACCAGCCTTACTGGGGCCTCCCACCCCAGGAGCAGGATTTAAACTCGACCCTGATCTGCCAGCATCTGTTTAAGCAGTGCTTCCAGCTGCTCTCCACTTTAGGCACAGCTTGTCCTTGCCCATGGACTCTGGCCCACACCCAGGATTCCTGGCTCAGTGGTAGAGTTGTCCTGTCACTGTGGGTCTGTCTGGAAATCTCTAGACTGTCTGACCCATTGACCAGCAAGCCTGGCCTCAGACTTGTCCCATCACCTTGAAGCCACCTGATGGATGGAGATCCTGGTTAAAGCTGGCTGCCGCCTCCAGAGCTGCCCTGCTCTCTGTGTCAGGTGCTGTGGGATGGGCCCTGCTGCCTTCCCCAGCTCCCTTCTTCCCCTTGTCTGGGCTCACACCTCTGTCTTCAGACCTCATACCTTCTTCTGCTTAGTTGGTTCATCTACACATAACTCCACATTTATTCTAAATCAAGATCTTAGAAAAGTTTTCTTAAGCTCTTTTCAATTTGGGAACACAAAGAAGCATTTAGCATATATAAATTGCAGAAGACAGATGCAGAATATTGATGACAAAGATAGAAGAAAATTCTTTACATTTTGAAACTGTAAAATGTTAGCAGTAATAAGTTCTATATATCCAATTGCTTTAATGCCTGTGCTCCTTTGGTATCTCTGTTGGATTTAGGGTATTTTATTTTTCATATTGGTGCACTAAGTTTCTTTTAGTTTCTCCTAACCCTAGTATCTGTTTCTAATTTGATTTTTCAGAATACTTATGAGTCTGTATAGCTAAAAATAATAATGTATCCAAGTATAAATCAGATCACTAGAGGCTGAAATATGCCTTTATCCATCTAATCTCCTTGCTTCAATATCTGGAGAAGCATAAGCCAAAAATAACACTGCATGACTTCACAAGTATAGTGTAAGCTAAATTGAAGGTAATTTCACCTAAGCAAAACATTCACAGCAGAAGTACAATCTGGCTATAAAAAAAGAGAGTATTTGGGTCAGGGCTGTAATTTAGCTTGTTTTAAAGATATTGAAAGGTGTATTACTTTAGTCAGGGAAGACAAGACATGTTATTTATAACCAAAGAGCGAGAGCAAGTTGTGTGTGCATAAATATATATATATTTCTTTTTAACAAGTGTAGTTTTGTTTATGTGACTTTCTGCCAGAATTCAGGGTTATACTGAACAGGGCTGGAAATATAAACTAACTGGAGCTGAAAGAGCGCTTATGAGAAGATGGACTCCACAAAATGCCAAGGGTCCTTGAGGACAATGAAGCAATGATGAAACTTGTGATTTGTTTTTGTAGCCTCTGCTGGTCTGGTGAGGTTTATTCATCCTAGACTTGCAGCTAAGGTCAAAGGGAACCTTTAAAATGTTGGCATAAGGAAGAGGAGAGATCGAGCAATTTGCCAGGGGTTGCCCCATGAGCCTTTTTGAGGGCTGATGGGAATGCAAAGGTAAATGAGAATGACATCGAATGAAGCAAACTGTCTTTGCCCATGGCTGAGGTGGAGATCACTGGGTTGAATAAGACCTACTAGTACTTTCAAGGAAAGGTTAAAGTTTAGGAAAGGGTCAGTGTGCAGAATATCAATAAATACCACAGGAACAAGGGTAAATATAATTTAGGTTCAAGGCATAGTTGAACTAAGTAGTAAAGAATCTTTGCGTCAGGATGATTCTCCCTGCATAGGGTTTTCAGTGATCGCTCCATTATAATGTTCTTGTACGAGTGTTCACTGTTTGTCTTCTTTTATCATTTCCTAATTAACTCAGACTTCTATCCAGAGTACCATTTCCTTCTAAGCACAGAGGAAACTTCTCACTCATGAAAAGGTGGTGTAACTTCTTTCTTGAAACTATTTTTAGGATTACACAGGTACTTGTGAGGAATGACATATGTATAGTTGAGCATTTCTTTATGTCCACTTTGATTCTAGATACATTTAGAGTTATGGGTACATTTTTAACTTAAATTTCTAACTTCCTAAGAATCCTTGTTTTGATGGCTTAAATAACATTTGAATTTGAGTAGTCATTTCAACCAGTTGCCCCTTGCCACACTGAATTTGGCTCAGCATCCTGAGTGCAGCTCTGTGCATTGTCCATGCACGAGGAAAGAGAAATGTGGGTTTCCAAAGCAGCTGGAACTTGGCAGTCTGTTTTGTTCTAAATTCCTGTGGTTTGTGGAGACAGATGACAATACATGTGGGCAGAAACAAACAAACCCCAGCTGTACTACAGTCAATATTTCTTTTTAGACTGTAGGGCTTCCCATATTAAGTGTTTGGTATTCTTAATTGGTGTCATACCCTTCTGATGTTTGTGGATTATGTTATTCCTCCCCATATCCACTAGAAACCACCAAACCATCTGCAAGCTGTTGTTGTTGCATATGCTGGAATCTCACAAATTCATGTTATTTCTCCTTTGTTATCCCTTGAACCCTAGCTCTGGGATTTTTATTGACTGACTGGTCCTGCTTTCTGCATGACTGAAACCATGTGATGCAAGACTAGCTGAGGCAAATGCAGGCACATACAGAGGCTTGTGGATGTGTACTTGAAACTCCACTGGGAGATGGCCAGGATTTTGTAAGGCAAGCCCTTTGTCAGCACTGCACAACCATTTTTGCAGCAACCCTGCTAGTTGCCCTACTGCCCTCACAGGAGGTTCAGGTAGGGGGGGAGAGACAGTGTAATCCATCTGTCTCCTCACCATGGTGTTGCACCTGGATCCCTGAAATAAGCATCACACAGCATTAGAGGGGTTCTCAGCAAATGTTCATCTCTGCAGAACTACTGTGAGCTGGTGGTGGCTCTGGAAGGTCAGGCCATCAGGATTTCTGGCTGGAGATGTGTGGTGGGTTGACTGTGTACTGCAGCCAGATGCCCACCGAGCTGCCCACTCACTCTCCTTGTCAACAGGGCAGGGTGAGAGGGCAAAATGAAAATCTTGTAGGTTGAGACAAAAACCAGATCACTTTCCAACTGCCATCATGGGAAAAATAGATTCAGGTAGGTGGAAATTAATTTATTGCCAATTAAATTAGATTTGGATGATCGCAAACACAGGAAGTGAAATAACACAGTGAGTGATGTAGAGGAGATAGGAGCTGTTGTGAAGTGACCACAACCCCCTCTCTGCTGCTTCTTCCTCCTCACTCTGCTCCCTGCTCCTGCATGGGCTCTCTACAGACTGTGCTTTCCTTCAGGGCATCCCCATCTGCCCCAGTGTGGGCTCCTCTCTGGGCTCTGTGCCCATTAGAACATCTAAGAAAGTACATTGTGTAGCAGTGTCCAGGAGCTGTGGCCAATCACCCATTGCTCCAGACACGCTGCACAGGCCAGGAGCCTGACCCATGTCTGCTTCCAGGAGACTCCCACAACATTCATCCCTTTCTTAGAACCAATGGCCATTCCACTGCAACTTAGATAGCACATTACACAGTCTGCTTTAATTCCAGCCTATAGTAAAAGGAGATACTGTGTTTTTATGGATTTCCAAAACTGCAACCTTGTGACCTCAAAAATGCTTTCTAGAACCTAAAGGTCACCAGAGTGGAAACTAAAAAAAAGCTGAACTTTTCCACTGCCTGTCTCTCTCTAAATTGTTAGCACACAAGTATAGCAAAGTGAGTACCACAACTGAAATGAGATATGACAACTAATGAATGAAACACTTAATATATATTTTAAGGTAACTGCATATTGCTGTGACAGTGCCCAGAGATCAATGAAGAATCGTCTTGTGGTGCCCAAAACTGTGCAAATATAAAATAAAGTGACAGCTACAGGCCTGACAAGCCCATGGGCTAAATTAAAAGCTTACAAGGTTAAAGAGATTCTTTCCATTGAATTCAGTAAGCTTTTAAGAGGGCTCTAGGGCATCTCTGGTGAGACAGCCACAACAATCTCCCTGAGAACACACTCCAGTAGTTTCCTGTGCTTCCGCGCTTCAAGATGGGAGCGGAACAGAGCTAAGTAAGAACTTTAAATCCTATTTGTAAAGGCATTCGAAAACTTAAAGAAACATAAAAGTACCTGGATCATGGTTTTTAAAAGGTATTTGGGTGCACAAGCACCACTGAAAGAATCCAGTCCAATAGAAGTGCCAATACTCAAATAAGTTTAAAAACATCTCAGTTCAAAATAATAACAAAAACTTAAAAAAAAAGACCAACCAAAACATAACTATAAACCCCACATAGCACAGTAATTGATGAAGCTGACAGTGTTGCAAAATAAAGGCTCATTCTTAGCTGCTTAAGAATGACAAGGGTGAGTGAATAACTCACTCCCCTTTTGAAAGCATTCAGAATAAACACCTGTCATCACACTACAGCTCTTCACACTGAAATGCAGACCATCCTATGCCAAGGTTAGCAACATTTTCCCCATATGTAGAGACCAGTTAAAGCTCGTTCAAAGAAAGCAGAAAGTCTTGGTGCCCTATTAAACCAGTGGGCTACAAACAGATACTGTAGACTTTCACTAGTGGGATTTCAAACTATAGAAAGCAAAGTCGGTAAATCAGTTCTTGCTGATTAGAATCATTGAACGCTGATTTTTAAATCCCTTGTTCAATTAATAGCACTACTTTCAGAAGAGGATTTGGGGGAGATGGAGGCCTCCTTCCAAATAAGTACAGCTTATAATTGCTTCCATTTTGGAATAGGAATCAGGCAGTCTTCAGGTCACACAAATGTAACCCAGCATTTCCAGGGTGTCTTCTTCTGAATAGAAGCTTCCAAAGAAACTGTAGCATTGCATTCAATTTCAGTAACATCAAGCATAAAGAGGCAATGAATGACAATTTCTGTGAGAAAAGAACTCTTCTAGAAGATATTACGTTTATATATTTCCAGCACATGAGATTCCCAAAGTCACTGTTTGCATACACCACGTATGTGTAGAAGGTTAACCAGAACTAGGAGCAGCTATTTAAATTTATGAAGCTTGACAGCTTCTTCCACATTAGTAAGCTGCCTCTGTCTTCACATCACGCTCTTTTCCTCCCACCCTCAGAGCTACATCCCACTTCTTTAAGCACTGCTGCTGGGAGAGGTAGCTGGGAAAACTGAAGTAAGAAATGTCTCCCAGCTGAGATTCTCATTTTCGTTTTCCCAGTTGCTTTCCTTATTTATTTTGCACATCAGAAGCCCAGCTCTTCTAAGACCCTATTCACTGCTCTCTCCAGCAATACCTCAGAAGTAAAAATCCCTTGACTGCAGCTTTTTCTCCTGTCATGTCCCCAGCCAGGTTTTCCAACAGCCCAGTACCCCAATAATTCCTCTGCAGTATCCCCAGCTGCAACAGAACATCTGATTGCAGTGTAGGTACTGACTGGAATACAAATACCATGTACCAAAGAAAATGCATTATAAAATGCATCAACACAGAGTAAAAGTGATAAGAATACTTAATGAAACCCTGAAAAAAATCCCTGAAAGAATAATATGACTTCTGTCTTATTTTATGAGCAAGGGGCTGGTACAACCCTGGTATGTTCCCTAAGTTTTGACTATTATAAAGTAGAAACTAAAAACTTCTCAGTAATTTCAACATGGTAGAAATCTGCTTCAGCTGTTACTCTCACTAAACCTAATTTAACGTTTTGTCAGATACCAATATATCCAATTGTGTGCAAAACTGCAAATACATTTAAAGCCCTGGCACTGGGTTGAGTGGGAATTCAGTTTTCTAAGTGCCAATATAAATGTACACAGGTAAGCAAAGAGAACACAAAAGCCTCTCCCACAGAGGCTAAAAGTGTGTGTAAATGTGTGCTTAAAGAGGTTTACCAGCTTTTTATTTCTTTCCTTTTGCTGTCACACTTGAAAAAAGCAGTCACTCACACTTCATTGCCTGGTGTCTGTGAGCATTTGAATCTGGCCAAACAGAGCAGATGTGCAATGACTGTTAGCATATGTTTAATAAACTGCACCAAAAGTTTAAATCTAAAGTTTAGAACCAGTAGTACAAGTGCAGAAATACAGAATTAAAACTATTGCTCCATTTCAACTACAGAGTCTGACTACTTTTACCTGAAGGTCCTACTCCTGTAACCTGTGATTACAGGAATAACCTCTTTCTTGGAAAATATCCCCTTAGACTTAGTGCTGAAGTCATTATTCAGATAAAATTCCCATTGAGCTGACCTGAATACATATATTTTTCTCCCAGGAGTAAAACAGTACTAAGTATTAGAATTATAGCATATAGTTCAATACTTACAAAAATACCTTAAAACATGCCCTTAGACTCCTTAACTTTACATAGATCATATTGTTTGCCCTAATTAACAGATTAAGTACTCTGCTTTAATATGAGCAATTACAATGAAATGTGAGCTTCCAGGCTCCACTTGAAGTCATGGCTAATAAAACTAGCTGTGTATCTGAGTTCTCAATAAACAAAGGAAGTGAGTAAGGAAATAATATGATGCACATTTCACAAATAAGAAACTGAGGCTTGGAATAATAAGGACTCCCCAAATATACCATAGAGCTCACCCCTAACACCAGATCCCTTGGGCTCAAAGTCTCTCTCTAAGTGTCAAAGATCTTTAATTTCCCCTGCTTTCCCTCATTTAATAACTATATTAATTAGTAATTAGATTTGGCAAAAGTTACTGTTTAGTGAAGTGACAGAGCAACCCTAATACCATCAAATTAAAATATTGCAGGAAAGTTTGCATCTCTCTATTCCCATGGAACTTCAAAATATACTTCTGCTCCCATCAGTGTACACTGAGTAAGAACATAACAGCCTTGGTGGGTCAGAAGTTCTACAACAGCCAGCAAAGGCATTAAAATGGAGTAAATGTGGAATGATGCTTCCCCTGAATGATCTCCCTCAACTTCCAACAGTCCATAGTTCTGAGACTTTAAAACTGAATATCTTGCAGCTTTAACTGTTGAATGGTGATACTGATTATACAACATGGAAAAAGGACTGTAAACTCATTGTGGCTTTAAAAAGGCATCAAAGCCAACTCCAAGGAGGTAGCAGAATATTTCCCCTTTTTTGCCTCTTACAGCTTGCATTTTACAGATTTATTTTTCATATATTAGTAGGAAAATCCAAAGCTAAAAAGCTCCTACTAGTACTGAAAGACATTTTCACCAAATTGTGCAGCTATTTTAGAAAGCATATGTTTATGTGCTATTAAAGGTGTGTCACAAATACTGAACACATGGAATAGAAAACTTTCTAGCTATAAGGGAAAAAAATTTTTGTGAATACTCTAATAACTGAGTAAAAATATAAGGTATGGTGACTGTTTACAGGGAGACTGAGTTCATTTCAGCAAGGGATGGAAAGGAGGTCTAATGGCAAGAGAAAGGAGGAAGTGTGACAAGACAGAAAAGAGCAGTAATCTCCAGAAAATTAGTCAAAGAATTTCAGCATAAACAGTATGTAATAAGTAATTAGCCATATATTTTGGCCAAAATAACAGAATAAGTAAACAGGATGGGATATTCTTTAATCCCATTATGTATTGACCAGATTTTGTATATTAACTCAGAAACACAAACTTTGCATAATACATGATAGGATACAACCACAGAGTTCAGAATGATAAACCATAAACAGCTGCAGGTAAGAATTGCAAATTATGTCATTGTTAGAAGCATACTGCAGTTTTATCTAAATGATTACTAGCATTGAGACACTGATGGTTAATCTTATAGGTCATTCCATAAAGCTCTACCTCAAACCACCAAAGAGATCTGAGGAAAACAAACGTCAAACCTGTGTTTGAATTCTGCTTTGAATTGCTAATAAGGTTTCTGCAGCATAAGTAACCAATAAATTAGGATTCTCCAGAACAACCCTTTATACTCTTCCAAGTCTTCCCAAACAGCCATTCACCACAATGACCTCTAAACCTGAACAACCCAGGGTCAGCTCTGATCCTGCCAGTGCTGACCCCTCTCTTCTCATTGTTCTGGTTTTACACATCTGCTGCACCCACCTGCTGCCTGTTTGTACACAGATTATAAAGTCTCTGCAACAGGGATCCTGCCTTTGTTCTGTTTTTAGAACATCTGCCATCTAGTAACTGACTACAAACTGATTACTTCTCACTGAAGATAAAAAATAGATATTATTGTCTAAAGAGAAGTGAGGTTTATTTCCTACTTTCTTTTTCATGGTCAGATATATTCTATAAAATGTTTTTCAAGTAGATATATTAATAATTTTATTTTCCCAGCCACCATAAGGCAATTCAGAAGGCCATTGTTTCACATACTAAGACTCCTCAAATTACTATAATTATTTTGCACTGCAACTCTTAGGATTCAAAGAGCTTATAATGAAAAATAGCATGAACTGCAGTACCATTTTCACATGAAAATGGTTCTTGCAGCAAAATTAGATGAATATTGGCTGGTTTCAAAATCCATCATGCATTACAAATTACGAAAATAAAAATATTTATCTCTGCACTTGGCACCCCTGAAAATAAAACCAACTTTATATATGTGATAATGGACAATCAGAAGTCAAATCATCCAAACTTTTGAATCTCAGTCTTTGACACTAACTTCTTATAAGATTACCTACACTTACAGGGAAAATAATACTGAATTATTTTATTGTCAGTATGTTATTCTCCATTCATTCTGTTCAAGAACACACCATCCAGAAAAGCAGGGCAAATCTGATATTTGGGTTAGAGCGTAGAAATATCAGGCAAATTATGCCTGCCTCTGTAACAGTCCTTCATATTCATAGATCCTCCACTGCTGTTCCACTTTGTATTTTTACTTTGGTATTAGGTGTTCCAGCTGTTGTAATACTTTGGTATTAGATGTGAGTATTGCTTATGAGCATATTACATTCCATATACCCTAAAGGGCTTTGCCTTTGGCATGTGCAAGAAACACTTACAAACTCTGGTAACAAATGAAGGATATTTGCATACATAAGGTAAAGAATTTCCTCCTATATAAGGCAAGGTTCAGGCTGCATGCCTTACTATAAGTAGATTCTTCATGCACATATATAGCTTTTATTCTGTATTCTCTTAATCTCTGCTATTTATTTATTGGCACCTTGCTTTATCCGTGACTAAACTACTGAACAGGACCTATTACACTAATAGCACTAAACAGTGCTAATTTTGAAGCTTGCCTTTCAAAACTTGTTATTTTTACATTAGAACAGAGTGGAAGACAAGAAAAAGTCATTATATAAAAACCACGTGAGTCACATGTCTCCATTTCAGTACACTGTTGATTATCCCCAAAGACCTCTCAGTCCCTTCTTAACTTGATATCATGTTTCTTTCTCCACTTTCTTTCCAGGGAAGTCCTTCTGATGTAATGCTTGTCTTAAAAAAAAGGTCGGGTCTGAGAGTGGATGTGGGGCCTACTTAGGCTGATGTAGGGTTACTAGGAAAACAGCACACAGAAACCAAATAACAAATGGTGAGTCATGGTAACTTTCATTGCTTTGATTGCTGTCACATTTCATGTGAGACATACTCAGATCCTTTTTTTTTTTCAGCTCAAGTGAAAAACTACTTAGAACCACTCACCAATAAGAACAGAGCATCACTGTAAGCTTTTTACATCTTATTTAACATATCTTTTCTTGTTTTCTTGATTATCTGCATAAGCTAAGACAATGAACGTAGTGAAAGAGTTTACTGAAGAAGTTTTGTTGCCCTCAACGCACCTATCATGGCAGTCATAAACAAAGAGGTCATCACACCCCAAAATGTCATCCCTAGTGAAGTCTGAGTTAGTAGTTCCATTCTTCTAAGGAAAATATAACAAATATTCTTAAAACACTTCCATATACTAGAAAATAAACAGCTTAACAAGAGTCAAGCATACATTTGACATACTTTGCATAAAGGAAACATTTCTCCTTCACCTTTGGTTTCCTCAGTGGACCAGTAACTCCTACATTTAACTTCATAAGCTCCTCTAAACAAATGTGGCCTGGGCTTTAGACTGGCTACCTCAGACTGGAAAAGACAGATGGATTTCCCTGTATAGAATACATTGCCAGACATTTCCTTGCTTTCATATTTCAGGGAACCCAGACTCTGGAGATCTCAGCTGGGGTAGAACAAGGTCAGAGGAAAGAGATATTTTCTTCAGTGGGCTTCTTTTGGGCTTAAGGCAACCTGGTATGGGACAAAATGCTTTTTCTAATATTGTTTAGATCTTCTAACAGGCACTACTGAATCAGATTTACCAAGTCCACTCTTTACCTTAAAGATGTATAAGGATGCCTTTGAAGAGATTTATTCCTTAAGGCACAAAATGGACCTAGCTCCCATGAAAAGCAATAATACACTTCCATCAAAGACAGGAATATAGCCATCCTACATTCCCCAAACTACATCTTACCTGCCTCACATTAAGGTGTATCTATATTTGGAGAAAAAAGTCTCTCAACAGCTAGATAAATTTCTTTATAGCAAAGAGTAAAGCTGAAGTGATTTCATATTTGATAGAGACAGAATGACACAGTACCACGGGGGAATGCATTTTTTGTTTGGATTTTTTGTTTTCCAACAATTTGATTGTTGGAACACATATCTCCACATCCATAAGTTTGGTAGGTAATGCCTTGGCTGTGATGGATCCCAGCACTTTACATCCCACAAGTTTGCAGTGACCATATAAAATTAATTTCCATCTTACTGAAGTTCCAGTGGCAACAAATATTTCTGACAAATAACCAGGACCTGGCAGCAGGTCTAATAATGCAGTGCCAGTTTAAAATGTTGCAGTTATCAGTCAGTCACACCACAGAGTGGGTCATGAATAGCAAAGAGCTGCTTTATTTGCTTGAAGGAATATGCAGCTACTGAGCAGAAGACAGAGCTGAAGGAAAATCCCCATCATGGCCCAGATAATGTGTACAAGTCACAATCTTACTGGAGATCCATCCTAACCAGCACATGTTAGTTAACTGCACAAGCTTGAGACAACAATTAGGAAGCCATCTAGGCTCAAAACTGAGTTTTGTCTTTTTTTGAGGAAAATTGCTTCTATTTTTTTTATGTTTCTCCTATTTCTTCTGTTTTCTGAGGAAATATACAACAGGGAAATTGATGCACTTCCCTGAAACTGCAAATCAAAAAAAAAAAAAAAAAAAAAA
>VXAX01004318.1:2635474-2757957 GCA_013399835.1 Leptocoma aspasia | reverse complement strand
AAAAAAAAAGAAAAAAAAAGAAAATATTTTCTGAGGCAATTTTTCACACTAAGATAGTGACCCTTGTCCTTTTCCAAAACAGACCTAAGCACTTCTGACAGTCACAGCCAAGTGCAGGCCTTTTATTATTCAAAAGACATAAAATGATTATTAAGAAAGGAATGCAACCTTTAGGGATATAAAAAGTAGCAGCTAGAGGTCAGGGGCCTCCTTTACCAACAAGCAATGAACAACTGCAACTCATTATTGTTGGCCTACTTTATGCAAACCTCTTTATGCAGACATCTTAATAAAATGCATTGTATATGGTGCTAAGCATTTATGAGGTGACCTGCCTCTATACACAGTTTTGGGCCTTACTGTGTCTTCCTAGCACTTTACTATAAGTTTCAATAGTCCCTTTAAAAGAATTGTTGAGATGATGGCAAATGCTAGATATTAGGAGGGTTTTGTCACAATTCTCTCATTTGTTGCAAGAAAAACAAAGAAAAGTATTAAAATAGCTGCACAAGGAAAAAACAAACTTGTTCTGTCTCACTTGATATAGCAATGGATACAGCAATGCCAAATTTGTGATTCCTGATGTGTGACCTAAACATTGGACAACAGCTATAACTATCAAGGTATTGAAAAGATATCAAGGAAATATTAAAAACCCACAACTTTCTACTTTCAGGATACATTACAGTCAAAAGTATCCATGCTACAAATTCACTTTCCTTCTGCTTAATTTAAAAAGACTACTTCCAATGTGAAGTAGTTCCAATGTGATTCAGAAATGTTTTCATCAGAAGCAATACAAGGTGATAATTTTTGTCCCCTGCTCCTCCCTACATCAGCACACCTGAATCCCTGGGCTCTGTGAATGTGGAACTTGTATCACTGCAGCAGGACAGAGATAGGGAGAAATCTTCCAAGCCAAAACTGGGCTCATCACAGAAGGGATGTTAACAGTAAATAGGAAATACATCAGAATCAAGGGTGGAACATTTGAACATTACCCATGACATCTGATGAATTTTTTTTCTTCTTTGTTGGCAGAAAAAATTAGCTACATGGCAGATCTGATTGCCATGAAATTGACTGCAACTACTACCCCAACTCCTTGTTTCCCTCACCAGTCATTCCAGCACCCTGAAACCTGCATTGCTCAATCTTTCCCACAGCCTCTTGCTGTTCTCTCAGAGGTGCCAGCCTCAATCTCATTGATACCCTGCTCTAACTCAGTGTCACCAGCTGATGAGTGTCATACAAGTGACACTACCAGAGCACCCAAGAGAGTGCTCACTGTTGAGGGCTTACTCAACAGCTGTCTGTCATTTTTAAGTGCTGGCTGAGGAACATACCCACCCTCATGGGAAACTATGCCAGAGAAACTGCAGAGAGCTATAAAAAGAATCTGTACTAACACTGAGTCCCTTCATGCAGAAAGGTAATTTAGATGTTTTGTGGGCCATATTCTGCAAATAGATTAAAAACAGTATTTAATGGTCAATATCAGTATTTTCAAGTGTAGGCTTTAAAGCTAGTCATCTCCATTTGCACTGAGGACTTGAAAGAAACAGCCTAAACTTCTGAAGTGCTGCAAACCATCTGCTCTTATTGGCCTTAGTAGTTATGGAAAATAAACTGTTTAATTAGATGCTTTGGCATGGACCTGATTGGCTAACTTTTGACTGCATAAGTTAAAAAAAAAAGAAGCATCTGAAGTAGAATGATCTCACATTCAAACAAAATATTGCTTCCACTCACCATTTGGCCCTCTCCACATCCTTCATTCAACTCCAGAGTAACTATAAAACAAAACAGTAATTTTTTTTTCACATCCTATTCTATAATATCAGTAAAAGCTTACATGTTAAAATGATAAAAGTTTTTTCCCTCCAGGAAGAAGTAACACCAAAATACAAAATTATACAGCGCTCCTTGCTAGAACTATCTGTATCATGGACTGAAATATATGCAATCAAAATAATACCTCAGAATATCTATTTTTCCAGGCGTGACTATCACAAATAAAGGGCAATGTGGAGATATCTAAACTAGCAGAGGTGCTATTGGGACATATATATTGTGCAGTGAAGCACCATAAAGCCTTACATTACGCTACTGCACCCAGGCTCTGCCATCAGTCCAGGCTCCCTGCCTCTGGTACTGTCTCATTCTGCTGTGGCCACACCAAATATATTATGTTTTATTGCTGTGAATGCATGTCCTTGATTCTTCGGGAGAGAACTAGCTCAGACTTGCAAAGAAACAAGTAAAATAGAATGAAACTCTAAATGTAAGAAAGAGAACAGTTTTAAGCATGCAGTATTGTTCTTAATACCTTGTGTAGAACTATACTTTCTAAGTACACACACAGGCAGGAAACATGGTGGTTTTGGAGGGAGTGAGTTTTTAATGCTACCACAATTCTGAAGGAGCTTGAGTTTAGATTTGAAGCTGCTGCCTGGAAAGGTCAGTCTGAACTACTGGCTATATACACCACCTTTTAAATTGTATTTGTTAAATATTTGAAGCCCTAATCCCCACCAACACATCTACAAGCTGCCCTGGCCCTAATAGCTAATAGGGTGACAAAGATGCTTGAGAATCTACAAGCCAAATAAAATGCATTTACATGGTCTCAAGTCATAAGCTGTCTCTGTGTTAGAAACCAGTAGACTTTGGGGTACATTTCCCATCATCTTTTGGCTCAAATGCTTGGATTCCTTTCCAAAAGAGAGGAGTATGGGCTGGGAAATGTGACACTGTCTGACAGGATTTAGGAGGGGACGTGAGAAACAAGAAAGAGCAGGGCACAGGAGAGTACATCTGCCTCCAACAGTTCAGCCATTCCATTGCTTGGCTGTGAATAAGCCAAAATCTCCCCCAGCTGGCAGATTTCAGTCAACAAATGAGATTAGTACCTATGCCGATCAAGATCAAGATGAAGAATATTTTAAATAAATTTTGATTTTAAATAAGTTTTGATAATGTCAAAGATAATGTCAAAAGATAATAATTTTAACTCAAAATAATGTCAATTACTCATGGATTCTTAGAAAGAAAGCATATTATAGAATGACATAGCTTTGTGCTTGAATAAATTGTTAATGTAATGAGTCATACCAGCATACCTAGCTTTTAAATAACATTATCTACCAGTGAATCACAAAGGGATTAACAAGTCTTTATTGTTTGTTTTGCCCTTGAGAATACAGGTTCCCAAAGAGGGATAATGTATTATTACCTTTGGGTACATTTTAGACACATGACGGCTCAGAATGAGACATAGGATTTTCATAGATTTTTCATGTCCATATCCAGAGCTCTTAAAACAGACCTGTCCTTCAGGTAAATAGCAGCACTAACAGGAATATTTGCTTCTATAGTCTATATTAAAAAGCTGCTATGTCAGAAGTAGAAGCACTCCGTTACACTGAAGCACAGTATTCTGAGTTCAGATACAAGAAAATAATTTCAAAATTAACAAATAACTGCTACTTCAACCCAATATGTACTTATTGAACAAAATATGCAATCATATTCCACTACAAACACTGAATACATTTTCTTCCTCAAAAAGAAAACCTTTTTGTGGTTTGCATCCTTCCCACCTTTCCATGCTGCGCTGTGATCTGAGAAATGCTTGTTGGGCTCGGCCTTGATGAACTCGGTCCTGCCTCACTTCTGGAGATACAACTATTTGTGAGAGTATATTGCACCACTTAAGGAGATGGCTCTTGGTAAAAGAACATTTCTTTTTTCTCATCCTTCCATAACCTGACTCAGCTCACTAAATGTTTCCTTGAAAAATTGCAATTACACAACTGCTAAGAGGGGGGGAAATGGGAGAAGAGGACTGTACTGGTTTTCTCAGGAGTACAGTTGATTTTCCTCAGAGTAGCTGGCATGGTGCTGTGTTTTGGATTTGTCACTGAAACAGTGTTGTATAAACTGAAAACAAAGGAATCTTGCATTTGTTTCTACAAAATTTCAGGATATTTGATACTGAAATAATTCATTTCTAATGCTGTTTCTCAACGAATTGACATGGCAGCAAAAAGGAATATTTCTACTTTATTACAGCTTCAGCATGAATTCATTTGCAGGTAGGAGCTGTATCCTTGCCTCTTCAAAGTTTGTCTTCCCAGGTTTTACAGAGTGATGCAATGCAAGAATCCAGGCTAAGATCGTACAATGCCCTGTCCATAGAAAATTCATGTGTCTAAATAGCTTTAAATTCTTTAGTATCAGCTGTTCTCTACCTGAATTTCTGTCACCTCAGTCCTCAGTCTTGCTCTAAACAATGCTTTGCTGTGGTTCTCTTCAGTAGGGGCTATCAGAGAACCCACAGCTTGGTCTTGTTTCCATGCCCTTCCAAGCATGGCATGTCTGTAGTTTTTCCATAGGAAAAACTGTAAGGCAATTTTAATGCAGAGTTGGTTCCATTTGCTTTTTTGAAAGCCATTTTTTTCTTCTTTTTTAACCTTTCTGGTCACACAGAATACTCACTTCTTCCAAAGTCTCATGTTTAGTGAAGTAAAAGATTACAGACAAACCGTTTCCAAATCTCTACTCCCTAAACCTGCAGCAAGAAGTACGGTCTGGACTGGAAAACACCTCACTGATATCGTTGCCATGGCAAAGCTTAATATGAGTTTAGATGCTGGGCATGCAGCCAAAAGGAAAATTAGGAGAGCTGACACATGACATTTCCCCCTTTGTTTTTTCCATATAATTTGCTTTCTGCAGCTCATCTCAAGAGCACAAGAAATGTTTCAGCTTCAATTATCTCCACAGGGGCTTCATTTCTTCCCCCTTTTCTTTTTTTTTTTTTTTTGCTCTAAGACAACAATCTTTTGTGACTTTTTGTGATTTTTTTTCCTTCAATTCCCGAAGAATTACATATTTTCATCACAAATAATTCCTAAAAATATTGTTAGCATATGTGCTGTTGATTTCCTCTTAATTAAAAGAAACTAGATTTGAAGATGGGAACACAAACCTAATGGCTTCTCTTCAACTACAGTTTAATTTGATAGCCAATAAGGACAACATTTTCAGGGGGAAAAATGTACCAGTATATTGTAAAACACAGGGTTTTTTTTGTTAAGCATTCTAAACTGATCTTACCAACCCTGTCACTTATTCCATCACTGTTTAAGTCCCATCATTTTCAGCCAGTGTTGGGCAAGGTTGATGTAAACTGATTCAGCAATTGCATCCAGCTGACTTTAACAAACTGTAAGATTCAAGTATCTTTAAATATAGAGACTCTATATAAGTACAGAGCCTCCAAGCCCTCTGTTCCATTATATTGTGAACTTGGCCAAGGCATCACTCTGCAGGGGGTTCTGGCTGGCACAAGGAGTTGGTGGCCACTGCCAGCACAGTCCTGGAGCAGCCCTGGCCCAGGTGGGGACAAAGGCTGCCTTCCCTCAGTGCTGCTGAATGCCTGACACAGTCCTGCTGTGTTCTACAGCTGAGGCCAGCTTCCTGTTCCACTTTCTAGCCCCAAGACACCTCAGCAGAGCTTTTAGTAGTCACATGAGCACAGCCTGCAGAATTCTGCATGTCTGAGTCCTGTTGGCATTCTGCCACAATTCCAGAAAGCTTCCCTCCTTTGGATAGCAATGATGCTCAAGGTTAACCACATCTGAAGTCAAAGCTCTGGTCTGCTACAACAGAGAGCAAATTGAACTTAGCATCTGGTACCTATAACCTGGTCGTGCATCTTTATTATTCCAAAACAAGCAATTCCAGAAAACTTCTCCTTTCAAATATACTGAGGTTTTCCTTTTATTCAGATTCCAAAATGAAATTTAGAGTGCCTTTTACAGGAATGAAACTTTGTCTTCCAATTGATTTTAAGAAATCCATTATGAAACAAATAACTTCATGGCAAAAAGGAAAGGTTTGAGCTGTTCCACTGTATTCTGTACCTCACAGTAATTAGTTGGAGGCCTAGATTTCGAAACACTTTCATAAGATATAGGCTATCAGACATGCCTCTTAGCAGGATTTGTAGCAAACAAGTAAACCCTTGGTGGAACATTCTAAAACTCAGAAATACTTTAAACTCCTACGCTCAATGAAATAAAATTGTGAGGCAGGAAAGTAATCAGTAGGCTAGTGCATAGTAATAAACTTGTACAGTGTAAAGTGGACAATCCTTTGAAATTATGAAGCTCTCAATGGCAATATTAAATTAGAAGGAAATAAAACAGAAACCTGAGGCACTCATTCATGATCTTGAGCTTATACACAAGGGCTGGCAGTCACTCTCCTTAACTACAGTGACAGTCATTCTCCTGTCATGTGGAAGCAATCACTTATTGGCAAAAGCACCTGTAGGGATGCTACAAGGAATAACTGCCACAGGCAGGCATTTCTGACTAGATCAGAAATTGTTTAATATGAATGGTGACAGTGTGCAGCTGAAATGACTGAATGTGGACTAGGTTGAAAAGAAGCACCCTATAACCTGATGGCTTTATGAACATAGTGAAAACACTGCATGGCAGAACAGGAGGGTTTACAACTGCTGCAATCTCTTTAGC
Source organism: Leptocoma aspasia (assembly GCA_013399835.1). Classification (NCBI taxonomy): domain Eukaryota; kingdom Metazoa; phylum Chordata; class Aves; order Passeriformes; family Nectariniidae; genus Leptocoma; species Leptocoma aspasia. Next base: position 2,751,409 of record VXAX01004318.1, on the reverse strand, counting down.
CATCTGTCCAGCAAAAGGTCAGTGTAATTAACAGTTTAAAGACACACACTGACATGGAAAAGTAGAGACCAGACTTCACATAAAAAGAGAATCTAAATCAAGAAAATGAACACTTTGATTCCAGAGATGACACCATTAATTTCTTCCAGAACACAGATCTATTTCTATATAAAGCACTGTAGAAAAATGTTACTATAACCCTTAAACTGGTGCTTCAACCATATTAAAACACCAAGGATGTCAGGCTTTAAGACTGGTTCTGGGATATTAGATCATATTAAGAAGCTTACAGTTACACACACAAAACCACATTTGATCAGACACCAAAATGCATTCAAGAAGCAACTCAAAGAAGTCAGGTCTTCCACCATTTCAGCCCTTTTCTAGGTTGCCAACTTCAAAGCATCAGTTGTAATTTTAATATATGATTACATAGCATAGAATTGGGAAAGCACAAAGGTGATCACAAGAAATGCTAAAAAATAAAAAGCATTTAAAGGACACAATTCTAACAAATAGGAATCGCTACAGGCCAAGAAAAGGTGATTTTTTGGGTGAGGAACACACATAGCTGAATTTGCAAAGAAATGCCAGAGGTTTCCAAACCAGCAATGGTCTATGGAGAGCTGCTCAGACTCATGGTTTCAATTCCCCTGCTTTTGCTATCTGTAGTAAAATCCTGCTGCCAAATATCTGACAGGTATTCTGCCATGCACAGATCTTAGGGTGCATTTATAGAAAACCTGCATGTGGCTTCCTGAACAATCCAAACAACATAATATCCTCAGTGAGAAAGGCAGAAAAAAGCTGAATGCTTTTTTTCCTCCTCTGCAAATTATGCAAGCACCAACACACCCCCCCGCCCCCAGGACTACTCCAACATCAACAGGTTACATTGAAGCCACATCAAAAGCCAGAATACGTCTCTTCTTCAAATCATGCATTACACACTCTGCCCAATTGCAGAAATACAGAAAAACAAAGGGGCACTTTCTACTGCCACAGCTGACTTAGCTATGATTCAAAGAGCTCACTGAGGTCAGAGGGGGGGAAAAGAGTTGGCATAAATCTCAATGTAATTCTGCTGAGTTATGTGTGAACACAGTTCCTGAGGCAGATTATCTGCCACAGCATTGCCTCTCAAGCTTCTCCAGGAGTACAGTAAATTCCCTGCTTATAAAATTACCATGAACTATCAGCTGTGATGGTTTAGACCCACATCTGCTACCACCACGTGGTACTCCACATCCCACTACGAGGGACTCAGAGTTCAGGTACCTCTAGGCTGGCTGCTGCTCCACAGCCACAGCAACCCAGGCAGGAGAAACACATTTGCAATTGTTTATAACCACAGTCATCACCACAGCACTGCAGCACTCCCACATTCAGCTGGAGTCAGGCTGAAATAGTCTTCTTTATCCTGTGGGGTTGAAAAAAAGCAACCTTTCAGAAAAATAACACAACAGGAGCCCAGACCAAGCTACTGCTAATGGAGTGGCTGAAAGGGGTCACAGAAAGGTCCTCCAAATCAAAGAACTATGACACTTCTAAGACAGCCAAGAATAAATCAAAACAAGACAGGCAGGCTTCTGGCAATGATGAAGCTGCTGGTCAATATTAGAGGGCACAGCTAGAACCCTCTCCCAGATGAGAACCAGAATACACAGGTCAATGAGGATAGGGACTCACAAACTGATGTGACTTACAACTGAAGACTTAGAACTACTACTCTGGATCTCAGATGAACACAAGAGCCAAAGGCAGTCTAAAACCTAGGAAACATTAGTTTGTGCATCCTGGGACAAGTTTCACTGCACATTGGGGCTGGGGAGGAGCATTTCATAGCACTGCACCCTTCCACAATATGAAACACATATCACAGCACCTTAGTAAGTGTATTTCATAGCATTCTAACAGGATATTTCATGTTGCACAACACATTAATAAACAGAAGAGATTATTTTGGGAGAACATGATATAACAGTAATTTGCATTCACATGAGAATTCACAAAAATAGAGGGGTATTTATGTAGTATGAACAAGAGGCAGACACTTAGCCCCTTCTGTTCAAACCATTTCTTGTAGAACTGTATTTTACCATATTTCCCCAAGACATAAAATGAAATTTTAAGAAGTAGTGTTATATAACGGTGATGACATTGCAAAGCAGAGCTGCCCTGCCACTTGCTACAGACTAGACCACTGTGCTTTTTATGTACCTCAGGGGAACTAGTCCAGTGAACTACTTCATTCTGTATCTTTTTGTGCTCTTTTTTTCTCCTAAACAACCAACCCTCTGATTTCCTTAACATACAAAAAAAACCCCATTAATGAATTCTTCAAAACAGATACCTACACTGTTGCTAACCTCATTAAAGCAAACTGAGCCCTTCCTACACTTCCCCTCACACTTAGCAAGCTCCCCGCAGCCCTGCTGCCCTTCTCAGTGCCAAGCATACAAATGCACACCATGTAAAGACACAAGGGGTAAATTTTCTTTCAAACACAGGCTGTAAGAGAAGAGGTATTAAAACCAAAAATCTTTAGTCTCAATACTGGAAAAAGTCCAAAGGGTTGGTAGTTTAAATAAAAGGGTTTTTTTCTTAATCTGTGCTGGAAATTGGAAAGAATAACAACCATCTGCTACTTTCAGTTCTCTTGTGGACACTATTGAATGATGCAGTGTTTTGCCTTTCAGTGCTTCAAAAACTATGCAGAGATCTGCAGGGGAAGCTGAGAGAAAGAAGGGAAAAATGAGACTGAAGATGGCCCCAAAGTCTGAGGTCCAGACAGCTCAGCAAGGGAGCTCAGACCTGCCAAGGAGGAGGTGAAGTGACGCAGCAGGACCCACCAGGGCCACAGAGCCAAGAGCCTGACTGCTCAACAGCTCACTGCAGACAGCTGAGCCAGGGCTCCGTGGAAAATAGCAGCAAGAAGGAGCTCAGGAACAAAAACCACTTGGCTTGAGAGCATGCTGCAGGCAGAGGGACTGTGCTCCCACAAGAGCAGCTTGCTGCAGCCCCTCAGCCCTGGGAGCAGCTGGCCCCAGCCAGCTCCTGCCCCTGCCAGCCCCTGGCACTGCCCAGAGCCCTCCAGTGCCTCCAGCTATGCCCTGGTGCCCTCTGCCACAGCTGCCCTTCAATGCTGCAGCACAGAAACCTTCTTCTACATGCTTTTTCTCCAAGCACAGGCATATTCCTGTACTGTGTACCTAAATGTGAGCTCCCCTACTATTCATCCCCAACTGCCATCATTTTAACTGCTGTTGATTTGACTCAAATATTTGGGCCTCTGCCCCAAAACTATCACAAAAGTTGTAATAATTCCATTCAGTAAAGCTAAAGAAGAAATACTAATAACTTTAGCATATTTGAGAGGTACATATACAAATGTATCTATTTATGAAAAGGTGCCAATGTTTTATTTAAGTTCCAGTACTCATGGCAAGTGTCCTGAGTGGTTTTGACAAGGCTTCCCCCTTTTCTTACAGAGCCTCTCTGTAACATCTTACAAACCTCTCCAACCCATAATTCTTCTCACAAACAAAAACTATCCAAGCCCTACCATATTTTTCTTCTGCAGCTGCTTATATACTCACCCAATTTGTTTCTGTGATTGAAATCAGCAGCAAGCAACAAAGACTAATGATGATCAGACGATCAGAGTCTCCCAGAATAACAAGAGCCATGACCAACACTCTCACCCACGGCAGCTGGGGAAAACAAACAAATGAAAAACCAAGATCATGCTGGACCCCAGCATCATGAGCCTTTCTTAATGAAGAGCCCAGCTTTTGATCATTGAGGACTTTACTTTTATTACTCAGAAGTTGGAGCTTCACTGAGTTTCACAGGGCAACAGGGACTAGCTCACTAAACCCCAAAGAGCTGCCAACATTTCCCAGCCAGAACCTGCAAGAAGCATCAGGGCTCCCACAGAGCACTGACCTCACAGGCAGCCAGCTGTGGGCTGGGCATGTCCCTGTGCTCCAGGGTGCTCTGTCACACACCTGACATCTGCTCCAGGATGTCCTGTCCTGTCCTTGGAGATCAGTGGTGGGCACTGGCAGTGGGATGACCGCTGTGAGTGGAGGCTTGGGCTGATTCCATCTGGCTCCACAACAGCCCCACAGCTGGGCACTGCTGAGCTCTCAGAAAAAGCTGGTGGTGCCTCTCTGGACAAAAAAAAAAAAAAAAAATCTAAGAAAGGGCATTGTGCTGTTCTAGAGAATATTATCTGTGTTGAGAACAATGTGCTGCAGTGGAAGTGATTGGGGTTTAGGAAGCTGTTGTCATGCTGCTGCCCTGTAACAGAAGCAAAATGCTTCACCTCAGTTTTTCTAAGGACAAATGCTCCTTTCCTCACAGAAGCAGGAAGAGTCGACTTAAGTGAATGATTCGTAGGAACTCCTGAACTTCCTCACGTTCTGGTGATTTCTCGCAATGGTGAGTGCTGGTCGGGGTGTTGGAGGGAATGTAAAAAACTCCTGGGGGGGAAAGCTAAGTTTTATGCACATGCTGCTGTAAGTTTTCACAGCTTGTAGAGAAGATCAGTGTCTGTCATGCTGTGCAGTAAGGTAGGGAGAGAACACTGAAAAGCTCAGAAAAGGAAGCATATAAGGCAAGACCTCCAACAGTTTAATATGCATAAACTTACAGACTGCTCTGGAAGCAAGGGGTCAGACTCCAAATGCTTACTGTGTTCTTGGGCTATGTGCTAAAATAGCTGTGCATCAAGCTGACCTGACATGCAGGACTGTGGCTGAGGCTTTGTTGTGCTGGCAGGCAGTAAAGGCCCTTTCACTGGCTCAGCTGCCTCCTGGCAGTGGGATCTGGCTGTGAAGCCAATAAGGATGCATACATTCACAGTCCAAATCTTCCATGGATTCAGGCCTAGGCCTTCCCCATATGCAGGTAGAGCTTTCTGTCTGGATGAATTTTTGGCTCTCAGATCTTGTACATTTCATTCAGGTCATTGTGGGTGCTCACAATGTTAAACATCCATTGTGTACTGAACCACACATATCTAAGCAGGTAATGAAAGAGGTTTGCACTTTACTTCTGCAGCAACTTTGCAGTGCTCAGCATCTATTTGTAACTTGAGTCTGACACAATCCCCTATTATGCATAATAAGGATGTTTCCATAGTACCTTAAAACTATGCTCAAAGTGCTGGAAAAGCCTTAACAAATACCTCCAAATAACACTTTATTCAGCAAAGGAAAAGAGAAGCTGAAACAGTTCCTCAAATCTCCCAAGAAAGCAGTAATACAGTTTTAAATATTTGGGAGTTCATGACCCTTGGAATCTGCTATCAGTGTTTTTTGGATACCAGAGTTGGCAAGAGGGTTAAAAAACCTAGAATCCACAGTTGGGTAACTATACTGCTTCTAACATCAGGTTTGCTTTTTCTTGGTCTAATTTACTATCCTACTTGTAGGAAATACTTGTGTTCTGGTGATACCGGGTAAGTAATACCTTGATTCATGTGCTGATCATATTTCTGGGTATTTTTCTCTCTGCAGTTTCTGCATTAATTAAACATTTGACTTCTGTAAATGAGCTTAGGCTCAGGGACTGAGCTTGTAATACACTGCTTTCTGTAAACTGGTCTTAAACAGACACAGCCTTGAAGAGCAGCTATCCTTAGACTGACTAAACAGACAGCTGTATTAAAAGTAGTGTTAGATTATTCTGCTTATCTCAGAAAATAGGAATTGTGTGAAATTACCTTTTAATATTTGCTTTTCCCTTTATATTTATGAACACCTGGTCACAGCTATAGTATGGGTAAAGTTACCACATCCTGCCTTCTATTACCTTCACCCAGCTTCTGCAGGGGCAAGAGAGTTCAAAGCTTTTACATAAAGGTGAATGGTAAAACATGCCTGAAAATAGCCCTACTTTTGAAACAGTAGCAAGACATGATGTTGGTGCATCTGGTAAATAGTAATAATAAATAAAAGCATGCATAAAACCCCACTGCTGTGCCCACAGTGTTTCTCCCAGCTATAAAATTCCCTGAACTCCAGCAGGTGGCAGTGAGAAACAGTGTGAAATTTGAATGCTGTGAAAATGAAGAATAATTTCCACCGCTGAAACTTAAAAGATATTGGATTCATTTAGGAACTAAATGACACAGATGTGGCAGGTACCTGAAAACATCTAAACAAATGAAACACATTTTTCACAGACTGGTAGCTTCTAAGGCAGCCCTCAAAGGTGACATTTTCCTGCTCCCTGCATCGCCTCTATTTTCTCCCTGGGCGGGTGCTACAGCTTTATGCTGTGATGCAGTGCTGTGGAGGCAAGTGTTGTTGGCTTTACTGCATAGAAAACAATTCACTCTGTTAGATTAATAGAAATTCAGAATGTGTTTTGAATAGCTCATTTTACATCTAGGCCTTTTTTCATGGAAGGCATAATGAATTGGATTGGGATAGGCAATTGAATTTATTATAGCTGTCAGCCAGTGAGCACTGCTGCACTTGATTTGTTTCAGTGCCTCTTGCAGGTTGCTGCTGAGGTGGTTGTCATTACACTTCATTTTGTGAACTGCTCAGGTGGGGGAAACATATAGAGGAAAGGGTTACTGGACAGGAGGGGAGCAGAGCTTCCTTTTTATAGATGTGAGGAAAGCACTAGGAGAAAAAAGTTATATTCTGGTTAAGCCCTTTTGTACTGGGGTATACCTTGAGCCTTTGTTTAATTATGTGACATCAGTGGTTAAGTCAAGACCTAAATACATCCTATTATTCCCTGGTATAGTTTAGTTTTTAGTTTTCTCTGTAGGGAGGAAATACTTTCTGTAATGAACAAAACAGAACTGAAAGTCAGATTTAGTGACTGATTTTGTGTTATTCATTTGCTTACCAGTCTAAATATAAAAATCTAGGTCTTGGGTGCTACTGACAATGACATCTGTGAGCGTGGAGGTTCATTTTCTGCTTCTGCGCTTCTCCAGCTAGGGCATCTGGTCTTCCACTGAAGGGGATTTTTGTGTTTGATGTGTCCTGAAAGGTCACTGATTTTTAAGGAACCACACAAACTTCTTGAGTCGTACACTGGAAGAGACTGCAAGGTGAGACAAATTGACTTGCAGACGTAGAGAGCTGTGACGGTCCCTCTTGCCTAATTGCAGTTGGATTAACTTGTCCTCCACTTGTGAATGTGCTCATTAGCCCATGCCATAAAAGGAGCCTACACCTACTCTTGGCTAGAGTTCAGTGTGCTTGAGCCATACTTGTCCTGGAAGGAGCATGGCTTCACTTCAGGGGATAAAGGTGAGGTCTAAAATGTGAAGGAACATGCTTCCTTCTCTCCAGTCAAATTTAGGGGGGAAGTGGTGAGCAAGAGGTGCTTAGCTTCTGCTGTATGTTGTGTGGTGAAGGAAACACTGCTGCACAATGGTGCTGTTGGAAGTAAAATGATGTTCAGGAAACCACATCAACAGAAGGTGGCAACCATGGCTGGATCCCCTTTGGTGGGATGGTGAGGCATGGCTGAACTATATGAGCACAGTGTAAAGCTCCCTGAAGTGAAGGGGGTAGAAATATTAACTTATCTCTCTGGGGATTAGAAGAGATTTTTGCAGCTACACTTGTAGTCCTTCATGTAGAAAAGGAAGATTTTAGATGTGATTTGAAGTGATTTTTGTGGATTAAATAGAAGTAGAAAAAATCCTGTGGCTGGAAAAAGAGGGGACTTAAAGTAAGCCCTTTCACTTTGGCATGCTCGTAGCATTTTAAATATTCCAGTTTTACTAATTTTCTTATTTATATATGTAAAAATGACAAAAGATGCAAAGGGTAAATTGCTCAAAATAAAACAAAAACCTTCTGGATTTGTTTGAATAAAATCTTTCAGCTTGAGCAAAAAGAAATGTAGAGAGGTTTAAGTTTGATTAAAGATAGTGCGCTTTGGTTCTGTTACTTAGTTATTGTCATTGAAAGAAATAAATATAAAATAAAAGAAATACCTAATCAAACAGCTTAGCTTACTATTTAGCAGTGCATTTGTTTTAATCAGGTTAGTTTGTTATTGAGAAAGGCATCACTCCTGTGTAGCGTATCAATATAGATAATGTATTTATTGGCCTCCTAAAGAGCTGGTTATGAATGTCAGAGAAAGACAACCCTGCTGCTTCCAAATGTAAATCGAGCAGCTGGTCCTAAGCATGTAACCAGAGCTGGACAGGTATTGGAGTACTTTATGTACCAGAAGTCCTTAGTCTTAAGGGCTTAGTAGTCCAGTAGTACCAGAAGTTCTAAGTCTTTCTGTTGGTATACCTTTCCTACCATGACTGATTGCCAGTGCCCTGGAGAAAAATAAAATCCTCCCTTTTCAACTCCTCTTAAAATTCTAGTTATTCCCAGGGAACAGCGAGAACCCTTCATTCCCCTGGACTGAGCCATGAGAATCCCTGCATTTGAGATGAATAAAGTTTCATATCATGGTATGAGAAATAAAAGTGCCTCGGCTTTGTAAGTCCAGGTGCTGCTTTTTCAGTTGCTGGAGAGGTGGCTGCCTCAGTGACCTCTCCTGCCATTACCAGTGCATCCTTCCTGAGTGATGGATTGAAAGGTGCACTTTGCAGCTTCACATGTCAAAACAAACGAAGTGGTTTCAGTCTTTGAATAGTCTGAATGTAAAGAAAAAAGTGAATTATAAAAGATGACATCCCACTAAGGTCATCATGGTGAACAGACCTGAATGTTCTTTTCATAAACTGGAATACTGTAAGTACTGTAAGGAATACTGTAATACTGTAAGGACAATGAAGAGCCCAGCTCCTGTGTTATACCTTGTGATTCTGGCAGGGCACTGGTGAAATGAAAGTATCACTGTGCGTGCACTAATCCAGCACAAAACAGAATCTGGACAGAATCACAACAGGAAGAACTGATTTATGTGAGCTTCAAATACACCTAGGTGATCTGTGTTTAAATTTTTTATTGGATTCAAGCTCTTGGATGTTGTGGAGATGCCAGGCTTTATCACCAAGTTGTTATGGATTAAAAAAATCCTCTTTGAAACACAGACCCCAACATTTTGTTAGATGTGATCTCCCATGCATATAAGTTCCCACTGCAGTAAGCTGGAATTTTTTCCATTAATTCCACACAACTCTGTCTTTTGGGAGCTGGTGAGATTATACAGGTGGTATTTTGGACTTTTTCAAGAGTGGAAGAGTGCACTCTAACCTAGCTGATCAGTGAAGTGGCACGTAAGGGGACTGTGAGGTGATGAATCCTAAATACAGGAACAATAATAGATCTGGGTAGGAAGTAGGTCTTATTTTTGACATGTTTTATATCCTAAAAGAAAACAACACATTTTAAAAATTTGTTAAAAAAGTTTTAAACACCTTTCAGATGGATCCAAAGCTTGCATTTTCAGAAAAATTATTTCTTTGTAAGCTTAATAACATATTTTTTATATGGCAGATTTTATATGAGCAGTTTCTAATTGGTGCCTAACTCTGTTGAAAAGGTCAATTTTAATTTTCTTCTAGAATTAAATTAAGAAAAAATTTTTGAAGAGGTACTTTGATTTATGACTAATTGTCTGTCTTGTTTCTGTCCCACTAATTTTAGCTAAATGTTTGTCTCACAGTAGACAATAAATGGACACCTGACTATAATCTTTCTGTAGGGCAGAGGCTCATAAAGTTGGGTCCACCTTGTTCAGTCTCTGATTTGATAGGAACTTATAATGACCTGTCTCAACTGCAAACGTCTGTTGCAGTGACTCACTTGTCTTTTGAGTCTTCCCAGCATGTTAGTTTAGCACTGACAAAATCTGAAACCCTCTCATCCAAATCTCCCATGCTTTCTAAGATTGTTCACTGTAATTGCAGGCTTGGTCTTAGGGAAAGGACTTCATTTTAGTGTAGATGGAGCAGGTTTCTATTAGTTTTCTTCTTTGGAGCTGTATACATGGGATATTTTTGTTTCTATCATTGTTTATCACTTCTGTTGAGCTCTTTGGTAATCCCAGTTGTGTCTTTCACTTAACTTTATGCATCCTGCAATATAAAACTGAGCAGGTAGAATCCTGCACAATATTAGCAATGAATTCCAACAATATAGTTCAGTAAGCTCTTAGTCATCAAAACCCTCTATTTTCAGCATATTATAAATTTGTTTCTTTGAGTACAACAAATATTACTTTAGCGCCTTCTTGAATTAGTATTTGAAAAATAAAGGAGACAAATAATACTGAACAAAATGGTTTTTTGGGTGTGTTAACAGAAATTACATGTTTTGGTTTATTTAATATTGAGACTGTTTGTAAGTGGAGATAAATTACATGAGTAATTTTAGACACACTCAAGGAGGAAGCCAAGGACTGGTTGGAGATGCTGCAAGCCTGTCACTGCACTCCTGTGAGCAGCTGCTCTGTCTGCATGAGGAAGACACAGACACTTTAATTCTTCAAATGTTTTAGACTATTTCTCCTATATAAGAGTGCTAAGCACCAGAATGGGTGTGGAAATGCTTCTGCTTTTTATAGTATTTGAGAAATAGAGTGATGGGATAGGAATGACCCTGGAGCCCTTAGCAAGGGTTTCTAATTAAAGAGGTGCTTGGATTCCAGTCCAGAAAAAAATTACTTATGCATCTGGAAATTATGTCAGAATTTGAGAGTATGGGCTCCCAACCCATACCGCTGAAGAGTCTGAATTGCTCCCTGAGCTGCTCTGTACTCCTTTGAGTTGTTTCTTTGTGTACAGTCCTTGGTTTAAAAAAATTAAGAAGAGAGACGCAAGCTGGCAAATAATACAAACTAGTATTCAGAGAAGTAGCTGTGTGGTTTGCTTAATTTATTTTTGAAGAAGGTGAGAATTAGTATAGAAGTATTGATGTCTTTCTGGAGTTAGCTGCAATAGCTGGAGTCTCCTTCAGGACCTGCTGAACTTGCTGCCCAATCCTTAGAATTACAAATATTGTAAAATGAACATCTAAGAGAATTTGATTAAGTAATCTTATGTTCAATGCTTTCTGAATGGTCTGATAGACTGGTTGGGCTCAGGTTGTGTGAAGGAACCTTGTAGTACATGGCAAAATCCACTGTGATATCATCTGGCTGAAGTGGTATTTTAGTGATGGGTTTAGATGATGAGCAGATAGGGGGAAGAAGTATTGAGCATCAAGAAGGAAGGTGAGGTGAATCCAATTAGATTTTATTTTCTGTTGCTCACAGTTTTGGCCCATCTGCTGCTCTCGTAAAAAGAATAGGTTGGCTGCTGCAGATGCTTGTGTTGCTGTAATTAACAGTGCAGTGTGATCTGCATAATTCAGTCAAGTGCAGCAGGACGGGTGCCAGTCAGGCTTGGCTTTTTGGCTTGCTGACATCTTATTGTAAGTGACACTTTCATTAGCTATTTTATTGCACCACTACTTCTATAAGTGATTGTCAACTAGGAGAATATATCACACTGTTTACAGCAGCAAGGTGAGTCAGGATTTTTTTAGCCTTCTCCCTTTTTATGAGGAAGGCTGACAATCAGTCCCAGCCAGTATCAGATTGATGGCTGCATTGGAACCACTTCCTGTCACTTTTAAACTGATGTGGCCCCTGGGTGGCTGGAGGATTGAGTGGGCACTGGAATTGATGGTATTAGCTCTCTAGTGGGCATTTGCAGATAAGCTGCTGGTAACTAGTTTTAGAAGTAATTTTATATCTCATGTTTGAATTACTCAGCTGCTTTTTGCCAGAGGCTTTTTTTCTGTAGTTAATTATAGGATTATAATTGCCAATTAAGTGATAAGCCACAAAAGAGTTTGTATTCCTGAACTGCTGGTGCATGTGTTCAGAGTATTGTGCAGCACAAGTAGCACAGGAAGTGACATAAGATGCTTATGGCTGTTTTATACAAGACCTATTTTTCCTATAATATATTGTGTATTTAAAAAAGACAAGATGTGGAAAGGAGGTAGGATTTCTTTGTAGACAGTGCAGTTACAAATGATAACAGAAACAGGAGGGAAGGAATGATTTTTATTTTCTTCCCCCCCTCCCCCCAATTCTCCTTCCCTCCCCTGATCTGAGTCAGTACTTCCTTGTGGTTTAATTTCAGTTTGGGCCACCTGGGGTTCAGTTCTGTTCAAAATACTCTGTTAAAGTGGATATGCTATATCATTCTTAGGTTAAATTGCTGTGGTAAGAAATGAAAGTAGTAGAGGCACTTTCTTTAAATCATTCTTTGTGTTCTTTAAAGATCTGTTGCAACAGCTCCAGCTGAGATGCTCCAGAAGAAATCAAAACTGACCATTGTCTAGCATCAAAAATAGGGTGATTTAGCTGAAATGCTTATTCTGAATTTGTTTCTCCTCCAAGGCAGCAGAGCAATTTAACTGGAGTATTACATTGGAGGAGTGCGGCATTTCTTGATTGTTTTCATAGCACAAGGTGGGAAAATAGCTTTCCTGTCCTCTAAACGTTTTAGACTTGAAAATGTGTTAATCTGCCTGTTTATCATAAAGAGATGCTTTATCTTGACAGAAAATGTTAAGGGAAAACTTTTTGTGATAAACTTGATACAAATGAGTTGCATTTTCTGTGTGTATACAATAATGAGGGGTGGAGTGAGGAGAAGCTTTGTCATTCAGAAAAGTATAAATTTTCTTTTCTGCAAAAAAGGAAAATAAGCATGCACCTTTTACTGAGGTGGAACACTTCAATTATTTCAGTCCATTACGAGCAAAATCCATACTAACAAAGTTAAATGGTACTAGTGTGACAATAAAGTCGCATCCTGATTTCACAGCCAGCCTTCAAAGGCAGGATGCCAGGTTAAATGCCCTCTCTGTGCAGAGTGAAGAAATGTACTTGAGGCAAGAATTTATTCTCAAGTATGGTCCTAACCATCTAGTCAAAGGATTACTACTTGTCTAGTCACAGTGCTAGCAATATCCAAACAGCTTACTTGTGATGATAATATAAATAAATGTGTGCAAACTTCATCACCTCTGTTTTTTGGCATTGCCCTTTTTTCTTGTGCTATTTTAGCCCCTAGGTTGCGTGAGTTAGTTTTCTTTGAAAGGAAGAGAAGGTAGTTTTACAATGAATTGTCAGCACACCGAACCCTTTGCTGAGGGAAATGTGATGATGGTTTCTTCCCCCCCGATTTTGCACCTTCTTCAGCTTCTTTTTGTGTGATTGTTGAAGCAGTCTGCTCACTTGCTTTTCCTCCAGTGAATGTAAGTGATATTGTATTGAAGATCTGTTATTTGTGTTACATTTTACACATGATGGCTGTTTGTTCTTTGGTACTCCAAAACAGGTTTTACCCAGCTCCTAAACTTGCATGCATATAGTGACTGCAAATCAATCTGGTGTGATTTGTTTTTGTAGTTCTGTGGTCTCTGTTGTCATTCTGTGGTTGCTGTTTCAAAACCTCTGTCGTAATTTTCTCCCTCTATCTTTGGGCTGGTTCAACATCTGTTTTTCTTAGATGTCACTCAGGCTGAAGTTAACTGATGCTCTGAGAGCACAAGCAAGTCTTGTGTTTCAGTTCTTGGGTCACTGAGAGTTCACTCTAAAAATAAGAGATCCACTAGAAGACACACATAAATAGAGACACAAACACAGTGCTGTGGTAGCAATTTGTCCTTGCTCCAAATAATCTTCTAGTTATGCCAATATCATTGCTATGTTATGGAAACTGCAGTAATAAGTGACCCTATAAAATAGTAGTGGCTAGGCAGTAAGAATTATTATTTGAATATATTAGTGTGATTGTATGCTTGGAAAGTAGGATATAAAAGACGAAAAGTCATGTCTGAGGATGTGCATCTGTGGAGTTTATTGAAGGGCGTGTGGGTGATTTTACTATGTCAGCCATCTTTATTATGCCTTATAAAAAATAAAATATAAGAAACAATTTTATTTTAGCAATAAATTTTAACTCTCCTTCTGGACTTCATTTCCAGAATTCAGTAAATTTTTATTTTGACTCGTCAGAAACAAGCCTTGTAGAAGGAACTGTAACATCATCACTGCTTTGGCATGAACTGAGAATTTCAGACAGTAAAACTTACAGTTTGACTCAGAATAATAAGGTTTTTTATCTCTTACAGCTCTTGGCAATTACAGAGCACATCTATTGACAGGGAGAATGCTTTTCTGTGGATTTTTCACCAACATAAATATATTATTACAAAAAAAAATACTTTCCATTAAACAACATTTTCTAGGCAAATGTTTAACTGTGGAATTCCTGGTCTTGTCTAGGTTTTGTGCATCTGGACTCAATTGAATTCCTGTTAAAGGGGGTGTAAAGGTATCCAGGAGCTTCAGAGAATAATTGAGTAAGCATTTGAATAAACCAGGAAGGTGGATTTCGAAGATGATAAACATGTATCTTTTTGAAGTGGTCACAAAGCTTTTATAGGCTCTTGGGCCTCTGCTAAACAGCTCCATTTCACAGACAGGCAGATAAATGCTCTCTGCATTAGAACACTTAAATCTGAGCATGGAAAGCTAAGCACAATTTCCATATTGTGGAATAATGAAATGGTATCATTCCAATTAGATAAGAGCTCCTTATCACCAGGTTCTGAAGCCTGGATTTTAAATCAATATACTGCTGGAACTGAGAGCGGTGCAGGTCAGTGCATTTTAAATGTTTTGAGGAACTGTTTTTGGAAGACAATATTGATACCAATTACCAAAAACGTTTAACATAAACACAATTCTACAAAGAGAATGAAAGAGAAATCACAAGTTCTATGACATCTTAAAAAACCCAAACTCTGTCTACTTTTCTCTTGTTTCACAGGTGTGGTTTTTCTTTTTTGTCTTATCAATCATGTTTTCACTATTCATACAGATCACATGCTTCCTGTGCAGATGCTGTGCAGTTTGGCCCTAAGATTGCTTTCAGGCCAAGAGTTTTAGGATAGGGATCTTACCCCATGTGTTTGCATATTTACATGAATCCCAGATGAGTTTGAAAGGACTAAAAAACTTTATCCATCACATCAGGGAGTCATATTCATCCACCCACACAGCTGGACATTGCCACAAAAAGAGATGTTACTGGAGAACAGCATCCATTCCAGGTAAGGTGTAAGGTTGAAGCTGTAGCTCTGACTAATAAATGGAAGGTTAGAGCCACGAGATAATAGGAAAGTTACTAGAACTTAACTTAGAGCTTTCAAATGGGGAAATATATAAAATGTGGATGTTAGAGGCAACAGAAAGTTTATACATGCTCTTTTGTAGTGATCCCATCTTATTTCAGTCACTTTGCATGGGACTACCCAAATGCCCAAAGATGTATCTGGTATTGCAGTCAATGTAAACTTTGTCTCCTTTTATTTGTGTTTTTGTCAGAGGACAACTTTAATTTTACTATTGACTTTGCTTTACATGTATCTGCTCTGCTTATGAGTATGACTTCTGATGTCTAGGGAGACCTGAGCAAGAGCACTTGTAGAGTATCAGATGAGCTGTCATAGTAGTGTTTCAGCTCTGCAGAGCCATGATTCCAGCTGCAGATTTGGCACATGCCATCAGGTTAGTGAGCAATAAGGGCTTGTTGCTTTTGATTTCTTGCTGTAGGATACCACACCACTGTGGGAATAATAGCTTTAAAAGCCGGCAGGAAACCCTGTGATTGGCTATTCCACATTGCATGGCAGAGGCTATGGTGTTTAAAAATTGATAAATCACATAATGAGAAAAGATGCCCAAGGGCTGCCAAACTTGGGGCTTGTCTTGGTCACTTGATGCAGTGAGTTCATGGCCCTTACTGAATTCCTTTTGCATTGTTCCTGATGCTTCATTATTTCTTTATTGAGCCAATGGCTCTGTGCCATCTTCAGGTGAAGTGTAATAGTATCTGTGGGCATGAAATAAATGCTTGGTTGGTTTGTCATTGTCAGCTTTCCTGTTCAAGTCTTGTTTTGCCCATAATTTGGTTCTGGGCTTTTTTATTCTACCAATTAACTAATGACATAAAAGCATAGTGAGTTGGCATTGGCTGTTGGAAGTCACACAAATTGCTTTGGAAAAGGAAAAGGTTGTTGGCAAACAACGATTTGTTACAAAACTCAACTCTTTGGTGACTAGTGCCAATACGGAATACTTAAAGGGCATTATGGAAAAAATACTTTTTCAAAGTTGTACCTCACTCAACTTGCTCCTGCCTTTCAAAACCAAACATTTAACCCAAGCAACCTCACCCAAACCAGAAAAACCTCCCACAAACTCCATGCTTGAAAGTTACATTTTTTAAATGTTTTATAACATCAGATAAAAAGAGTGCCTCATCAGATTTCATAGAGGAAATGAACTTACCAGGTAAGCAGTCAGATGGTTACTGCAAACCAGTGTAGCATCACTGACACTAGAAGAGGATAGCTGCTTTACTCCCTCTTCATATGATATGGCAAGTGTTTGCCTTGGTATAAGCTGCAGAGAGAAAGATGTGCTTATCTGGGATTCAGCTCATGTATCAGTTTTGAGGAATTATTCACTGATGTCCTGTTTCTGGTGTGAGCATCCTACCAGTTACTCCAAAAACTTGCACAGAACTATGGTGGTGGTGGGGATCTGTCATGGGCAGAGGACCCCATTTGAGTGGAGCTTGCTGTAGGAGTGGGGCCTACTCCTACCCTCAGTTCCATCTGTCTCAACAAGAATTTTGTCGCAGACTTAAAATGAGCCACGATCGTGTCTTGGAATCAGGGACAAATGAGTTGATTAAAGGGAGCCTCAGTTTGTAAATAGTGTTCAGTGTTGTCAAACAGGCAGCATTTATTAGCCAGACATTTTCTTTTCTGAGCAAACTGGAGAGGAAAGCTCGTGTGCTGTGAGAGGGACTGGCTGCAGCAGGGAAGCAGATGGCCAGAGCCGCGTGGGCTCGCGGTGCCACGGAGCGCCAGTGGGACAGACGGGAGAGAGCTGGGACAGCCAGCCAGCCCTGGCTGCCTTGGAGTGACAGGCAACTGGAGCTGGAGCATGTCAGCTCCTGAATGAAACTGCTCATGTTTCATGAACAAGAATGGCTTTTGTAGTAAATTTATGCTCTAAAGCATAGGAATGTAAAGGAATTGAGGCATTCACAGCTGCTGAAAAAGAGTAAAAAGGCATTATGTCATTGGCAGGAATTGTGAGTACATTTATTATGCATTCATAGAATAGTGAGAATCCTTTGGCTGAAAAGATTTTATTACCCAAGAGGAAAGTGCACAAAAAGGTGATGTGTTAGTGAAAATAATTTTTTTGTCAGTAATTTAATTTTTTTTTTTTAAGGTAAGTTTTCAAATAAAACATTTTTATGTAACATAATTTCAAGTTCAAACACATGCATCTCTTTCTTACTAATATATAAAAATATTTTTTTAAGTCTTCAAATGAGAATGATTTTACATGTCAAATTCTTAGAAGAATGGGGAAATTTACTGTTCCTCATTCTTAATTATATCTGAAACCCAGAATAATGCAATTACTGGATAAATGTGTTAATTTAGCAATACATATACTTACATGAAAAATCACAACCTACCTTTGTCTAAAAAAAATTTAACCTTGTGGCTAAATTACTGTAAAAGTGCTTAAACATCTAATTTGGAGATCAATCATACTCTGAATATTAAGTAGAGGGGATTTAACACAGCAGTTGCTGGTGAATAAAGATTGCAGGTGTCTGAAAATTCTATACAGATCCTGAAAACAGACTTGGTTGGCACTTTTTTCACTTTTAGAAAATGGAAAAGTATTTTATTGTAGATCTGAGTTAAATTGACGGCTAAATTGTGAACCTTAAAACAGGTATCTCATGTTCAGTATAACAGCAAAGATTTTCTCGTCAGTCTGACCAGAGTTTTCTAAACATTTTCTCATGGCTATTGTGATCAACTGGAATGCTAGAGAATGGCAGTGCTGTATTCTTATGACTTTTGAGGCTCAAGATAAAGAGAAAAATGAGATGCTGGATATTATGAATGAGGTTTGGATTAGTCTCCTGGTAATATGCTTTATTCAAGTTGTGGTTATTAGTCCTGCTAAGGTTTGGAGTCATTTATTCTGAGTCACAGAATGTTGTAATTTATTTCCATTAATCAGTGTTACACCTATATGTATGTGGGGTCTGAACAATATAAAGGTTTAATGAGGCATGATGTTTACTCTGCATTTTGCAGGAATACTCATCTCTGAAAGAAATTAACTGAAACTTCTGTTAGGGGGTACTTATTAATGCATTTCACTGAATATGCTTTTTTAGTCTCACCTCCCATAGGAGAAAGCTTTTTTCCCTTTGGTCAATTGAGTATGGCACAAGGGTAATAACAAGTCTAATGGATGCCGTAAACCACCCCTTTTTAATGCATAATGTAATTGAATCAGAATATAGTGTCTAGACTGATGGAGTCCCTGGTGCTTTAACAACTGAAATTGTGATTAGAAAGATCCAGATAATGCTGACTTATCATATATTAAGCCTCTAGTATACAATTTCTTTTCTACAGCACATTCAGTTTTACTTTTGAATTATGTCGTCCCATCTTAAACAGTCTACTGTTACACTGGAATAAAATTCAGAGCTTCAAGAGAGCTTTATCATTTCTGTGGAAATACATACAGAATAAATTTGTAGTGGTGCTGTATGACTAATATTTCCTCCAAACAGCTCTCACATCAAATGCCACATTTAAAACTGTGTTCTTTGGCAGAAAGCTTATTGTGAAGCCAGTTCTCCTCTGTTGCCCATTACTGAACAGAATGAAGATCAGAAAGTGCCTCTGCATTGTGTGCTGAGTGTAATATGGTTTTCTGCAGGCTCTGGGATAGCTGAGCTCTTTTCCTTTTATCTAAGGGACAAAATCTGAAGACTTTTCCAAACAGAAGTAAATGGGAGATTGTGCTCTTAAGGCTCCACAGATCATCTAGCCAGTGAGCTGCACATGAAATATGTTGTGCTTTCACTTACAGAGAAAATTTCTATATTATTAGCTGACAAGATTCTTCATATAGATGGTAAAAATAAAAATTTCTAAGTTTTTTCAGCTTTCCTTGAGGGGATTGAAATAGCTAATTTTCAAAATGGCTGTAACATAAGGAATTATTTCTACTGTCAAAGAAAAATGATGTTCAGATGAAGTCGTTAGTGGAGTTTTGGATAAATGCAAGGCCATGCAGTGGTGGAATTGCTAATGCAATGCTAATGCTAATGCTCCTACTCCAAATGAGTAGGAGCTGCCTACAGGCTCCTGTTACTACAATTATCTGGCTGAGCTCCTCCTGCAGCCAAGGGCTCAGCCCAGCCCAGGCCAAAATGTACACGTGACACAACACAAGGTTAGCTGTGAGCTGGGCATCAAACTCCTCCATGTAAACCAGCCTCTGGGCTAGGGTCACTACAAGAGGACACATCTCAGAAGACATTAGCTAGAATAGCACAAGCTGTGTGGATCAACTTCTCTCATTTTTGTATTCTTGAAATAAGTATGTGCCAAAGGAGGGAATATTATATCTTGGAAGTGCCTACTGAAAACTGGCTGACCATCATCCCTCTCAGTTCTAAGCCTTCAAACAGCAACTAGGTAATTGAACCCCTTTCTCTTGTCTTAGACTAGAAGATATGCCTCCTCAGTCTTCATGTAGTTGGTGAAGATGTCATGTGATGAAAATGACTATTGGCCCATGCTGGCTGCCTTTCAAATCAGCTGACAGTTCAAAAAACTGACCTTTTGCTGTGGCTTGAGAGAGGTAAAAGAGTTTGGATTTACGTGGTAAGAAGTGCTGTACCTTGAATGGGATCAGACTGCAGAGTCAGCGGACAGTGCTTAACCTTTGAGAGATGGAGCAAAACTGTGGAAGTCTTCATGTGCCAGAGCATGAAGTCCAATATGAAAATGAAGTCCAATGAAATGAAGTCCAATGAAAAAATGAAGTCCAATATGAAAAATCTATTAGCCCTGAGAACATGGACTTACACTAGTACCACTTGGTGTTATGTATTCTTGGAGAATTTGGCATAATGGGCAGAGGCTGAAACTTGCTTTTTAAATCTTAAACCTTTGAGATTTTAGTCTAGCATTTATTCAAGAAGTTACTTTCATCATCTCATTGGTTATAAGACCCAAGCTGCAGTGAATCAAGCATCTATGTTCAAATGAAAGCCACCAAAAATTGCATGAACATTGGAGATGGCTGCAAGTATCCAAGGAAGTTGTAATGGAAAATGCTATGAAGTAACAGCTGATGGATTCATAGTTCATGTCCTACCATTATCACTTTTCTTCATATCTGATAAGCATATTCTGTTAATGAAATCTGTATTTGTGCATGTAAGAATGCTTTCATAACCACTGTGGGCCAAGTAAGATTTTTCTGGAGATCCTAAAATTCCTAAGGAGCTCTGTACTGCCAACAAAAGCAGAAAGTTTTGCTGAGTGAGGATTTAATGCAAATTGAGGCTGACAGAAACTGTCCTTTATCTGACTGAACTGTCTGAGAATGTGGAGGTCACACTTAATTTTCAGCCTGAGATTCAGAGCTGCCTCTTTTCTAAGAGAATGATACAAAGATTCTGGGTATATACATGTTCTGTTTCTATCATTAATGCTGTTGAGATTAGCAGGCCACAGCTTTCAGAATTGAATGAAAAGGGTAAGTATTGGGTATGCTCTGGAAATATTTGTGCTGTACCACTCTATTCATAGACATCTGGAATTTTGTGATCTAAGGCTCTAATTTCAATTATACTATATGTCACAGAAATAGCACAGAAATACAGTATGAAAAATAAAGCAGAACATTCATTTGCTTCAACAGAGCAATGTTTTGTGAATGAGAGTCCTCATTTTAACTGATGTGAATGACTCAGGCTGTACCAGCCCCATGCCAAAAACAATCAGCCACATAGCTTGGCTAGTGTTCTGATAAATCGCTTTTGCTGGCAGTAGTTTTGTGACTTCAAATGAGTATTAAACAAATGACAGTCTTAATTTTTCAAGTGCTAGTTGGAAATAAAGGTTTTTAACTCTGTTGCATGTTCAGCACACTAAAACAGATTCACAAAATCACTTAGTACATTTGGGACTGTAAATCCCTCTCCATGGGCTCCAACAGCAGCATCACCATAGCACAGATGTTGCTGTCTCTCTTTTCTACAGAATTGTTATACATTATGGAATATCTTGGGAGTTTTTTTGCTATTCACAGTGTTCATCCCAAGTTGTTCCTGCTGTAAAATCTTGTTTGTTCTTGTTTCTTAGCAGCCTTTTTGCCCCTTGTAATAACAAAATTCCCCAAAGTCAGCTATCACAAGGGTTTTATCTACAAGGAAACACATATGCCCTTGGTGAGATTGCTTGTGGCCTCTAGGCCTCGAGTCTTAAATTTTTAATTAAACACAGGTGGAAAAAATGAGACAAGTATTGCTTTACATTCATGAGAAATGAGCAACCTCATGCTTGTGTTGCAATCCACCTGCAATCCCCATTGACCCAATTAGCACCCTACAGTCCAGCACCTTTTTTTTCCCTAATGGCTCTTACCTGAGATGTGCTTTTGCAATGGAACATGTTAGGCTTTTCTACAGGAGAGTCTGAGTATTAATCCTGAGTGTCTGGCAAGTTCTCATCTGAGGTGGTGTGTGGGAGAAGACGGGCAGCATCTCTAAGGCTTTACTGTTTCCCTCCTTTTTACTGAAAGAGAGGAGGCTAGTTTGTGTAGAGCTAACCCACAGCCTCTTTTCTGGTTCACTGGGGCTGGTTTTTTTTCTCCTCCACACAGATTCCAGTACAAATCCATGAGTGTCTTTTCAGGTATTACCTCATGGCATGGGTTATCTGTCTCTCATCCTGTGGGATGAGACATATGAACTTGAATCGTGCAAGGAAAAAATGCCTGTGTTTAAAATGCATGTGCTAAATTATACGGCATCATATTTGCTTGGAATTGTACCAGTGCACATTACCTGTGTTGATTGATCTTTTAAAACATTTTCAGTAACATTTAGCTTACAGGAAATGAGGAGAGCCAAACCAGGGTATTTTATTAGATTCTGCAGTGTTTTCCGCTGTGTTGGTTTTTCTGGTCCCCAGAGACTTCACAGCCATCCCTGACTTCATTCTCAAGAGAGGGGTGCATTTTTGTACATTCTTCCCTGACTGCAGTAATCCTGTGAAGTTAGTAAATATTCTCGATCGTAAGGGGAAAGAAGGAAGAAAAGAGTGAGGAAAAAACACAGTACCAGTATGCCTGATGCTCACTCTGTCTCTGAAAGTTGTGTGGGGCACTTCTATAAATGCTGAGTTTATTTTGCTCTAAGATGCAGTGGGAACAAAGTTACAGTCTGCAGCAAGCTGAGAAGCAAATTTCCTTAAAAGTTCTACTGAGCAACACTGGGGTTTTCTTAATGTTCACTGCACTTCTCAGGCAGCAAACTTATGCTTACTAGTTAACAAAAAAGTACAGACAAATTTGTCTTTTTGACCCTAATCTTGAAGTTTAATACTAATTATTTTAGCATATCAGTTATGCTTAAAGTAGTATTAAGGAATGTCTGTAATATTCCTATTAACAGTGCTGAGATTTCAACTCATTGCTGATGAGATGCCTGATAATAGCATTGCTTAGACAATATAGCAAAAATAATAAGGAATAAAATCTGAGAAGTAGAAAAATAATCAACCCTGTCAATCATTTCAAATCATAAGCCATCTCAGGAGATGGTAATTAAATAAGGTGGATTATAAATGCTATGTATGATTAAATTCATTAAGTGATCTTAAACAGTTGACTTATATTCTTATGATTCTTATATTCTTATGATCTCTAAATTGTAGTAATGAAAAAAGTTGTAAGATCATATTCTTCAAGACCTGCTTTGTATTAAGCTTAAGAAGCACCTTTGAAGTTGACAGCCTTACTCATTTATGTGGTGTTATGCAACTGTTTAAATATTCTGGTGGACAGTAGCTACAGATTTTAAACTCAAGATCTGGAAGTGATTCTTGTGCAGGCAAAAATAGTAAATTGCAGGTATCATTGTTTACATGGATCTTTTCTCTTTTTATTTGAATAGTGAAGTCTCTTATAACTCATTCAGTCAACTTTGCAACAGATGATGTTTCTATGGATGACTAATGACAGAAATTCTTAATGTTTTGGAGACTTTTCACAGAAAAACCTGTTTGGTTTTGTGTGTATGAATGTATATATGCACACAGCTCTGTGTGTATTTCTCAGCTGTGGGTATGAGTTAGTTGGGATTGTAGAGGTGAGCAGATATTTGCATTTGTGCAGAGCAGTTGTAAATCCTTACCTCTACAGTTCCAGTTCCAAAATAACATAACTCAGAGATCAGGAAGTTCATTTTTCCATCTTGGGTTTCTCTTGCCTTGTGTTAATGGTGCTTAGTGATGACCCAAACACGATAGCCGTTAATATGAGCGTGTAGGCCAGATTAATAAATTTAGCTTCTAAATTAGGCAGCTCTCTCTGAAAATTTTGGATTAAGGTTTTCAACTCTATTGGCCACCAGCCAGATCAACACTGATGCATCACATGCTCAGAGTTTGTCTTTGTTCTACCTGAGCCTCAGCCAGATTAATTTTTTCACAAATGCATCTTTTGCTTTGCCATTTATTTCATCAGAGACTGGGACCTGCATGTTTTTGTTTAGTGTAATCTTAGAGTTGTAAAAATCAATCCCTACTTGTATGAGAACTCGAGAAGAACTGCAGATTTCTAAATACAAAACAAAATTATTTGTTCATCTTGAGTTATTAATGTTCAATTGCATTTATTTTTGAAGTGAATATGTTCAGTTCCCTAGAATGTGGCCCAAGGGCTTCTTTGTAATGTAAATTTGATTTGATCGAAGGTTCTGTAGAATCCAGATGTATTTGGCAGTGATCTCAGGCATCTTGAGTTGTAACCAAAGAGATGACATAAAAAGCAAACTGCTATGCTTGCCTGTGTACATTGTTTGGAAAAGACTTCCAAGGGTATTAAAACTATATATACTTAGAACTAGAAGATTTTAGGGTTCCTTCCAACCTAAACATTTCTATGTTCTACTTCTTTATTCATTGGCTGAGTATTAAGAAGGATGTCACATCCTTTCTTCAATATTTTAATTAAGATTGTGATTTTCTTTAAAAGTTCTATGTTGTCTGACTTCAGCAACCAGGTTTTATTCACATAAAACTATGCCAGTATTAAGTAGTGACTGAGATGGGAAAAAAATAATATGACACCTTTCTCTTTGTTTTGTCTATATTTGGGTTTCTTTAGTAATTTATGTCTCAAAGTATACTGTCCACCACAGAAACTGATTAAAAAGTTTAAAAATTAGAAATAATGGAATAAGAATACATTGTAAAGGAAATGAAATAGCTGATTTAATTCTTGGGCTCTGCTATGTCATCAGCCTAAACTGATAATGTGTGATTGGCACTTAATGTATCAGTAAGTGACTTTGAGGAGGACAATGGTGTACCTGTAAAAAAATTACTATTCTGCCTGGAAAATAGCATTTGCAGTAGCCATGGTGATATTGGCAACCTGCTAAGGTTATGCAAACGTAATGCAGACCCATATTCAAACACTGGCAGCATGAGAAGCAAAAGTGAGGTGCTTTACTACGTGGTGCCATGATCTACTGGGGAAAACCAAACCATCCTTGGATGATTCTGCTGCAGCTCAGCCATATGCTATCAGGGGAGGCAAATGCTGGGAAGAAGCAATAACTCTGTATTTGGCAACTGGCTTTAACACTATCGAACTTCAAACTTCCTCTTAGGGAATAGCAGTTTCTCCTTCTCACACTAGTAACAAATTAAAGAGTGTGGAGGAAAATGCTGTCATTATGTTCTGCAGATAATTGTGACTAAAGCATAGAAATGAGAAACTCTTAGTCTGATGCTTAACTTAGCCAAGGGTCCTGGTGTCCCAGGGGAGTTTTTATGAACAATTATCTATCAGAGAACACCTAGCAACAGCATGCATCAGTCTCCACTTCTTTTTACTTTTAATATATCACCCAATGTGTTTACTAAGAAAGCAGATTTTCTTCTATTTTCTCTCAACAGGTGAAGTCTAAAGCAAGGAATAAGTTATAACACAAACATTGCATTAGTTTAACTCTAGTTAAATTAGAGGATTGATTGTAAAAAAATCTATCATGTTTAACACCGGAAAAGATGAAAAAAACCTCAAAAAACCTGACCTAGAATAGAACTATAAGAAACACTTTGGAAAAGAAAGAGGCAGGCAAGACAAGAATCAAGAGGTTCTGAGGTGAAAGGCAAAATACTAAAACAGAAAAAAAGGGAAGCCACCACGTATGAATGCTTATCCTCAGGAGAGAGCAAGGTAATAGGTTTGATAGAGGCTTCAAATTTGATAGATTTGAACACGAGGCTTCCAGAGTCATTTGTAGAGCAAAGGACCAGCTCCTGCACTGGGTCTCTTCCCAGCTTCCCCCCTGCAATTTAGTGTGAGTCCTGGTTGTTTCTTGCTCCCTCCCCCTCACCCACTGACTTTACCTTCACAGCAAGTGAAAGATTTCTCCTTTTTGTTTTTTGTGTTTCTAGAGTAATTTTTTTTCCCAGGCATAGCTCTTTTGATAAATTCTGCTTCATAACAATATCCAGATAAAGTTTCGAAGCATCATAATATTCACTTTTAGAAAATGTGATTTGTGAGGAATTTTTTTTTTCTTTTATTGCAGTAGGTACCTACAAATACAGTGGAAGAAAATGAGATGTCAGGTTTTTTGTAAAGCTATTTGTCAGGTGAAAGATTTATTTCTCAGAAAGATGGATAGCTGAATATGCTTGTAAAAATAAAACTGAATTCTTTGGGGACATTAAAGGCTGTCTGTGGCTCTCAGAAAATGGAATCTGGGAATAAAATTTGTTGAAGGCCTGCACTTGTATTTTGGCTTCTACTGAAAACTATATCTGATTGTGATATATCTGTAAAAATACAGAGATGCATGGGACTGCTGAAGTGCCAGGAGTCTTTTTTTAAAGGGAATTGTGAAGAAAAGAACATCTAGCTTTCAGTTGTATGATATGAACACATTGTGGTACTTGATAATGCGATGGCTGTGCTTGGGCTATCTCCCTTGGGATGCTGCAGTGACAAATTAGGTCCTCTTCCCTTTTATGTCAGAATGGACAAACCACTAAAGATGAGGAAAAAATAAGTCTCATATTGAAGAAGAAAAGCAAGTGGAAACAACTTCTCAAATGTCTTAAAAACTAGAGCAAAATAAGCAAGACAACCTTTCCAACTACTTGTTTTATGATGCTGCACTGATGATGTAATTGTTGAGACTGCCATATCCTTTAGGCACCACATCCAGTCCTGCTCTGTCCCACTCAGCTGCCTGTGTAATATTTTGCATCTGTTCACCTGTGATAGCATAAAAGATGGGCTACCTGGAGTTGGCTTCTTTATTTAAAGGACTTTGGACTATATAATGCAGGTTATGGATGTTGCTAGTAAAGCATGCTAATAATTCATTGCACCTAAAGAAAAAAATTCTGAAACAAAGATATATGAGGAAAAAACCAAGATTTGAAAGCAGCAGTATGAAAAGATATAAGTTAACTTACAGCAGAATAGATGACATCTAAGGAGACAGATCACTTTTTGCATTGGAACCAAACTGGGTGTAAGTTAGTATTGCTGGCTTAATTATTTTTTGCATAGGATTTGCATTTATTGTTGATTTGTATTCTTACTATTAGAAATAGTTGATCTGCTCAGAATAGTTATAATATTAATTCAGTTTAAATATTTTTGTCTGGAAATGGCTATTGATTTCTAGGGATCTATTTGTAATTTAGAGGTACTTGCCAGGCAGCTAAGCCAATACATTTGCATGATTAGGTTGTTTGGGAGCTGCTCATTTTGAGTTTTCATGGTGTGTGACTAGTAACTTAACTCATGCATTATTGCTTCTGTTCCATTTTTCAGCAGCAAGCTTTTAAAAAGCAGGAGAATAAATGGCAGAAAGGTTATAACACATACACAGAACATGTTTGCATGTGAACCTTGGGTCTTCTTGGGTGCCACCTTTAAAAAATTTTAGGCTCAATGTTTCTGTGAATAAACCCAGGCTCAGGAACAACTAACAGCAGAGCCAATGAATAAAGTTTCTTTTATGTGAAAAAACTTGAAAAAGTGCCTGAGGAATTGCTTTCCCCAAATGTATGGTGAGATGGGGCATGTGAAATGCTTAATGTGTATGTTTGTATCAGTTACGTGTTTCAAAATTCCCTGTATACTTGTTACAAAAATTGTGGAGCTCTTAATGACTGAAACTACTGGACTGAGTATGGATTAGTGAATGTTAGATTTTCCTTGTTTAATTCTCTCTGAAATTAAGGCATATTAAAATATTTTTCAGGGAAATATAATTAAATAATCTCTAAAATTGCATGTTTACCTTCAAAAATCCTCAGAGACTATTTAAAGGGTTTCTTTAAATAGTATCTGAAAAAGATGTGTTTATTTCTTTTTGTTTTTCAAGTCTGTTTTGCTATCTTAGGCAGACCACACTGGCACCAAACTCTTATGTCTCTGTGTAGTACTCTGAGGAAGAAATATTAGAATGGAACAAAATCTTTCCAACTGGTTAATGAGTTAGTTTAGAGTCATTCCCATATTTGCTGGTGGATGCTGGCAGAGTGAAGTTGCAGTAGGAGTATTGTTTATCTGTTTGTTTGACTAACAATTAGTTGTATCTAAATTTAGAAAAATACAATTTCTGTTTACTTTTAGCTAATATTTTTAAAATAATCCCCTAATGTTAATACAAGTGATCAGCAATGGGCTTGTTTATAGGATTTAATTGTTGCTAAGAGATTTCCTTCAGGCAGTATTATGTTCATTGGCTTAAGTAACTGATGAAGTTTGTGAAGAAAAATTAGAAAAAGTCTAACAGCTCAGTGTTAGTCTGGGGTTCTGATGGGTAACAAGCTTTAGTGCCAGCTTTGTCCCATCTGCTTTGTGCTAGTGTTACTACTGAGGTCAATGGATTAAAAATGTAGAAGTTGTGAACTGTACAGGCTTTTGTCTCAATGGATTGCTTTTTGCAGATGTATGAGGCCATATTTATTCTTTAGTCATGTTTATAGAATTTACTGAATATCATGGGGATAGTGCTGGATATACTTCAAGTAGGAATTAAAACCATGTATTTTCATTCTCTGAAAAGGAAGACTCCCTTCCTTTCTCTAGTGTATTCTGTAAAGAACTATTAGACAAAGAAAATAATATCCATCCTGTATAGGTCTGACTCTGCTCCCATTTGAGTCAATAGTAAATCTGTTACTGAATTTAATGAGGGTCACCTGGGACAAAACAATGCCTGAAGAAAATAATTATTTTAGGCAATTTAATAAGAAACTGCAATAACATGTTGAAACAAAGCAATTATTTTGGTGGCCACAAATGGAAGTTACTGCTTATATGTGGAGGTTTTAGAAAGGGTTTATCCCACTTGTGCAAAATTAGGCATCCAATCAAGGGTAGTGATCTGGACCTTCTTTCTCATGCCATAATGAAGCTGAGCCCCCTGAGTGGGTCAAGGATAATCCTCCTTTCTTCATCCCAGGAATATCCCCTTACAAAAGTGTTGATGCTGTTTTGTTTAGCTGGAATCCTAATTTGTAAGTATGAAGAACTTACCTATAGTCAGTGCAGTCGTGATGTTACCAAGGTCTGCAAGAATAGACTGCAACTGATGTTTTAAGGCAATTACTACTGTAGAGTGAGGGGTAATGTTTAACAAATAATGTTAACTATTTTCTTTTGTAAACCCATTAATTTCTTTGCAAATAATTTCCATTGTCACTGGAAAATTTCCATTATCCAGTGATTAGCCTATACAAAAATGAGGTGTGGCTGAGAGAGTAACAAAATGAGCAGTAGAAGGCAGTGTTTGTCCTGACACTGTCCAGAGAGGATTTGGACCAGTGTGATGAGCACAGTAGATTATGCTGAAAGGGAAAAGTGTGATACTTTTACCCAAAGGCTAGGAATAAATACTGATGTATATTGTGATTTACTATAGTTGATTGCAGTAATTTGAGATGTGTGGTACATTAAGCCAGACACTGATGCAAAGCAGAAGTAGGAGAGCATGATTTGCTTTTTCTGAAAAGTGGAATCAATTGGCATCAAATGCCCTTAAGCACTGGAGGTGCAATCTGTCTGATAGTAACCTGTAAGAAATAATTGTTAGATAAAAATGGCAGCACACAACTTAGAAAATAAAACAATTATGTACAGTCAGACACAGGATGAGGTAGCTCTTTGGAAGCAATAGTGGTTAATATTTACAGTGGTCTTAACCATCCTTCCCGATGCTACTTCTATCTGTGTTTGTGTAAAAGTCCTTTCCTCTTTACTGCCATTTATTACAGGATCCTGCAAACCAGAAGAAAGTGTAGTAAGGAAAATCCATTGTCTTGTTTTTGGCAATATCCTTATTTCTTCAACAGTTTTTTACGGCTTTTTTTTTTAATTAGTTCCTTTTTCTCTAAATATACAGGGTCCTGTAATAAATATCTGAGGAAAAAAATACAGGCACTATTGAAAATGACACAATTTTTTTTTTCTTTAGAGTTTCTTTTTCTCCTTGTTTAAAAGATCCTGTGATTAAACTCTGTTCAGGTAAACAATACAACACTGGGCAGAGCATAAGAGTTGTACAGAGTCAACTTGTATCAATCTGTACCCATCCCTCTATGACTTGCACTATTTGTGATTTCTATAACTCTGGGATCTGCAGGGGTGGTGTATTGTAAGAGAAGGAAAAGCAGCCCCTTCTGTTTGTAGAGAAGACAACATTCAGGAGCAATAAAATGCATGTTCAGCCTGTTCTGGAAACAGAAGGAATATCTGATTCATTGTAGTTTCTTGCACACCTATTTGAACACACACTGATTATTCCAGTTAGCACTCTTAGTATGTGGTGGTGATTTTTCTGGTGTAAAATTTGGTCTTTGTTATGGTTTTTCATCATAATGAAGACCTTTTTTTTTTCTTCCCAGTGGCTGTTTTGAGGCTGGGTTATTCTCTACAGTCTGTACAACGTTCACGTTTATTTCCTTCTGCATCCTTCTCATAGCTTCTCCATGGTCTTCATATTGCTTACTTGTGTGACAGTTCTTTTAATTTCTGTTCTTTGACTCATATGTCAACAGATTTTTTAATTATGCAAGTATCTTGACTCAGCTTTGATCGATAATAGAAAAGGTAGGATTTTTTTTCTTGCCATAATATCCTACTGATGTCTTTCTGCTGTGGTTGTTTCATGTTGCCCTAGCAGATCCTTTTAATTTTGAGCTCTGGTACACAGGAATTCTTTTAATGATCAGAAGGGCCTTTGTGTTGAATTTTTATTGGCTTCCAATAAGATATTAGTTCAAAATTGTTTGGAATCTCTGAATTTGTGACACTGATTTCATTTGGAAAGTCAGTGTCAGTAGAAGTTCTACTAAACTGGTGCTACTGGTTGTTTCCAAGTAACACTCTAATCACTGTCTGTGTCTCATATCCTACTTCTCTGAACTCTTTGTAGAATACCTCATCATACTGCTTGAATACAATGATGTATTTGGATTGCAGATATTCCCAGAATTCAGTTCCAGATGCTCCTTTTCCATCCTTACAAAATGCTGATATTCTCCAACTGCACTGTGGTTACAGCACAGACATTGTCACTGCATTTCCTTAGAATTAGTGACTGACAGAAAGCAGCAGGGAGGTTTCAATAATGTTTGATTCTAAATTTTGCATTCTGTGCTGGTTCAAGCAGAATCATCTGAAAATACACTTTTACTAAACTCAAACTAATTATAAGATTACATTAAAAAATCGAAAGAGATGCTGAAAACTGTTTAGTTGTGATGTAGCTGAAATATTGATTTTTTTTTTGGTCCATCTTGACCCCTTTTTTGCTTTGGTTTCTATTCCAAAACTTTCATTAATATGCTACTCATTCCACCTTCCACATGTTTGATATTGTAGATATATATGCCTATATATGAAATTCAGTTGTTTTTTCAGTGTTATTGAGGTATAAGCCCTAATGTTAGACAAAGCTGATTTATATTAAAGTGTGTGTTTTAAAAACTTCCAGTTCTAATTGAAAGCAAAATGAAATTACAGTATGTAAGTATTTCTGGAAAACATACATGTTTTTTTATGAGATTCATAATGGAATGTTACAGTATAAGGCCAGGACTGTGTTTCTGATTTAAGTGTTTATTCTACTAGTTTGACATTGTGCCTGGTTTTAGGGAGTTTGTGAATGAGGCTTTCAAATGGCTTTATTTAATATTAGAGAGATGACCTATATTTAAGAAGAAAAAGCAAAATGTTGAGCTCACTGGGAATTGCTGCTTTGCAGAACTTCAGAGTAATGTAACCATATGTTAATGCACAGGTTGCTATGAAGTCTTGGGCAAACTTGAAATGCTTCTCCTGGATTTTACTTTAATTTTGCATATATTCCTCATTTAGAAAAAATACCTATTAGTCCAGCTGTCATGGAATTGGAGACACAGTCACCATAAATGCTATTTCCATGTAGAATTAGTCTTACAATTAAGAGTACCTTTAATACAGAGCATCATGTTCATCTTTTCAACTGATATCTACTGAAGTTCAGTTTAGTTTTTTTTATCAAACAGATAAAGAATAATGTTTGCCCATTGAAGTAATTGATTACTGTATATTCAAAGTAGTAAGGTTCTTCCTTACAGTTTATCCTTTCAAATTATTTTTAGCATTTGATTTTAAAACAGCAGGAGAAGCATGCCATCTCTCTCACTCCCGGTCAAATCCTGGTCTGACTGAGGGCAATGAACTGAGCTGCTGCTGCATTTTGTTTGGGCACAAAATTCTCCTTTTTCAGCACTGTTTCAGTTTGTAGTGGGTCAAGACCCAGTTTTTATCCTGTCTATACCTGTTAACAGTTCCAAACAAAGTCAGTAGAGCTGCTATTAATCATCAAATATGAGTAATGAAGGCAATAAGGTGTACAACACACAGAAAGATCTTATGTTTTTAGGCACTTTGTGATGTAAAAAACATCAAAATGGACTTTTCAACAATATTTTTAAACCAAGGCATTTTTGTGTATGGGTAAATCCTTTCTTGACCTTGTTCTCACCTTTCAGTATGGAAGTACCTTTGAAAACACAGCTTTGAGGCAATTAACAAATTGGACAGAAAGTGGACAGACATAAAAATAGCTAATTACTCTCAAATAAGGCAGTGATTAATCATATTAGTGTTCCACTCTTATACCTATGACTTAAATATTTGCTTAATTTTTTCTTTTTGGTGCTTCATTATTTGCTCTTCAACGTTCATAGTTTGTTTTTCTCTTGTTTAAACCATTTTAGTAATTCAATAAGAGCACTAAAAATATTGTTTTTTAATTAAGTTGGCCAAACATTCCAGACATATAAAAGAGTAGTATGGTACTGAGGCAAAGATTTTACAAGCATCCCAAGGACTCAAAATTGTTGACATGAAATATTCAGCAAATACTTGCAGGTAATGAATGTTTGAATAAAATGATGCTCATTTCCTAGAAAATTTGTGATAAGAGAGGGGACTAAAGTCACAAGAATATGATTCGCAATGAATAATTCAGTTGAAGCAGAACAAACATTTGAAAGTTTGGTTTCCTTCATGTTTTATAAATTTCACATCCTATCATTTATTTACCAAAAGTTATTCTCTTCTAATTAGTTTTCTAGAAATCTGAAGTCTTATCAATTTCACAAACTTAAAAGAATAAGTTCCTTTACATGGTCCTTGTTTTTCTTTGAAGTTGGTTCTGTGTTTTCATAAGTATGAAAACATAATTTAATTTGTCCTAATGAGGAGAAAAGCTATTTACACATCTGCAGAAGGAATCACTGAATACATTAAATATTAAACTCTAGAAATTCTGGTACCTAGGTATCTTATTAAATTTATTTTGCTGGCTTTTGATATTTTCTCTTTTGTTGAATAGCAGTACTTTGTCTTAGCTTTTTTTTTGCAGGAAAAGGAGGTTACACTTGGGTTGATGCTAAAATTATAAATTCCTTTTTATTTTTATTGGTGGTCATGAATTATTTGACAGCAACAAGAGCACTTGTGTTTCATGGGGGACACGATGTATTCTGTGTATTTGTCCTCTTTTAAGCTTACAAATTACCCACAAAGATGCTAGTTCATTTGTATTTTTAATTATTTTTAAAATAGTTCTTCATCTGCAGAGAAACAAGGATGCAGTGTTCTTTGACTTCCTAAAAATATATTTGATACCAGGAACATCTGTGGAATGGGAATTTGCCTCATAAAAGGCAGGATTCTGGTGCAAATCCTTTCAGGGCATGTTCAAAATTAACTTTCAAAAATATGTCACCATAGTTTATTTCTAATTCATTGTTGCTTCTGCCCCTTTTCCATTTACTCACAGAGAGAACATGGACATAGCTGGTGAGAATTCCAGGCTGTGTGGAAAGTTGTTTGATATAAACTTCAAATTAGGTTGTTGGCCTCTGAATAACTTTAGATTAAAAGACATGAGTTTGTTTTAAATATGACACCAGCTCATCAGCAGAAAAAGATTGAACTTCTTTCTGTCAGAGATTTTTAACAAGATTGTAATGATAAAATGGAGAAAACAATGAGATTATTGTATCATGAAGCATATAAGCTTGAGGCAGTTATAAAAAAAATTGTTGCTGTAATTAGTTTAACCATAAATGTCATAAAGCTCTGTTGTGTGTGTGCTGTATGACAGACCGTACCAATCAAATTGTAGAGATAGTGCTTTAACAACTATTACCTTCAGCTTCTTCCCCATAACATCTGATTTCAATTAGCATGAGGTAAGCAGCTACCCCCCTAACTGGCAGAATTATATTATTTCTTTGGTCTCTTTTCTATGGACACAAAATTGCTTAATTTGCTTAATTGCATAAATTGTCCCATCCAAGCTGACAGCTGCAGCAGTGGCAAGAAAGGCTGCTCAGGTTGTGCCTCTGGAATGTTTGTCAGATGCCTCTTCACGAAAAACCAAGGTGCTGGAAAGGCATCAGTTCTGAAGAGCCAAGGAACACTGGAATTACCTGTTAGAAGACAAGAGAATGGAATAGCATTTTTTATCAGACTTGCCTCCTGCCTCCAAGCTTCTTAAAACTTGAAAATACCAATTTCTGATGCTCTTCCCCACTGTGATTTTCAGTTGAACTTTGTGGGATTTTTGGAACAGAACATTTGGCGTGATGGGGAGATAGAGCAGCTGAGGATGTAAGGAATACCCAAATTTTCATAGCAATGGCTTTCCCTAATATGTTGCAGTTAGTATTAGGTCTATTTCTCTTGTATAATCATGCCAGCCCTCTCTGTGAGCTGCCTGGATTCCCGTAGGGAAAGGTCTTGACCTCTGGCCCCTAAGACAGGTATCCTGATGAGTGTTCAAGGGGCTTCCTGGCTCCCTATCCTTGAGACTAACTCTGCTCTTCTGACTAGGCACTCTGGCCAAAACCAGGAAAATCCTTGCTTCGATGTTATTTATAAAAGATACAAAATGCTATTTTTTAGCAAATTACCAAATGGTAGAGAGGAATGCCTTATTGAACCCGACCAGGTCAAATTTATGTATCAACTCAGTTTTAGAAACACTATCAGTACAAAAATGTGGGAGGCAAGTGTGAGTATTGATAGGTGAGAAATACTATGCTTTTACCATTCTTGATTTCATTAAATCACGGAATGGAAGACAGGGGTTCTCCGGTTCAAATATGCAAGAGGTAGAAAGGAAATTAAAAACTATCTCTTTGGGCCCTATTAAAGAAAGAGGGCAGGGAACAGCAGAGGCTAATGAGATTGCTGTAGTGTTGGGAAAGGAGCAGAGGATAGCTCTGATAGGAGCTGGCATGTGAGAGCAGAAACAGTTCCTGAATAGTTCAAGGCTGCACTGTTCACTCTGGGGAAAAGACTCAAGAAGCTAATGGAAACAGTAATTCATTAATATTTTATTTAAGATATTTATGCAAAAAATGTGTTTTTAAGTATTTCCAGGCTAGTTCTATGAGATGGGAATATAATGAGGCAGAAGAATTGAGGAGCAATAACATATCTGAAGCAAGTTTGCTAATTGAGTTTGATCCAGATTGGCACTTCAAGCAGTATCAAGTGAATGGGTTCTTGCTGTAGGTTACTGCTTGCTGCAGGGTGGGAAATCTCTGCAGCTCATACCCAAATGATCCCACTGTTCAGAGAAGGGGAAGAGCTGTGAGATTTTTGTCACACAAGGTGCTTCTGTGGTGTATTTTGACTGAAGTTAACAATTCAGGAGCCTTTGGAGAAGATTGTTCTTAATTGTCAGTAATGAAAACGGGCAAACCCAGCTACAGCAAACTGAGTTGCTGAAGTGCTCTGTGCTTTGCAGTTGCCTGCATGTGACATCCAAGTGAGGTTAATATTAAGGAATGAATGAACAGGAGACATGAGGTAGAAAGAGGAGCTGTGCACTTCTCCCCTGTTCTGCTTGTCTCTTCTGCTTTAGAGCAAACTGTCATAATAATGGCATGGTACATGCACAGCCTTATGTTAACAACTTTCTGGAGATGATATTCTATTCCCTTTGGGCACCCTGCATGCCAGCATTTGACATATGCACAAAGAAAGGAACTGAGAAAGGGAGAGTGGGTCGTTCTGTGATCAGCAAGTAGCTGGGAAACTACAAGACAGCAGTCTATTTCATACAGCTTACTGATAACTTGATATTTTTTCATTCCTTTCCTTGAAAAGATAAAGAGCCTATTAGACTTCAAATACTTTAAAAAACACTATTAAATAAAAGGAACTGACTAAAAAAACCCCAAACCCCCCCCCAAACCCCAGCCAGCCAGACAAAATCCCCAAAAATCTCACCTCAAAAAAACTAGCAACAACAACAAAAAATCAAACCCCCAACCCCTCCCTCTGCTTTTCCCCCTGAAAAACTAAACCCACCTGAAATTGTATCCTACCTGCTTTTTTTGGGCTATGGTCATTGTTCTTTCACGGGGGGTCACCAGTTATCACAGTCCAAGCCAGAGCACTGATTACAAAGACTCCATCATGAGAAGGTTTTGATTCTTTATTGTCAGAAGGCTTTAGGTTCTTGCTTATTTCATAGCTTGTTACAAAGGCTTAAGATTATTTCAGAAGGCTTACAGCTATACAAGTGGAACACCTCTTATAATACTAAATTGATTGGCTGGTAACCAAGACCAGCTCCCTCTTACCATTGGTTAAGAGAGAGAAAACTGTATTTCTGTGTTTGTGGGAGCAGAACAGAAAAACAACACCTGTGGCCTTGAGCAGGACACAGCTCAGAGATATGTTTATAAAATCTCTGCTGGGAAAGTGAAAGCTTTCCCTTGGGAAGAAAAACCTATCAGGCTTGCAGAAATTCAGAAATTATCAATACTACATTTGACCTCAATGGAGGTTAGCTGTGGTTTGAAAAAGCCTTCTGCAGAGGTGTGATGGATACCCTGAGGTGTCCTCTGAGTGCCCAGTGCAGAGGTGAGGCTCTCAGAACTGCACTCAGGACAGCTGAGAGTAGTGCTGGGCACAGAGCAGTCTGCAGAACCTGAATTACCCAGAGCTCTGAACAGCCTTCCTGGGAGCTCTAAACACCTGTGAGCTCATGTACACAGCACCCCAGTAAGATAAGCTTAAAGTCAAATATTTCCATTCCTTTAGTGTTTGGTTCATCCCGTTATTAAGAATTTCCTTTACCAACAGAAGTATACTGTTTTCCTTGTCTAGCTTGATTCTGAGAAATTTAATGTTTCCAGAATAGGAACCCTTGAAATAATAGGTATTTAAAAAAAGCGGGGGGTGGGTATTGTCCATCATGAGGTAACAACAGCTTACTGTCATAAAAAACATACATGATAAGCTTTATATGCTACTCTGGGTTTTGTGTTTCAGTGAGATTTGAAGTGCTGTGGTTTTGCTGTTTCAGTCTGGGTTTGTGCTAATATTCCTGACTTTCAAAATCAAATGAAATCTCAGAATAGAGTGCAAAAATAACTGTAAGAGTTTGGAGTATCGTAGCACCTGTAGATTAGAGTTACAAATGTAGTAAAAGCAGTGTCCTGGTAGAGTTTTAGACTGCCAGACTCTGCTCTGACAGCTCATAAGAAAAGGCAATAATGCATAAGTGAAGCTGTGTAATTGCAGTTGCTATGGGAACAACCTTGGGTTTGGAACTTCCCTGAGTTCTGTGGGTTGAAGTTTGTCTCAGCAGTGCATCAATATACTATTTGGAATAACATCTCTTTAAATTAACTCCCTGAAGATGGTAGAACTGTCATGAACATTATTCAACATAAAATAACCTCCTTATAATTCTTATTAGCATGCAGTTGTATGCATTGTCACTTGATCTACCTGGAAGCAAAAAATTCCACTGACACTTTTATATGGATTTTTTTTGTTTAATAGTTTTAAATTTATTTTTTTTATTTTAAATTTATTTTTATACTGAGTGTTAAATTCCAATAATTTACTGACTTAATACTTCTTGCAGAGCAGCTTAAGCTGTTATTTTTGCAGACTTAGAGAAAGTGAACCATTTTCTCCATGTAAAGCAACTAAGGAATATGTTTTAAAAACAATTCAGAGAAAATTTTTTCAAGTGGTGGTTCCTGAAAGTAAAGATAGATATTTTCAATTTTTAGTTTTTAAGCTTTTCATTAAGTATTGAATGTCAGATTTTTAAAGTAGTACCTGTTTCCAAGATTCTGTTTATCCACAACTTTGGCCAAATTTTCCAGATTAAATCTGGATACTTCTTAATGGTTTTCATAAGAAAAATGAAATGCCATCATGTGGCAATTTCCATCATAATTTTTAGAGACCATTTTTAAAAAGAAACCTTTTTGAAGAGTCACTTGTGATTTTTGTTCTCTCTGCCAAATATCTTCCTTAGAGGTTTGAGTTGATCCATGGTGAGGTATCAGTTGGTGCTGTTGGGAGAAACATGTTGTGCATTGAAATATTATGAGAGCTTGCTGGGTGAGCCCTTCACCCAGGAACTGCAAATTTCATTAGCTGTGGTTCCACTCTGCATTAATATGGGATGGCAGCTTGTCCTGTGTCACTGCATTAATGAGATGACCTTCACA
Organism: Leptocoma aspasia; assembly: GCA_013399835.1. NCBI lineage: Eukaryota > Metazoa > Chordata > Aves > Passeriformes > Nectariniidae > Leptocoma > Leptocoma aspasia. Next base: position 2,713,226 of record VXAX01004318.1, on the reverse strand, counting down.
ACACCTTTGCTAATTTATTAGAGACAGAAATCATGTAAATATAATCCATTAGAAGTAATTATATGTGTGCTTTCTGCATTACTTTGTATCATGGGAAGCTATACATAACACGAGGTAATAGCACAATGCAGATAAAAATGAGGAAGTTATGGAGTGGTTGAGCATCTTGCTCTCTCTGATTGCCATTCTGCGTTGTCTTCCCCAAGGCAACTACGTTATTTCTTCATTGTTATTGCAAAAGGAAGTTAGAAATACCAGGAGATAATCACCAGGAGAAATAAAAGTCAAAGAGCATGTAGGAGATAATGTGATCCTGCACAGTGGGGGGAAGGGAGGATGTGATGGCAACTCTGTTTTCCTGACTAGCACGACAGATGACATTTCATGGTATGTACAGCAGACCACTGAGTTGAGCTCCTGCCATTATTCTGAAGGCAAAGACAGCCACTAGGCTTTCCCTCTTCCTTCCTAAGGAAAACCTGTGCTGAAGGTGGACAGTAGTCTGTGTTTTGCCACTGAGTGTAGTTTGAAAAAAAGCAGCAGGGGTTTTGTGACATCAATTGCTTAAAAATTCAGCAAACTAGCAAAACAGTGGCAGTGACTTTGATAACTTTGAAGGCTTTAATTTGCCAGAAGGAAATACATCTGGACAGTCATACCCAGTAGTAGCAGCTGCAGCACAGCCTTCCCTCAGCACTTAGGCTTCTTATCAAAGTATGATGTCAGACTGCAACAAGACAATAAATTGTATTTTTTAATGGCAAAAAAGCCCGGCCAAAAATGTTGTCATAATTTCTTAGCAGCAACCTATGGCCCAGGTGAAGTAACAAGTACGTGGTGACATAAACTGTACAAATACTTCAATTTCAGTAATATGAGGAATAAGCTACTGCTCAGCATGCATAAGATAATCAGAACCTGGTCCAGAATGAATATTCACAAGCCTTTAGCTTGAGTTTTCTGATTGCAGGGACAGACTAGGATCCAGCCTGGTGCTTTGTGCTTGTTATTTTTTTATTTTAATTTAGAATTAGGCATCTGAGATGTGGCAAGCCACACTTGGGCATATTTTACAGAAAGTGCTGTTTGGACACTTCAAAAATTGCGTTTTGAAAAGAAAAACAATTTTCTGTAGAAGTACTTAAGCTTGGCATGTTTTTATGAACTTGAGCTTTTTCTCCATTGATCATGATTAGAAATGCTGCAATTCTCTGGTAGGCATGATGGAGGGAACTGGACTGAGTGTGGAAAAGGATATTTCCCACCTGAGTTAAGAAAGAACAATAGGTCTAGTAGTGCTCACATTTCATCTCTCTTGGAGGCTTACCCCCATGAGCTTCCTTGAGTCTATACTGGGTTGTATGAGAAAGATGAAGCTTCTAGATCCTTCTTCATGACTTTGAAATCTAATCCTTGCTGTGAGAATTCAGCCCAGGCAGAGGCTGTACTCTACTCATTACTCAGTCACTACTTTTGTACTGGTAGACCAGGGGTAACCTAGCATAGGCTGCAGTCTTCATAAAATATTATCCAATCCTCTACAAAGGATTACCAAGAGAAATCCTAATTTCTGGCGTTGCTATGAAACACTGTGGAAGTGGTCCAAACCTGTATAACCAAATGCTAGTGGTAATCTCTGTGCAGGTGCTTTTCTCCCTAGGAATGTTTTTGCAACATTTCTTCTGGCTTATTGCAGTGTCTCTCCAAGCGTCTGAAATGAACTGTGGGCCATTGCACATAATCACAAATCCCCATTGGGGTTTCCATAAAGAAATTGCTGCAGCTGAGTCTGGGGTGAAGTGGTGCCTTTTCACTGTAATCTGGCATTTTTAAACAACTGTGTTCTACAGATCAGTGTAAGAAAGCACTCACCATATAGCCCTTTGTCATGCTGTTTTTCAAAAACAAATCTGCATGTCCAGGACTGCTAAATTATACACATTCAGTGTGTTAAAAATGAGAGTCTAGCAACTGGTCTAATTGAACAGGTAAGGTTGCCTATTGGTAAAATAAATCACTATGCAAAACAAAGGTAGGTTAGCATTCTGCACTAGTCTTCCTTCTTGGAGTATACTGGATTGTAGCAGCCTTTGGCAGGCATAATTTCACTGGCTTTTGCAGAAAAAGTGGAATTTAGAATAGCTTTGAAGCTATTCTAATTTACAACAGAGAACTAGTATGTTCAGTGTGTCCCTGCAAGGCTTTTTGTTAGGTCAAAAAAATCCCCTTTTCCCAACCTCTGGGCAAAACCTCTTTAAAAATACAATAATTGGAATCTTTTGGGCTTGATCATAATGAATCTATTCTAGAAAACGTAAAATTCCTTACCAAAAAAATGAAGTCGCCCTCAACCTTTGTTCTTTCACTTCCGTTTTTCCAACTGAAGTATTCCACATAAATGAATGGAGTATGTTGGAGAGTTGGAAAACGGATCTATTACCATGGTCACCCTTACTGTAAGATACAGATGGGACCAACCCAGTTTTTGTTCGCAGTTCAGGTTCTGTGGTTGTACCTTCATACACATCAGAAAGGTGGTAAAACTCTAACCTCCATTCTGCAGATTGTGTGCATACTTGCAAGCATCACAGGGGATGAGACTGTCCCCAAAATTGTTTTCCTTTGCTGTGCAAATAGCAGTCCATTTTTGCTTTCTGATCTCGTCTATAACATCAAGGAAATACTTTGGTTTTCAGTATCCTGTGGGTTTTGGGAATGTGTTTGAATGAACTCAGCATATCAGAATTTCTTTGAGCATCCATATTAGAGTAGATGGGGTTGCTAAGGGTTTTCTAACCTATAAGACATCTTATACCTTAGATGTAAGTTGTAGTAAAGTACAGCTTTAGTTGTGCCCATGACTTCAGCAGGCGAGATACTTGAGTAAGATTTAGTAACAGAGGAGAGCTGTCTGAGTCATGGTTATAGCCCTATTAATTTTGGACAGATTATGCCATAAAGCACATGGATTGCTGGGTGATTTTGTGTTTCAGCAATGAGAAGTAGTGAAAGGAGAAAAAACTAACAGACAACATATCTGATCGTATCTGCCATCCCTATTTTAATCTGTTTTTGAAACATTGTAGCTGAAAACATCTGAAAACAGCAGAATTTTCATGCCAAGTGGTTTCTCTTTTTACCAGCATCATATTTTTTAGCACATTTAAAAATTTTGTAATCCTTGTATCATTCTGAAGAATGTCAAATGCCGCATTAGAAACCCATTGTTTACATGTTTCTGCTGATGTTGTGTGAAAGTGTTTTTCAACTTCTTTAATTTGCTTGTAAACAAGTATTTTTATCAACATTAGGCTGCTGTTAGTCATGTCAAGTTACCCCTGCCTTTCCATCCATTTCTGTGCCTGTGATATTCATGGAAAATTAACTATTGAACAAGCGATTAGTCTTGGGTGTCTTAATTCCCTCCACTTGTGCAGGGCATCCAAAGAAAGAAAAAGCTGCAGGGCTTGAAAAAACTTGTGTGTTGAAGAGATGAGAGATACTCTCATCTTCCTTTGTCTAGAATGGTCTGAGACATTGGTCTGAGCAGTCTCAGGCAGCTTTTTGTACAGGTGTAAGGGAACCAATATTCACAGTATGTTATGCTGAAGAACTGAATCAACTTTTCTTTGACACCCACTATAGCAAAGTCTAATGTACCATCTACTTTCGTAATATTTTTACACCATTTAATAAGTAAACTCATTAACATTATTTGATCAGCTATACAAATTGTGTTAAAAAGGACCATAAGTTAAGAAATCTGGGGGCATATTGTAGAGCACTCAAAATCATACTTTACTGCCATTTTGCAACATTTGATTGAGAAATATTGTTAACAGCCAAATGTTGCTGAAGTTAAAGGCAGCTGCAGCAGTCAGGGTCTGGAGAACACACAGAACCTGACTCTTACACCTGCTCACATCTCTAGCTGTTATGCTGGGAGGAACCTAAAAGGCTGAAGAGCCCCTACCAGTGTGGATCTGTAACTTCTTTTAGAAAATGTGTAGATATGGTGTTGTCCACTTAACTGAGTGCAGAATTAGGAGTTTCTCATCCTTCTTATTCTCAGTTTCTTGTCTGAGATCTGCCTTTGTAAAAATCCCATAGCAATCTGCTCCCTTCCTTTCACTGCTTGTGCAGTAAGGGTGAACTGAAATATCCTCTGTAGACCGCAGTGGAAGTTTTGTGTTTCCTTCATACCTTCCTCCTTTCAACTTGACCAAAATTAAAATAGAGAGGAGCTAGACAGTAGCATCGTGCCCTCCCACTAGTTATCTGCCAGTTCTCATCCTGCCTGCAAGGGAATATGTAAATGGGAGCCCAGATGACTCTAAGGATTCTCATCCTGGTCCAGCTCCTGCCAACCTCTCCTGGCAGCTGGTGAGCACACAGGTCTGGTACAGCCTCGTGCTCTCCTGCCAGCCCACTTCATTGCACAGGGAGGCATTGATACCTCAGCAACAGATAACCTTTCTCTGCTATGGAGAGCCCTTTGACCTTGGAGATAAGTATCCAGAATATTGTGCCAGTATAATACTAACTCAGAAAATATTTTCCTAAGACAACAAACACAGCTCTAACATCTTGGAGTTTGTGCTGCTTCTGCAGTTCTGAAGTTCTTACAACGTCCTCCAATTTTTGGACTCAAAATTGTTTGGGTGTGTAATACAACCTGACTGGTACTTCAGTTTATTTGTGGTATAATTTAATGTATTATTTATCTAAATGTTATTTTAAAGTTCTAGGGTTGGGATAGCAACTTAGAGATGCCTTTTTGTGGTTTGAAACTATTGCTTCCTAAACATTTCAGGAGGAAGAGCAAGGATATTTTCTGGGTAATTGATTCTGTGCTTGCATTATATTCAGTACAACTTTCCACAGCTAAGGTATCAAATGTATTTTGATTAAACACCTCATTAGAAATAAATGAATAGTGTACTTGGTACTAGAACTGACTCTTAGTCTGGGTTCAGTTGAAGAATAAAGCTGACAGGTCTTGTAGAGAGATACCCAAAAGCAGTGAAAACAAATCCATTGGTGTCAAGTATGTGTGCGTTACTATAACATCATTGCAGCACTAATTATTTCTAACACACACTAATAAAATTGCATCTCAGTAAGGAGATAGTCTACAGACTATATATGTAAACTGGATAAATGATATATAACTATAGAAATTCAAATAACTTTGAATCAAAAGGATCTTAAGTTTAAATAAATGGAGTAGGTTAGCCCCTTGTGTCTGCAATTTATTGATTAAACAAGCAGGAAATCTACACTGAAGACCTAATGAAATGCTTAGTATAGTAAACAATTTTTTTAATCGCCTGAATTCAAGGGACGGGTTAGACATATTTTAGCAACATTCATTTAAGTATTTTTTTCAGAAGGATATCTCTTTTAAATGAAAAAATTTTGGCCCTGTCTCTGCCAGGATATATAAACAAGTGCAATCAGTGTACAGCATACTATATTGAAATTAATGAGAGGTGATGTTTCCTGAAGAAATGTTGAAGATGCAGTGCTTACATTCTCAAAATTAAAAAGCCTGTCCAGTAAAACTCTGTAAACGTACATAATTTCAGACAGGCAGAGTCTAAGCTTTACAAAAGAGTGGAAATGGTAATGATCATCATCCTATTTTACAGACAAAGAGTGGTAGGAGAGGGAACAAAATCCCCACAAGGATTTAATATCTAACTTTCAATTAAAAGCACTTGTTATCTGGGAGGCTTTGTTATATAGAAGCAGACAGAAGCATATGTTAATCTGAAATTTGATTAGGCCTAGTTCTCAGCAGTAATTACCAAGATATCCAGAAGATCTAAATGTGAACCTAAGAGGTGCTTGCTATGCTTTTAGAACATCTGCAAGCATCTTTCGCTTGTGCCTTTTTAGCATTTGGATGTTCTCTTTGTAATCCCCACACATAACACAGAATCAGCATTTACTCACCAGTACCAACCAGAGGCTGGTAGGAGTGTTTGAGCTCTGGGATCTGCACTTGCTCTGCATGCAGACCCACGGGCACTCCTGCCTGTTGTCTCCATTCACCGCCTTCAGAACCAAGCGCTGCCTCAGCAGCTGCCACAGCACTGTGGCCTTAGGAAATTTTGGGAGAAAAGGATGGGTCAGAATCCAACTTTGCTTGATGTTACCAATATGTCTGCTTTATGAATAGCGACAGTGGATTAAATACAGAAATACAATCAGTTCAATCTATTTTAATTCAACCCAAATATAATAAAATAGGTGTAAATGGAAACCACTCCTTCACTTACTGAGTTGTGTTACACAGTCACAATGTTTCTGTGGACGCTGACAGTTTAGTCAGAAGAGAGAAATGGATAACTTTCCCAGGCATTGTCCTGGGGAAGTGTGAGAAAGCTCAGAGAAAGAATTAAAACAGTCCTTAATCTCTGCAGCTGGTGCTTGCGAACATGTTGGAGGTGCTGGACATGATGTTTATTGTAAGATGTTTACAAGAAGGCGTTGTTCCTAATTAACCAATGGTGTGAGAGGTGTTGCTTAAGGACCAGTCAGGTCCTGGGTGAACGATCCTATCTATAAAAATGTGTGGTGTTCAATAAAACTTCACTTTATGCCTTCTGAATTCATCTTGGAGCCTGTGTCGCTTTTCTGGCAGTTCCTAATACAACAGCGCCAACGTTTCAGCATATTGCTGGTCTCTTGGAGTGCTTGATCAAATATTTAGCTGTGACATATTCTATAATAAATTGTTAATGTTCATATTTAGCTGTCATTTGTTACTGGCTTTTTGAGAACCCACCTTAGCATTAGTCAATTCATTATCCAAAAATTCTTTATAGTTTCAAAATAAAATATATATCAATAAAATAATCAAATCAAAGAACTGTTGGCAATGCAAATCTAAATCCGCTCCCAAGATGGAGGAGTTTTTCTCCTTATAAATTCAGAAAGATAAGTAATTGAAAACCTTTTATAACAAAAATCCCATCAGTTTTGAACTGATAGCCCAGGTACAAATCTTCAGCCTGATTTGATTTGAAACCGTCTGATAGCAAATGTACAAAATTGGGGGCAAGATTGTTAAGAGCTTACAGAGCATTGTTTGAGTTCGTGTCCAAGTAATGCTGAAAAATAAAGGTGTTTTTTTTGCCCCCGTGTTTTTTGCATTTATCTGTAAAATATTGCTTTTGGAGTAACTGCAAAGTGAAGACGATTATTCTCTAATGCCCTGTATTTTCTAGATGAGTGCTAGGGTTCTAGATGAGGGCTAGGATTCATAGCTGTTTCACTCAGTTACTGCTTTCAACAATGTTCTTACCAGGATATTGCTTTTTGGGCACTTAAGAAAACTGAATAGAATTGGATTTTATGTAAGATGAACCATAAAGGGAAAAACCACTCCACCAGCACAGGGTAATTGGCCTTCAAAACTGTAAATTGTCAGCTTAACACTTGCTGTCTCATGAAGGTTCTGCTATTTTAAATGTTTTTTAGTATCAGGAAAAGTAGGTGTATGAAAAAGTAACATAATCCACAAGAAACCTATTAAACAGTATAGTAATTGCCTTTTATATGTTTCAAAACATGTGTGGCTCTAATTTTAGAAAAAAATGAATATATTTGTTCCAAGCACTCCAGAATTACTTTTGATGTACTATTGGCAAAAAAAAAAAAAGTAAATATATACATTCTGCAACTACTTCTAGTAACATTAATTTCTGCTGTGGAGATTATGAATGCACTAAAATATTTTTTACTCTATCTCTTTTTGCACATTATCAAATGGGAAACAGCTACATCAGCATTGAATCTTCTTAAGGGGGAAGGTCCTAAAACTATAAAAGTTGATGGAATTTTTTGCAGCTATCTTAAGTGAACTATGTACCTTTTCCATGCTTAATAATTTTTTAAATTAATTCATTCACTTCAAGACATGTAAGAGTTGGCCACAAGTTTAATTTATTCAGCTAACAGAAAGACAGATGAGGACTGGGAGTTGAAGCAGCTTGTCTACTTAGTGAGAATATTTTCCATAGCCTGAATCTCCTTTTGCAGTTTAAGGCTGTTATTTGTCCTTCCCACAATGAACAAGGAGCAGAGTTTGCTTCTATCTTCTTCACTGCGGTCCCATAATCACCTCTCACCATCTGACTCCTCAAGTTTTTATTCTCCCATACAGTAAAGAAACCAAACTCTTTCAAGAAGAGGCCAGGTTTTCCAGACTTCAGATGATGTGATGATCTGGACTTTGCCCTGTTATTTCTCATCTTCCTTGAACAGGATGCTGCAAATTAGATAGAGAATTACAGCCCACGTGCTGAATTCCCAGAGCTTGTAAAATTTGGTTCACGTATTTGTCTAACACCTCTACTTCTATGTGACTTGTATCAACATGCACATTAGAACAGTTGATTAATTTTTTTTCACAGCAGAAGAGTTTTAATATTTTTTTCCAGCTGTAGAATAACACTACAAACTTTCTTCTTTCAGAACTGCCATCGCTATCCTGTATTTTCATAATATACTGAAAATACTTAATCCTCACGTTTATTGCACTATATTGCTTGTATTTCATACTCAGCCCCCAACAATAGAAGAAGCATTTTATAATGGAAATAAGGTTACAGCTGAGGCATCTAAGTGGCCGTGTCTTCATTAGAGTGGTTTTGTTTCTTGAGCACAATAGGCATGGGTACTTTGTGCCTAAACTATTTCTGGACTTGGGTGAATGGAAAGCAGTGTAAGACAATTTGGTGGCTCTTAATAACTGATAGTTCATGCAAATTTTGAATTGTGCCAGTATGTTTATTTTCCTTTTATTCTCTGATAATTGTATTCCTTTAATGAGTAGCAAAATACATAGTGTCCTGAGTGTGAACAGTTCTCATTTTCACAGTTTCTTAATGTTTTAAATAGTTCCACAATACCTTTCAAGGGGCCCTGTCCCCAAAACACAGCCACGAGCAGACCTTGTACTGGTGCAGATGGGGATCAGTTAAGCACAACTATCTCCAGGCAGGGAACTGCAGCATCAAAGTTAAGATTAGAGCTCCCTGAAGCTGTTGTCCTGAGGGATTTGATGAGTTCATTTAGCTGCAGAGCTCAGGGTTGCCACATCTCTAGGGTAATAATTTTGGTTAGGTACTTAGAGAGGCAGAATGGCTCTAGGCAGAATTGACTAAAACTGTCTTACTTTAATGAGATGCTATCTGGCTGCGTTCAGATTTGGCAGTGTTTGATCTCTTTGAATTAACCTGTATGCATGGAGTCTAGAGCCATGGAGTCTAGAGCCAGGGATACTTTCACATCACTTGTTCTGTTTGTCCTAAAGGGACAAAATCTGACAGAGGTGCCCTACATACATAGCAAGGTTTTCTAGCAATGATGTTTGCTATAAATGAGAGGTGCTATACCAAGGGCTGCTTACAGCACAGTGCCTCCCAGCTAGTGCTAACAACATGTCCAGTTTACTTCAGGCAGAGCTAAATTGTCTTGGTGGTAAAGTTGGCTGATATTACTAGTTTTAATTATTTAAAATTTGCCTACAAGGAAATGTCAATGGAAACTGGCTTCAGTAGATATTTGAAAACATTGTTTAAAATATTTTACTTTTAAATCCTTCTCATTGACTCTGTGAAATGTCAGTAGTTGGACAGATTTTGATTAAGTGTCATACATGATCACTATCATGAACATATCAAAATGTAGAGGTTTTATTTGCTCTAGACACATTTTTTTAATATATGTCACTAATCCAAGGCATAATATATGCTGCAAGATGGATTATATCCTTGTCTTTGATTTGATCTTGAATGTACTGTTTTAATTATTTTCTTACTCATTGTCAGCCTGTGATTTTACAGACTTGGAAAACTGAATGGAATATTAGAAAAGCACATCTGTGCTTCTGCTACACCCTGAGGGAGCCTATGCTCATATACTTGTGGTCTAATCAGTGGAAATGTCCTTACAAGCTCAGAATCAGTTTGGCCTCTTAAACCCCAGTACTTGTGCAATGAACAAAGAACAGGAACAGTGAAATACAGCTGCCTGTGTATGTGGTAAATGAGCAGATCTGAGAAACAGTAGTTTTCTGGGAAATACACTGGAGATGAGATGTCTCTGAAATGCCTTGTTAAAGATTCTCCTTTACTTTGTACTTACGGCAAGGTTTTTGTCTGGAGGTTTGGAGCAGTTCTTGTTATGCTTAGAACTAACATTTCATTCAACTATGCAAATGGAGAAGAAATGAATAAACATTGATTAAGAATGAGAATTTGGTGTTATATCAGGCACACAGGAGACACTGTATGTTGCTGAAATAACTACTGTTGGCATATATGCATAGCTGAGGCACAAATGGGAAAAAAAAAGAGAAAGCCCTAAATAGAGGCTTCAGCTGTTTGTTAACAGCGTGACAGCAGATGTCCCTCACCCTTAAGTGTTCTTTACATTCATAGTGCTAATAGATTTTTTTCCTATGGAAGAGCTCATGAACTATTTCAATTAATGAATTTAATAAATTATTAGGTTGTTTTGTTTCTTCAAATAGCTATGTTATTGTTATAAAACACTTTTGGCATTTTCCTTAGATCCTTGTTCCTACTCTGTGGAATTATTATTTGAGAGGTATTCTTGAAGGATTGTAAGCTTGTAAGCTACTTGTTAAAATGTTACTTCTTAGTGTTATTTAAAAGTATTTATGTATGGTATTTTTTATCTACAAAAAATTCTTATGTCTATTGTAGGAATATTAATGTTATTGCTTCACATGATTTTAGATTTGAACAATGAGAAGAACAGTGTGAGTATGTGCAGGTATGTGCAGCACCAGAGGGGCTTTTCCAGAGATACCAAAGCAGTGGTTTTTTATATATCTGTTTTTCATGGATCTGATTTCTTTGCAGGGCAACCATCCCACCTTAGGGAGTCAGTTCTGTACTGTTTCTATACATATCTGAAAGTTCTTTTATGAAGTCATAATTAACTGTGGCTTCTAACAGACAGCATTTGATTTTCAGAAATAAGGTTTGCCAATTGGAAAAAACCCTCTGATTCTTAAGTGAGGAGTTTAAGATATTTGACATAGAATACTTTTCTTCAGGCATCTCTGCTCTTCCAAGGGTGGGGCAGCTTTTGACCTTGGATCTGTTAGTGATGCTTAAAAGGCTGTAGCTTGAGCAGACACCTGAGGATAAAGTTTATGGTCTAATTAGAGCCCCACGGTCACCTGCAGATGCATAAAAAAAGGCTTGTTTCCCTTGGAACTGTGCTTGAACTGGTATGCAGATATTGCAACATACACGTGCAGTGCTACCTGAAAGGGCAAAGCAGGAGTTCTCAGGGAGCTGCTGTGGTGCAGATCTTTTATCAAATATCCAGCCCGAGTCTGCCAACAGGCTTGCAGGTATGGCTAATGGCTTTGAATTTTCAAAACATTTCAAATGCCTGTGGAAGTAGACAATAGGTATCAGCCAAGGACATCCAAAAAGTATTTTGAACTTTCCCTTTTTTCCTAAATGCTTACGAGGACGGGACAGAATTGAAGTTTTTGTTAATTTGGCATGGACTGCTTTTCTGTTATCTTTCAGACGTGGACTGGACGAATATTAAGCTTTTGTAATGCTTAATTACTTTTTTTTAAAAACCTAGATATTAATTTCAGTCTATGCCTCAATAAGTATATGTATACACATTTGAAATGTACATTTGAGATGCTGTGAATTTGAAATATTAGTCTGTGGAATGTAGCAGGTAAATTGACAGTAAGAATGAAATCTATTCTCCTTTCTCAATAAGGGAATCAGAACATCATGTGTTCCATTTTTTATTTTATTAGGAAAATAACAGCGCAATTTTCTTGCCACAGTCTGCTCAGGGGCAGCATTTTCATTGACTTATGAGATACAACTTTAATAATTTCCATCTGCTGCAAGAAAACTTATGTAAGTGATATATAATTACAATAAGCTTTGACTATTTCCACTGATCAGTTTCTGTGGGCAAAAGATAATCTGTACAGTATATCCCAAAATTTAGTTAGTGCATACATGCTCTACATAGCCACAGCTATGAAATGTAAATATAATTGAAATCCCTGGAAAACAGGGATTTTAATTTAAAACAGGAAAATTTCCCAATTTTGCCCCTTGTTTATTTTTAATTTATGCTTAACAATGTGCTGTGTTCCACAGAGACTACCAACATCTCCACAGTGTTTGATGAGGCATGACTAAATCTTTCACTATCTATAAAAAGTGCTTTTAGCAAGTAGAACCAGAGACGTGCACAGAGGCTGACAGAACTTCTCTAGTGACTGTAAGCTGATGTTTAGCTGCAGGGAAGTGGGGAACGAAGAGTCTTTTAGTGGCTTTATTGATCTCCTGAAATATGTGGAGAGATAATGAGTCAAAGCCGAGTATGGCTCTCTGTGTTCTCGGGACAGGAGGAGCGAGAGGCGGTGTCACTGGGAGGAGGGATGGTGTGGCACATGGATGTGGTGTCTGTTTTTCATTCATTTAGCTGATCTGGTTTGCCTTTTGTACCCCTCAGCTCCTGTGTATACATGGGAATTGAAGGCAGCATTTACTTTCTCTTTTTTCATCCTCTTATCCCTTTTTTCTCTGCCATGGCATGGGAATTCCAGGGTGTAATGTTCACCACACATGCACTCTGCTGCTCAGTGTGTGTGTAAGGAATCCTGTCCTGGAGAGGTCAACCACAGATTTGGGAAAAACAACAGCACTTGGAGTAGGCTGGGGGTCATGAGGGAAAAAAGGACAGAGGGTGACTTGCCCAGTCTCCTCTGCTGCAGGAAAGTCTCTTTAATTAGAAATTGATTTTGTTACAGGAAACATTGATTCTGGGTTTATTATATTGGGTTTTTTTGGCTTTTTTTTTTTTTTTGCTTGACATACATACAACACTAACTACTGTATAAATAAAAAGGAATTAATAGAAATGCTGCTAAATATTTCTCCTTGCAATTTGAACAATAGATGTTGTCTGTTGCCAGATATTATGTAGCAAAATAACACTTATTTTTCAATCATATTTAGTATTTATTGGAGGAAAAAAGAATAAAGAATATAGTTTATGTCTCTATCTACTCATATAGATACTGTAAATTTCACTTTTGTTTTTCCAAAGATGAAAAAAACCTGTGATGCTTTGATTTTCAAAATATTTTTCATGTCATCTTTTAAAGAAAGACAGGTATTTTAAATGCATTCAGCTACAGGCCCTTCTAGTTCAAAGAAGGGAAAAGGATAGATACAGTACTTGGCAGTCTTTTCTGTCTATTCTTAACATATTGTTTTTTCTTCCTGCAGTGGCAGTTTAAATTTATGTATGGTTGTACTGTCAATGCAGTGTCTATCCATCATGCATGCCGGATAAAGGTCAGAATAGAAAAATGCCATAGCTTTAGGAGGGGAGGATTAAAAACATTTGTCTGAGCTAAAGCACTGGAAAATTAAATCTAGATTCAGTCAACTACAATTTAACTGTATATTTTGATAAAGTTACTCCATTTAACTAGACACCTTGTAGGGTAAATGAGCTCTATTAAAGTAATCATAACTGATGATTTTGCAATGCACAGAAGTGAATGAATGGACTTCAGTGTTAGTTAACCTTCACTGCACTTTTCATTTTATGAATATAATTGACATTAAAGTGCACATTTAATCTATTTGTCTCATTTATCCTCATGATCAGTGATGGTCAAGGTATGGAACTCTGAAATAGTCTGTAGACTACACAGTTTACTCTATCCTGTCACTCAATCATCTTTTCAGCTGTTGCACTTCTGGATTTCAGTAGTATGAGTTTGGAAACTGCTGTAGGAAATGGTCTTAAATCCAGGTGCCTCTAGAACATTACAAGACAAACACAAGATGATGAGGGCTGCTCTTGAAGTCACACACACAGACACATCTCTTTTATTTCTCATTTAGTGTTTTAGAGCCAAAATCTCCCTTTCCTCCAGGGTTTTAGCCCCAATGACACATTGACTTGTGATCTGGGCTAAGCAAATAACATTGGCTTACAATTCAGGTTTGATGCTTTTAAGCTGCTTGAATGATCTGATTTATTATTTTACATGGTGTTCCTGTGTGGTATTATGCGCTCTCTTGTATTGTAATTTTCAGTCATGTGTCATATGAATTCCACAAAAGCACAAAAATCCACCATTTGTCTTATCAATACAGCCATAAAGCCCCCTAAAGATCCCCCAGACATTAATTGAAATACTTGCTGCTAGCCAGTGTGAAGAAATTGGGAGAGTTTGTTTGAATCTAAATACGGCCATACACAAAGAGTATTTGGAATTGCCACAGAATGTAGGAAAAGGCTGTTAATATCAGCTGTTAATATCAGCTATCAAAATGAAGTTCCAAAGGTACATTAAAAAAGTAAAATAAGAAACTTAATCATGGGGAAATCAGCATAGAAAATTCCATAAAGAAATTCCTCAGAAAGCTGGGGACTTACACTAGATTGGTTAAATGTGCATCCACAGAGTTTTTCTTAACGTGCAGTCTCTGGAAACAAGAAATACATTTGTCTCCATGTGCTTGTCTTTACTCATGCAGCAAAGGTAGGCTGCTTGTGCAGCCACACGCAGGGCATTATTCAAAAGAAAATTCTGTTTCAGTGTTGATACTGAATTGAACACTTTCTAAGGACACTGATGTATCCTTAGAGAAAATAAAGAATAGCACCAAACCCAATATTTTCTTTTTAGAACAAGTTATTGGAGTATTTTATATCTTGCATTCTTTTTCTTCACCTGTCAAAAGTGTTTCAGAAAAAATTTCTCTTCCTGTTGGATAAGTTCACGCTATATTAAACAAATATAAAAGTTTTTTTCATACATCATTCTATATGTTTAATGACATCTTTAATTCTCAGTGTTCAGAGTATTTGGGGGCAAATCTGGTTTAATCCCTTATTCTGTATTCTTGGCCATTATGCAAGTTACAGCAAGAAAAGTGCTCATCTCCAGGAGTTGTTCTCATGGTTTGATCTTTCTAAGGTTCTTAATGGTACTTAAGTGATTTAAAATGGTATTATCAGTAATTTATTGATTTAGGGAAATTAAATCTAATTTTTTTTTTAGGAATCATCATTATTTTGTTGCTAAGGAACAAGCCAAGAATGCTGGCTGATATTCTCTCACAAACATAATCCCTTATAGCATTCTTTCTATGTATTTATGCACAGAACTGCTGATGACTGAATGGAAATAGGATTTAGTGGGATTTAATAATATTCTCAGTAGAAAAGCTTAACTTAATATGCAAGTTCTAGTGGGAATTTTCTTTCCCAAAGATATTTTATAAGCATTTAGATACTTTAAAGTATACAAAATAGAGATCCAGCTCTCAAGCAGAAAAAGTAAGTCCCATCAAAGTATTATTGTATTTAAATGTAGACCTTTATAGAAGCTGCATACTAAGCTCACAAACATAAAATGTGGGATTATTTCTTTTAAGGATTTGAATTGCCTATTCTCCTTCTTGTTATTGACTACATTTAATATAGTCTTTTAATTTATGCTTGGTATAGCCCCAAAATAGTAAAAATAGAATGCAATTTTCCACAGCTGGTCAGCGATAAAGCGGGATGAAGTTCCCAGCACCAGCTGGGCACTCCTCCTTGTACAGCCTGGGCCCCCTCCACAAGATGTGTAGTTGCTGTTCTGAGAATGTCTTCCACTCTCCAGGAGTGACAGGTTTGACACAGCTGCTCCACCCTGGTGTGACAGCACTGATAGAAATTTAGCTGGAAGACTGACTATTTATACAGGTTTTTGCTTCCCCAAGGTAGCCATGAAGCTGGTAGACCATTTTTTCTCCCAAAGGCCTTGGCGTCAGTGGTTGTGAACGACACGACTGATACAGTCTGGCAACTTCAGCTTCTGTAATGAATTATTAACGAGAGAAAAGCTATTTAGTACTGCTGGAAATTGTAGCTGAATGCTAGGATAGCATCTCAGTATTGTAAGAGATACTGATGAATGGGCTCTGTAAAATTGAAATAATGGAAGAATCTTTAGAATATTAATGCAGTAAAAGCTGCCTGTCATGAGTCAGTGACACAGCAGCAATTGGTTACTTAGTGCAGGTTTGGAGACTCTTGAAGATAGTTTACTGAGCCAGAAAATTGTCTAATAAAGGAACTTTTTCATATAGATGTTTTGTATAAATTCATGGTTATCTGCTAAATTACAGTCCATGTAATTTTGTAATACAGTGTGAAGGGTATTTATTTCAGTCTTTTTTGCTGAAATTAGATGGATGGGCCTGGTTCATTTATTCAAGAAAATACTTCCTGAAGAAGTGATAGCTATTTTAGATAGAAGATAACTCAGATACCACAAAAATAATCAGAAAGACAAAGCTGGTGTCTCCATATATTCCCTTAAAAATATTTCTATCTGCAGAATTTTAATGTAGTGACTTGGAAGCTGAGTAGACAAAAGAAATATTCTCATTGGACTACTATTGCATCTTCAAGGATGGAAACAAACAAACAAAAAAATTAAAATAACTGTGTTTCTTTCTTTGATAATAAAATTAAATGGAAATATAGAGGCCTCTAACTCACTTTGTATACTTGTAAAATAAAAGGTGGTGGTTAAGAAAGATGGTTGTTATCTGCAAGCATCACCCAGGCACAAACCACAGTGATTAAAGAGCCAGACATAAATGTGTAGAAGTAAGGGCCAGGTTATCTGGTGTCTAATACCTGCCAAGATTATCTGGCTTGTGATTATTTCAATCTATTTGGGTTTCTGTAAGCCATGCAGGGACAGGGTGAGTTCCCTGCCTGAGATTTGCTTTTTCTGTTGCACTTAGGCAGGGCAGAGCCAAATCTAATAATCACTACTGTGGGGACTGGTGGAGTTCAGACAATCTCTGTGATGCTTCTCTCCTTACCCAAAGAGGTTTACAGGTTTACTCAGCCTAATCCATCGGTAGCTCACCATCACCCATGATCTCCCCCTGCTTAGCTATTGTAACATCCTTATTTTTTTTCCCTCCAAAAAAAGAGAAAGGCCATTTGTTGCATACTGCTGTTGTGGTTCTTGCTTTAACATTTATATTCCATGTGCCATTTTAACTTCACTATAGTCAAGATAGAGTGGAAGAATCAATATTTCAAGGTTGTAATCGTGTCCCAAAATCTTTCTTTTCTGTTCAACTTAATTTGTAAACCAATGAGTTTCTCACAATCAATGAGTGCCACATTTTTACGGCATGAGACACTTATGGCTGTTTTTGTGTCTATGTGGCAATATCTATCTAGTTGTCTATGTTCTATATCCCCCCCCCCTTTTTTTTTCTATTTAACTCTAGATTATTCAATTTGTCAGTTACACAGCACCCCACACAGTTGTATCAGCTCAAATAGGCTGTGAGTAGTAGCAGGGAGTTGGAAACAGGCAGGAGGAGGAAAGTGGGAAGCCCTTTAACTGGATTTACTACTACTGAAATGAAGTGTAGAACTATACTCTTTAAAAGCTTGTGATTAGTCTTGATTCTTGGCAAGTCTGTAACAGGCATTGAAAAAGCCAGAAATCATTCTACAACATTTACAAGTAAATCACTTATCCAAGTGATTACTCCCAGTCTAATTTTTATGTAAATGACAATTGTTAGAATTGATTAAATGCTAGTATTTCATGTATATTGCCAAAGGACAGCCCAAAGTAACCATTGCTTAGCATTATCTGACTTTTTGAAGCAAAAACTTACAAAGGGTTACTTATAACAACTTTCATGTGACTTTCTAGGTCAGTAATTTCCATAAGTGCAGGAAAGCCCAAATCAATGAGACAGTTTTAAAATGTTGACCTTTTTATGTTTCTTGAAGCATTGCTGTGTGTTTATTCAGTCTTTATAAACCTGAATGGAAGAATGCACCCAAAAGTGCTGATAAACGCTTTAGATCTAAATCTGTCAGAGATTCATACAGTCAGAATGTAAATCTATACTGAATAATGCATTACCTAATCTGACCTTTCCTATTTCACAGACCATTACACTTCTCCAAAATTGACTCCAGTATTGGTTCTTTGTTGAGTCTGATAGTTTGGGATTGACTGAAGCAAAACAGAGGTGAAACTTCCCACCATTCACACATTCTCAGCACCACTGGGCACACAAATAATTCAGTCAGTTCTTTTACAGCTCTTATTGGTATAAAAATATTTTCAGATACAGTTTCTTAATGCTCCTTTTAAAGTTAATAGACAGCATTGTTTATGTAGAAGGGAAACAGAAGAGTATTTGTTGAACAGGTATCTAATTAATTACTTGAAATGCCAAAGGCCCTTTTCCATAACTTAGTGAAACACCTTGTAAAAGGGCTCTGAAATCTTACAGGACTGGGCCCAGCAGTGTCAAGATAGTTTAGCTGTTAATATTGATAGGTGCATTCACACAGACAAGGCATCCAGGCATGACAATGGGGCCAATTTCTATTTCAATATTTGTAAGTACATGCTAATTATAATGGGTTATTTGGCAGGCCAGAGGAATCCCTATTTAGTAGCAGATGACTAAGGTATTCCAAAAGAATACAAGTAAGAAAAAAAGTTGTAAAAAACCCCTAATTAGCATTTCTTGACTTGCTGTAGCTATCTGCTTATTTATCAGAATTTCTGTAATAAATCTAATAAATCACCCTAGTCTTTCTCCCCTAATTCCTGGGTGGCCAAGTGGCAATCATGGACAAAATGTTCCTGAGTCTGTGTGCTGAGTGGACTAGCTGGACAGTGGCCAAAGCTTTGGCAAACAACTTAGAAGCTGTTTACACTAAGATTGTTTTCTTACAAAGCCTGTCACACCGTACAGTTTGCTTGACTATATTGACTTTTGATTATTCAGGTGACCATTATGTGGAACATTAGGGTTTCTCAGGACTGTCTGCTGAGAGCTTCAGAGTTTCCAGAGGATCAATATGTTGCTGTTTGCACTGCATGGTGTGGCAGCTGCCTGGACACTGGGGGCCCTGGCTGTCCCAGTCTCTCTGGCTGGCTGCAGCCTCTGCAAGGCATGACTCATTTTGTTCCAGGTAGAAGAAATATCTCCATTTTGGGAAGTCTGGCTGACAGGGGAGTAGTTTTCTTATGTTGCATATTGGATTGCTTTCTGGCTGTTATTGCTTCAGTCAGAGTGTAAGCTCTTGCCCAGACATACTATATTCTCTCCAGGCGTGGTTGTAAATATCATGTACAACCCAGGTACAGTCATCTGTCTGTATTTGCATCTGCGTCTGTCTGTATTATCTGCAAAATTGATTTTGTGCTTTTTCTAAGTGCAGTTTGGAAAGGAAAACACAAAACTGAAATTTATGTAGCTCTGTCATCCATATGTATTTGATACACTATATACATCAATTTCTAATTTTTATC
Source organism: Leptocoma aspasia (assembly GCA_013399835.1). Taxonomy (NCBI): domain Eukaryota; kingdom Metazoa; phylum Chordata; class Aves; order Passeriformes; family Nectariniidae; genus Leptocoma; species Leptocoma aspasia. The sequence goes on along the minus strand of VXAX01004318.1, from coordinate 2,693,806 downwards.
TTTAATAGAAAAATCATACTAAACTGTGGCATAAAATATTTCTATTAAATGTGTTTTCTTGTACTAATTTAATATGGCAAATAAGCAGTGTTCCATGCTAATAATTATAGGATTTAAAAAAATTTTTGTGAGTCAGTTGAATGACATAAGTATTCATTTTTAGATGGTACCTAAATATCCAGTTCCATAATTACTTAGTCATGTAATGCATGTTATTATTCAGTAATACCAATAAAATCAACTGAGCTGGTATTTGGTATATTCTGTTGAAAAGCTATGAGTGTTATTGAGCTAGAGCATATATTGGGAAACAGTTAATTGGGATAATTTTTTAATATGTTATATTTTAGAGTGTTACTGTCTTTCAGATTAGGAGCTCTGCTGTGTGTCATTTTTCTGCTCACTATCATGATATTGCATTGCTATTAGAATAACAGCATTTTAGCATTTGCCATAAGAGTGCAGTTTAGTATTTCAGAGTGTAATTCATTCCTGGGCACAGGGCCAGGATGAGGCCTGTGAATCTCCCAAGTCCTACTTCAGCTCCCAAATAAGTGTCAAAGCATATAAAAATTGTCATGTTTTTCTCCCTCATTTGGCTTGGTGAACAGTATTTTGTAAATACTTTGATGAGATTTGTGCTGTGAAGACAGCGAGTCCAGAGATGTAAGAGCCTAAAACGTGTTAGGTCGGGACCTGCCGCTCCCGCTGAGCACGGCTGGGCTGCACTGTGGGTCATGGCAGAGCTCTGTGCCCAAGGTAATGCCCATCCCTGACACTGCCCGGCTCTGGGAGCAGCCCTGGCATTCCTCCACCATAAAGAGAACAAAGTAACTCCACATAAAGTGACATTTTTTCCTTAGAAATGAGTCACCCACGGCAGGCATACCATGACTGTGAATTAACCCGCCACTTTACCAGTGGACACAGACCTCCTTCCTAGGCCAAAAACAAAACGGGCAAACCATTAAAAATTAGTGTAAGAGTGCAGGAACTGAACTTTCAAACACACATATTTGTCTCAGCAGAACTGACTTGAGAACCGAAAATCTAATATCAACTGCTGGTGAGCCAAAGAAGCTCTGCTGGGCTTAAGCTGAGCACTTCTGTGTCCAAGGTGCTCAGCCTCAACAATGAGATTTTACAAATGTCCTTTCTTTCCTGACTGAGAAACGGTCTGAATTAGTGTCTGTAAATCACCTGGCAGTCCTGAGGAGGTGGCTGCTGCAGGAATGGCAGGTGCTGTGTGCTGTTCCCCCAGGAATGAGCTCCTGCCAGAGCCGCCGTGATGAGTAACCGCACTTCTCCTGCGCCCTTCACTCCCAAAGGCACCTGTCTCTCCCAGTGCTGCACTGACAGGGACAGGCCTGAGCCACCGTCAATCTGGCATGTCCTTCAAGGTGACAGCAAGCCAAATTTACCCAGATGAGGGAAGCCTAAATAAATGGCCTGTTTGCATGGTGTGACACAGGCTTGGAGCTTAACTTGAAAGGCGTAAGGACCTTTGACAGCATGCACATTCAATTACTGTGAGGCATGATTTCCTGGAGCTGGAAGTGCTGCTGACCATCCAGAAAGAAGAAATGGGTGTCTAAACCTTCTGGGGACAATGGTGAATTTAATTTGAATTAATTTCTTGCCATGGCAGATATGAAACAAAGTATTTCCTTTAAAATAAATAAAAGGGAAGAAAGTTGTCTTGAATCTGTTTTAAATTATTTCTGTAGAGCAATCCATGATATACAATCACTATTGCTTGTAGGCAGTTTTATGGGCATGCTAGAGCTAAATTTTACATAACTGAAAAAATAAATTTACACCTTCTCCAGATGAAACTTGCCATACTTTAAATCCTCTGTGCAGTTTGAGTTCTATCTGAGCAGCCATTCATTAAACATACTGCAAGATGAGAGCAGTTGGGGCAGGTTTAAGTGAAGATCAAGATGATTAGAACCAAAAAAGAAGAGAAAATGCAAATAAAAATAAGCTGGAGTGGGTTGTGCATGTGGCTGATAATGTGTGAGGGAAAAATGAGTATTTCTGTGTTGTAGGCACACAGTTTGTAGTAATTGGCAGTGGGGCTGTGGCCGAGCCTCATCCCTAATGGGCTACGGCTGTGTCAGACAGGTGATTAGTATTGAAGGTGATGAGACATGGAGTGCTGAGTACTGACCAGTCACAAAAGGGTAGAGAGAGCACACAGGTGGAATATATGTAACATGAAGGGTATAAAAGGTTGGACTGAAGCAGTAAGGAGCAGATGCTTGCAGCTTTTTTTGGTGCTGGTTGTGGCTCTGCTGGCTCTCTGCTATATTTCTGGCCCAGTGGGTTCTTCACGTTCACTACAAGAACTGTGTAAGTAGGAATTCAAACTTCTGTACAAAAGGCACAGTAGGATAGATTGTTTTGAGATGTCTGACCTGTTAGCTGTCATTTTCATGTGTCTTCGTATACTTTCCTGTGCTGCTATTATATATCAGTGACACACTTTCTAGGGAAAATGGTACTTCTGTACAGTGGATGCAGAGGTGGAGCCAGAATGCAGCTGATCTAAATATTGTATTAATTTATATTGAGCTGTGATTAAAACTGTGCCATTTTTGAAACAAAATCCTGAGGAAGCTTTGTTTCACTTGGACTGCTAAAATGTTTCTGCAGTGTCATTACTTTGATTGAATGTTCTGAAGCAGTAGATAGGAAAACTCCACAGGCTCTTCTGCTGATTCTCAGCTGTCAAGGAGCATATGAGTTGAGTAGAAATTTCTAAGAAAATATGAATTATTTCCATGTCTGTATTTCAAAGACAGAGATGAATATTCTTGGTCTTTAAAAGGCCAGATGCTTTTATGAAAAGCTGGTGCAACTCCTCTTCATATTAAATCAATAAAAAAAGATTTGTATTTTAAGAGTTAGGATTTCCTCCAGAGGTGGTTGGAAGTGTTGGAAGAAACAGAGTTTTGGTATCTGGGGTCAATATTTATATTAATGCGTAATCCCTCCTGACTAATGAGAGCTGCAGCAAATGTGTATCCTTTGTGTTCCTGACCCTCGCGGCCTGACACAATGTGTGTTGTGTGTGCGAGAGGCTTTTGAGGAAAAAGAGAGAGATGCAGCAGTGCAGAAGTTATCTTGAAATTTTTACTAAATACACTAATTGACCACGACTAGAAGTCTACAGATTATAAGAATGGTAATTAATCATAATACCAGAATATTCAGGAAGATGGGTTTGCAGTTTTGAGAACTCCTGCACACCTCAGTTCAGTGAATCTGTGGTCATAGCTACTGCACCAATATAGAATCTCTGTTTTCTAGGGTCAGGCAAAGGCCATACTACACAAAACAGTTATTTTTGTATAATTTCCACAGCTTGGTGCTGGGTAGCGGTCTTTCCTCAGTTTCCCATTAAGTGTATGCAGAAACCCTCATAAAAATGATCTTTGCGTAACCGAAATGGTCTCTTCTGTAGGAAAAATAACATAATTCTGTAATTCCAGAATCATCTTATAGTTAATTTATTTGCTTGCATGTTTATGTCCATGTATATGATTGTGTATTTGGAGAATTACTGCGCAAAGTTCAGCTTAGAAAACAGGCTTTGCTTTCAGTGCTGGAAATAAGGTGGCCTCTGTTCTTGGTGGGGAAGTGAGTTTCAGGATTTGGCTTTATGATCTGTGGAAGGTGGTTTTTATGCTTGAGTCCTTCTGAGGGTGAGCCTCTATTGGGATGCAGTTGTGACACTGTCATGGTGCAGGAGTTGCTCTCCTGGGAATTAGTAGTGTGGGGAGCTTGTCAGCACAGCAGGCCATGATGCAGCTCTGCCCCAAAGATCTGCAGCCCTCATTTGCCTTTTGCGGAAAAGATGCCCAAATGCTTAGCATTGCCTTCTGCATGTCAAGGATACAAGATTCACAGTAGAGAATGCTCAGGTGATTTATAGGAAGAGGCGCTTATCCAAATGATTTCCAAAAAATATTTTCAGTGGCACAAACATTGATATGTATCAAGACTGTTCCCTGGCAATTCTTGAACTGGAACAGGATACAATTTACTGGGTGAGTAATTTGCTGTGAATGGTTTGCTCATCTCTACTCTAGCATTTTCTAAGCAATTGATTATGACAAATTACCAGGTAACAGGTTTGTTCAGGCTGTGCTTTGAAACAAACAGCCTTTGCTGTGGATCCAGCTTGCTGGGCTGAGTGACAGCTAGTGCCCTGGGCTTGTCTGAAAAGGAGGATTCTTAGATATAAGCAATCTGTGATTAAAACCTTGTATCAATCCATCTTACTCATCTATTTTCTTTTAATTTTTCAAATTGAATCGCATCTTTTGCCAGCAGTGAATACAGTGCTGGGGAGGCTCCACATCACCCTTCCAGTGTTCTGCTTGGCACACTGTGACAGGGCAGGCTGCACAGCCTTCATGTGTAACAATAGACTTGGTAGCTACTTGTTAGCACAAATTGACAGAAGACACTATAGAAGATTGTTACTGTGCAGGAAACTTTGGGAAGGTTTGTTCTGCCCATTTTGTCCTGGGGAGTAGTCAGTCCATACCAGGGAGTGCCATGGGCTTTGTGGTGTGCATGGTTCACATTCCTTGGGCTCCCTCAGGCCAGGATGCCTGGAGGATCAGCAGATTTGTGTTCCTGGGGTAAATTTGGGGTTGTCTGCATCCCTCTCTGCTGCCAGCACAGGTTGGTGAAATTTAGGTTATCCTGTTTTGGGTGGAGGAGTGTCATGGTCCTTTTACATGTTTCTCTCTTGAAACAGGAGGCTTCAATAAGATACTGAAACAGACTCTACAACTAACTTCCCCATGTTTAAGATGTTTTTTTCCCCTCCACATACTATTGGTATCCCATTATCATAATAAAAAGCATATGCTTCACCTATAAAACTTGTAGGTTCCTTCTACATTATGAAGATTTTCTGCTTGTGCTGCCCAATTATGAAGTCAAAGCTTGTAACAGAAATCTGCTTATATTGAGGCATGGTGTTTTCAGCCTTATGGGAATATTACTTTGGAATTTCTGATTTTGAAAAGACATGTGATCAGCACATTCACAGAAAAATGAGTGCTCCTTAGCAGGAAGTTGTGTTACTTGATAATGTCTCACTGTGTTTTGTATTGATTGTATGGAAGCTGTTATTTCATGTTTAAATATTGGAATCCAACCAGTTGTTACTAATTTAGAAGGGCAGGATTTATCTTGGTACAACAAACCACCTTACAAAGATGCTTTGCCTAACCCTCTTTTCCATCCATCTCCAGCACCCTGTAGTAGTGTTTGTTTCTTTCTTTCCTTTGACTAAGAGGAGTGTGTTACCCTGTAAATGGTGTTGAAATCAGGTGAGAGTAATCCTACTGTAAGAACTGTTACCAACCTGTACTACTGTATGTATGCTAATTACACAGCATGAAATTCTTATAAAGAAACATGGTAGTAATCATCATTTTCAGACAAAGTGATCATGATTATTCTCCTAATTTATGATGATACAGTAGAAAGAAGTTTAATTTCTCAGTCTAATGACTGTTTTTACAAATGCTGTATTGGTTGAAAAAACTTCTTTTTGTTGAAGTTACTCTGTACAGGGCAAAGGCTGAGGTTTGTTTTATGGCTTTTGATAAAAATCTGAACAATCTCCATTTTCATAAAACATCCCTGTATGACATAAAATACCTTTTTTAATGAGTAGTCATATACATTTTCACATGTCACACAGGAGGTTTCATTGTCAATACAGGACAGTTGGTTACAGGAGGGAAGTGACTTAATTTGTCTATTTAGCTGAACCCAGTCTGTCCAAATTCTGTGTAACTGATTTTATGGTATAATAGCTACCATTTTATCTAGACAGGAGAGGGGAGATGGGAGTAAGACAGCAACTTTTCTCTGGTCATGTTGTAATGTAATTTGTTGTTTGTTTTTTGGGGTTTTTTTTTTGCCTCCTTTATCAGTTTTTGAAATCTTATTAGCATTTTTTTGTTTTGCAACTGGTATGAAAAATAAGGCAATTTGTTCAGCTTCACATGGGCTTGTATTATAAAGCATACTTGTAAACATATATAGACACGTATTTATAATAATGAAAACATTAATGAGACTTCAGGTGGTCTCAGCTGGTACATTAGAAGAACCAGAAAACAAAGTATCTGGCTTTTCAATTTCAAAATATATTAAAAATGAAGCTCAGATAGTGAGGAACACAGCTTTCACAGAATTTTTCAGATATCTGTCTTTTTCCATTATGTTAGAGCCCAGCTATTAAAGTCTGATTACTAGTGCTTAATGTTACTTTATTTCTGTTTTTGCCAAGAGATATATAGTACCTCATTCCTTCTTTCTCAATTATGCACACCGCTCCCTGCCCTCCAGTTTCTCATGAGGTAACAGAAACCCACACAGCTTTCGGAAATATTTGTTTTTTGAAGACATCAGTTTGGGTGTAGCAAACCTACTGCCAGCAAGCCCCAAACCTCTTTGCAAGAGCTTGGCTTCGATCTTGTTCCCTAACAAGAATTATGGTGAATACCAGGGGCCACACTGATTATCTGGGCTTTGCACCTTCCCTGGTGTGTTTTCTGTGATCACTCTCATCCCAGAGAAGAGTTTTGTCTACAGATGAAAGTTCTCCTGTTATGAATAAGAAGACAGGCAGATGGAGAGCAGCTTGGCTTTTACCACTGCTCCTCAGTGCCCCAGAGCAGCACAAACATGGGAGGCACTCCCACTCTTAGCTGGTGGGCATCAGCCCCTTCCAGCTTCTGGCTTGTAAAGTTCACAGCAGGGATAAGCATAAACAAGGGCAGTCAAATGGTGAAAGGGAAGAAAGCAGGGGAAAAAGACTGAGAGAGAGAAGCCAGCAGAAGGAGATAAAAACAGGGCAGAGCAAAAAAATTGTAAAGCTGGGACTGGTAAGAAGCTTCAAAGTTGCAAATGTGCCAGTAAGCACCACTACCAAAGAGGGGATCTAGGAAGCAAAGCTGAGAATAGAAACCATGCGTCTCAGAAGCTACTGGTCTTTCTCAGAATTAACATCGTATCAGATTTTTACCAGTTTCCATTGACTCATAGCCAGAACTGCAATTAAGCTTCAATATATTTTATAAAAAATAGTACTTAGTTTACTTTCACATAAGTGAAGAGATACAATTGCACAATGGTGGTTACAATGGTAGAAATACATACTGTTGATAAAATGTTTGCAAGAGATTTAAAAACATACTGTACAGCACCACATCTGAAATTGGATGATGGCAAAATGAATCATACTCCTTGTCTAATAAAATTAAATTCCTACTAAATCTTTCTTTCAGAATAAATAAAAAAATACAATGTGCAATATGTGTCTGATACTATTGAAATGTTTCCTGAAGTTAAGCAATATATTAAAACAAAAAATGAGGTAAAAAAAGACATTCATGCATTTAAGCCACCATTAGTCTGACTCTAAAATAAGGCAGATCATAATCTTTTAAAAACTGTCTTTAGCCATTTAAATCCTCTTTAGTGCTTTTCAAGACAAGGTCTTGACAGACCTTGCAGAATCATGAGCTAAGATGCTTTTTATTTCTGACAGGTCGTTTTTGACAGGTTCAGCCATATTTGAAATGCATTACATAGTAGAAAATGTTGCTTTTGTTTAATGAAGAGAGAAATGTAAATTAAAAGGAACTGAGAGACATGGATGCTTTTAGAGTTAATCACAAATGAGACTGCTTTGAAGGAGGGAGGTAAGGGAAAGAAAATTATGTGTCATCCTCAGTTTTAATGATGTGGAAAAGAGTGACGTTAAACAGGACTTGATGTCCATTATTCCAGGCATAGAGAGCTCTATCTCTCGCATTGTAGTCAAGCATGGATATATGAAAATATTGATTATGGAAAGGAATGTCTGTGTACTCATAAGTGGAGGTTTTTGTGGAGTAGGAATAGTAGACCTTGGCTCCTGTTAAGTGCGAGTTAGTGACATACAAGGTGCCACAGATCATGAAGGATTCTCCAGCACTTCTCTTTGGGTAGCCCGTGCTCCAGCTCTGCAGCACCTCCAGGGTATCCTGGTTCAGCTGGCTGATGACAATGTTGCCTGCGTTCTGGTTGGTGGCGTACACAGCCCACAGCCCGATTTCATCTGCCATCAGGTCGATGTCGGAGAAGCCCCCCCAGGTGTAAGGGTAGACATTGTGGAAGCCAGCGTACTCCAGGCTCCGCTGCGCCAGCACCCGCCCCGTGTCGAAGCTGTACTTGATGATGATGTTGCTCTGGTACTTGTTGAAATAGAGGGAGCCATTGTAGACAACGTGGTTGGTTCCTGCCCATTTGAATGGAAGGTTGTATGTCCTTGATTCGGCCCCACTGACGAAGTCTGCGATTGATTTGTATTCACGGACAATTTTGTTGTTAGTGTAACTATCCATGTACCAGACCTGGAAAGAAAACAAAGATTGGGAGTGACCATCTTGAACACAGGGTGTGGTATGTGATCATGATATGGCATGATGGAGACCTTGCAGAAGAAGAAAGTAAACAAGTTTTAGCTGTGCAGCAGGCTATGAAAGTGCAATATTGCCCGCATTCCTGTTAAAAAAGCCGGAAGAACTCTTGAATTTCTCAATCAAACTTACCTGTACAGGTGAACTCTCCACACAACTGTTAATAACTACAGTGGCTACATTTTCAGAGAAATTAAATTCTGGATTATTCAGTGTTTGGGCCTCTGCTACATCATGCTTGCTTAAAGATATTTCTAGAGACTAATAATCTAAGAGAGATGGGAAATGGCATGTGAGATAAACACTTTATTCACTTAGGAATAAATGTGGTTAAATTTTTACAGCTGATTCTCTGTTCAAAGAAGAATAGTCCTTTCTTGGTAAATGAAACAAAAACAATAGCAATGAAACCAGTAAAGTTTCAAAGCCATTTTTTCCCCTTAAAACAGAATTGTTACTTCTTTTTAATGATCTTTATGCAACTTCCATTCCCCCATTTTTTTCCTTCAAGCAATTTGCTTTTTCTCCTTTTAGTTTCTCAGAGTTCGTTGCTCTCCAGATTTCTGGAGTCAGTAGCAAACATGCACGGACACAGTGGGCAGGGGAGAGCTGCACACAAATCTTTATTGTCATTTCTCTGTAACCTTTTCTGTTGCCTTTGTTTTTCTATATTCAAAAAATTAATGTTGTGGGTTTCATACAAATGAAACCTAGTGTTTTGATTTCCAAAGCTCTTTCACGGAGAGATGGAGAGAGCATCTTCTCAAAACTAGCCAATTTGAGATCCTAATGGAGATCCAAATAACAAAACAATAACATAACTTGGATATGATGGAGCAAATGATCTGACTAGAGCCTATGTATTTCCTGCCAATTTTAACTGTGCTGCATTATGGGTCCTGTTCTTGGGTAAAAATGTTGATGTTTGTTTTAGGTTACTCTGGTTCTTAAAAGACCTAAGCACAATGAAATATGCTAGGAAATAAAAAAATTGGGTTCTCAGTTCTGATAGATGTTTGTCAACCCTGGAAAAGTTGAAGTTAATGGCAGAAAAGTGCTTAGGTAACTTTTGTCTTTGGATGTATTTCCAAAAATACTGTTGCTTTTTCTCTGGAGATGTGTGAAAGTGACTGAAGTAGAAAAACATGCTTGGGAATGTAACTTCCTAGTGGAAAATATCTTTTAAAAGATTAAAATAAAGCAAGTAAGACTCCAGGACACAAAGATAGTGCCTTAACATACTCGGTTATTTTTCTCTGATGCCAATGGATCCGTCATCCAGGCTCCAAATCGGGTTCCAGATATCTTCACTGTAATGGGGCCTGTAATTTTCATCAATTTGCCACATGCTGAAATAAAAAAAAACCAAATGCGTTAATGTACAACTCTCCTTGATGTCAGTTAGAGCACAAGACCAAATGCTCCAAACTACATAGTGGCTCCAGGGGATTCAGGGTTATGTTGGAGATGGATTGATTGTCACCTTCACTGGAGGAACTTTTCCATATTGAAGAGTAACACAAATATGCAAAAATATACGTGTCAAATTTTATTGGTATATGTTTTTCTATTTACATTGTTTGAAGCACAGTTACAGTCTTTGGGCATAAGCTAAAATATAACAGGTAAAATATCTTTGGAGCTGAAGTGAAGAACATTTAATAATAAATGAAATGAAGACATAACCCCCCCCCACTTTTGCCCTCAGAAATGGGATTGATGGATGTTTCAGTTTTCCATTGCCCACGGTAACAAGGTGGTGAAGGGCAGACACAAAAATGAGCTTGTACACACAACATTGCTGTACTCAAAGCTTGTGTTTGACTTGCCCCCTGGTTACACACACACACACATGGCTCTTCTGTACTGGAGGCTGCCTGAACAAAGTGAGTGTGAGAATTATTTAGTAAGCTTGGCTGTATTGGTTGGCTTGTAATCCATTTGACTGCCTGGGAGGAAATAATGAAAGTTGATACCATCTTGGATGCTGACCTTCCTAACAACTCAAAAATCTATATTTTAGGGGACATTAATAGAATATCTATTGGCAACAAGCTCCTGGTGGAATTCCTGTGTTTACCAAGATTTAATATCACACAGTGGTGTCCACGTAATTAGGTTGAATAGCATGTTTTTAAAGAATGTCAAAAAGAAGTGAAGCAATTTTTAAAATTTAAAAATAAGTACTTCTCTGTGCTACATGGTTGTGCTATACTAATAACTGTATCTATCTAGGAAATGTGGTAAACAAATGATATCTGGTGTTGAGAGTGAATTTATTCAGCTCAAAAGAGAGGGTAACATCAAGCCTGAATTTTATAGTCTGTAACTGGAAAGGGATGTATTATGCCAGCCTATTTGGGGCGCTTAGAATGGGGTTAATGCTGTGGTGAAAACTCAGAGGCTGCTTGGGTAGTTTTTGTTCACAGCCAGGGAAATTGGATGTATTGGAAATGAAGATAACTTAGTGCATGCTGAGAACTCAATGAGCAGGGTAGGCTGTGTCTATTTTCTGGGTCTATTAAGAGACATATCTCAATGTATGTAGGTTGCAGTATTTTGAAGATATTTTTGGAATTTCCCATTTTAAAGAATCTTACAGGTTTTTTAATACTTGGTTAGGGTAGGACATATTTTTTATTCTGGATTTTTTTTTTGTAGGTAGGCTGCTAGCATTGTATGCTGAGTGCTCTTTTTCTACAGCATGAACTGCTATTAGCTTGAAAGGTAGAAGACTATAACCTATCAAGGTGAAGGCTTTTATTTTTAGGTGGTCTATTAGTAAATAGTCTCAGAAATGGGCAAGAGATAACCCTTCTGAAGGTTTGAGTTTGAATTTGGAATACTTAATTTGGAATGCATTATCAGAAAACTAATAAGCAGAAAGAAATCAGAATAACAATTACTCCTGAACTTGTAGTTTCTAGGATATTTAAAATACAGTGAATGCATGAGTTATAAGGTATGCTAATACCAATTGGTGCCTTTACAACACAGTATTGCAATTAGTGGGAAAGCATAAAAAGAATTTGGAACCGGAAGCACTGTTTCTTCTACGAAAAAAGAAATCCAGGAAGCTAAAAGTGGACTCATTATGACTTGTGAAATTTTGCTTCTGAATGGGTAAAACCTATGGAAGAGCCCCTGGCAGAGATGTGAGGCTCCCTGAGCCACTTTGTGTGTCGGGGGCCCAGGCAGGGCAGGTGTGTGAGCGCTCCAGGTGGGCAGTGCCAGGGCAGGGTGGGAGCAGCATGGGCACACAGCAAGCTCCAGGCCCCGGAGCTGCAGCGGGACAGGGGTAAAAGCAGGCGGTGTTTGGAGTCCCTGTGGGCTGTGCACACAGCTCTGGGGCTCTTTGGGTGCTGTTCTGTGTGTGAGGAGCTTTTGGAGGTTAGAGAGCAATTCAGAGATTTGTATGCTTAAGCGTTGGTACCGTGGTGCCTCTGTTGTATTGTATTTATCCTGAATGCATAGCTTGCTGATTAAGAGTTAGTTACACATTGTTAATAATTAATGAACCTCTTCAGCCTTCATTTAGTTTAAACTGTATGAAATGAGCTATGTACCTCTGTCATGGGAGTTGGATGCTTTTAGAGAATAATCTTTCAAAATGTATTGAGATGCTGTTCAATGTGAAAAGAGATGACATTGTACTTCAGCCACTAAATGATCAGCAGTTTGAGTCAGGGTGTATTTCTGATCAAATTTTTGTTCCCAGACAGCATGCAGTGATCAAGAAAGGAAGACTCTTAGAAGAGCTGCTGTATAGCTGGGGGGCAGCTGACTGAAAAAGTGACAAAACTTCCCTTTTCGGCATAATAAAACAGAGGACTTTGTAAGAAACATGAGGATTTTTCCCCCTCCTGCCCATTTTCCAGGTCCCATTTTTCTTTTCATTCCTCCTTAAACAGAAACCCATAGACCTGCTTTTTTTTTTTTTTTTCCCTCTTGGCAGAAGGGAACAGTTTTGGTTTATAGCAATTTGACTCCCCGATAGATGGACCAGATGATAGTAAAAAGTTAGGTCAAATATATCTCCATACTAGCACATGTGAAGTTCAGCTACTCTAAGAAAAATGTGATACTTCTAGACTTTTTTTTTCCTTCCCTAAGAGGTTCAGATGGGGTTACACAGAAAAGCAGTGGGATTTTTAGAAGGCATCAGTCTCTTTCCCTTGGCTTTGGAAGAAGCAGCTGCCCTACATTAGAAAGTCCCAGCCATAACTGATTGTAGTAGTTGGAAAATCCCAATCATAGTCTTCTTACATCCTAAACTGAGCTGCACAAAAAACATCATATGCTCAATCCAGGCGTTTCTGGCTTGATTCCTCTTCTGTAACAATTCTGCACAGTGGACTCCTGTAAGTCTGTTTATGATTTCCAGTATTTATTTATATTAAGGAAGAAGTTGAGCATGAAGTGACCATTAGAAGAGAAAACAGATGTACTTTTGTACAGCCTGTGGGCTGTGACTATATGGGCAGAATGTGTCTGGAAAGCTCCAAAGTGAGGAAGTACCAGGAAGAGGCTGTGATAGCACAGCTGGACAGGAGCTGTTTTGGAACAGCTAGGAATGGGTAGACAGTCCCATTCTCTATGATGTGACTGAATATTGGTAGCTGGCATATAGAGCAACTGAGTATCATTTATACAAGGACTGGCATGGGAAATAAAACCACAGCATTCTCTTGAAGTGTTCATAAGCATCATTACTTTGGGGTTTTTTTTCTTGATAGGTAATAAATAGGGGAAAATGAAGTGACCTTTTTTTTGGCACTTGCACAAATGCATTCCAAGTGTTTTACTGCTTGCACTTTTCTGCTTATGGTCAAATTTGTCATCACATACTAAAATGAGGGAATGAAGAATTAGTTCTTAATGAATGTATTTCTGTTTGCCTGCACAATATGAATGCAGGAAGCACTATAATATAGTTATTAGAGTTTTCTGAGAGGAAGTCCCTGGATTCTTCTGCATGAGTGCCATGACTTGCTGTGTAATTTTTGGAAAATCATTTATACTGTTGGGCTGCTTGTTCCTTCATCTACAGAATAGGGATAAGAAGCTATATAATATATAATTATAATAATAAGAATCTATATAATCTATTGCCTAAATGATATTTGTAAAGTTCTTCAAATCCCAAAGGGAAGGACGCTTTGGAAGTAGAAGTACCACTGCAATCAATAGTCCCAGGCCTGCACCAGTAGCTCCTCTGCCACTGATGTAACAGAACTTTTTTTGATACATAGGACTACTTTTCTACTTTTGAATTTCTAACAAAAAATGTTACTGTAAACTATTGTTCAGTCTACATTATAATCAGATGTAGCTAGACATTAATCCAATATATATCTACTCTAATTATATGTCAGAGTATTAGCTTCTATGAATGCTACCCATGTAAGTTTTATTCCAGTTTCATAAACATGTCATGACAAGAATAGGAAGGTTTCAAGCACACTGTGCAACCTGTATTCTCTTATAAGTACCCATGACTTACAGGACTATCAGCAAAGGACCCATACATGCATAATTACATGTGAATTTGGGGTGTGTGTAATCACATGCACTCTATTCCTACGTGTTTAGCTGCATGCACCCTTTAAAAGTTTTGTCCACTAATTTCCCAGCAGCTTCATCCTGAATTTTCTCTTATTCCAAAGAGAAGGAGCAAAATTCAGTCATCACAACAATGTGGTATCATTGTGATACCACAATGTGGTAGTCATTAAACCTCAGTGACAGTAAGATAACTGCTGAGTGTACTGTAATGAGTGTTGAAATTGTTGCCAGTGCAGATGGAAGAACCCTTTCAAGTGGCCAGGACAATATAAATAATGTATTATACTGCTGAAAAACATCTGCTAGGGAGAAGAATAGAGAATAGCTATTGCATAGACTGATTAGAAAATTGTATTGTAAAATGCAACAAAATCTGTGAAGGTTCAAGCCAGATCCTGTGGCACACTGGGGCCTTTGGCTTCTGGCTATCAGGCTGGCATGGACAGGCACAGCTGGGTCATCTCCAGCGTGGCCCATGTGGCCACAAAGCAGGTGTTGGCATGAAAGGTGCTTTCCCCTCACACTCTCTGATCTGAGCATGCAGCCCCAGCTCTCAGCAGTTACAGGAAGCCAAACTGAGGCTGTTTGTACTTCAAAAGGCACACAGGGATAGGCCAGAAAACCAGCCAGCCCATTAGTAGGGGACCATAAAAGTCATTTAAGCATCTAAGATCAGGGAATAACGCCAATAAGGATGAATGAATCTGTGTTACATCTTGAGAAGGTCCACTCCCTTTTGATAATGGGTATGCTTAATAATTTATTTTACACAAAAACTTTCTCTCTACTGCTAATGTATGTAATTTTAATGGTTTTTTTTCCATTAGGTACATCAAGAGTTTAGAATGCCTTGCAGGAATTCAGGATAGATAGGATGTCAATACACCTAGTAATTCTGTTGTACAAAATATCTTACACTGTCATTGCTTCACTAACTGTTGTTACAAGATGCTGTAAAAGCAAAGAAAAACAAGATACTTGTTAAACTGATGATTTTTGGTATCTAATAACTTACTGGAACACTCACTATCAGAAAATACTGTTTATTCATAGGAATTTTTTGTTTGCTGCAGTATTGCAACACAGCCGTTTTCTCCTGGCTGCCTTCTGCCAATGCAGTAATGTGCTATTTTGTGTGTGTACTGAGGGGAAAATAGGATCATAAGAAATTTCTGTTTGAAGAAGTCTTTCATGTATTTTAGCACATCATCACTGTGCTATTTCCAGAATAAAATAAAGAAATAAATTATTTAAGAGGCTAACTTAACCTAGATTTTTCTCATTCTACTGCGTCACAAAAGGAGGCTCTGCTTATCCAGTTAAGAAGATATTTAATGTCCTGGGTAGCATTTAAAAGTAAACATCCCACACTTGATAACTGAGACACTGATCACAGGCCTAAACCTTGGAATTTCAAGTCTATTCATGTTCAGTGTCAAATTGCAAAGCGTTTATTTTTCATAAAGGGGCTGGATTGTTTGCTGTAGTTATCTAGGTTGCAATAGTGATCTATTTGGAAGTCTCCAAATGCATGGATAGGCTGGGAAGAGGGGAGACTGCCTTGTATTTGTAAAGCAGGTTACTTATCTCTAGTGCAAGGCGAGGCTGACACTTGTTACTGATCCTTCATGCCCTTAGTTTTAGTAGCTGATACTGAGCTAGTGCTGATTTTTAAAAATGCTCAATGTTTGACTTCTAACTAAAGGCAGCATGGGAGCAGCCAAGATGGAGGTGGCCTGAGGTAAACCTGGAGCAGCAGTAGCAATGGATTGCTGCTGTGCATCCTGCAGAAATCATGCTTTGATCTCTGAGTTAGATATGAAGTTTGGTTAGATTGTAATGTGAATTGGAGAATGGGAGAGCTCCTTAACACTAATATTACAGGCTAAAGACATTACAGTCAGAGTGGCCTCTCAAGTGATACAGCAAGATGCCAGGGTTATGATGTGGACATCTCAAAACTGATTCCAGTCTACTTTTCACTATTTTTTTTTTTTACATTGACAGCCCAAAGATGACTCTAGCAGCAGTGTCTGAGCTTTTTTGAAAGAATATTTGTAACTCTACAAGTGGTTTAAACCTCAGATTTTGAATTTGCTATCTGTTATAATTTTGTATCTAATTCCTTCTGCATACAGTAAGGCACTACTTTGTCATGTACCTAGAAGGATATAACTGACCTTAGGTTGAGTTACTCTTGTCTTTCATTAGGGTAGCACAGATCAGAATATAATGCAGTCTTTCATCAAAGAAACAAACAAATCCCCCCTCCCCCCAAACCTTAATCTTTCTAAAGAGAGACAACCAAAAATGCACAGCCAACGGACCAAATTTGCCATGAACTTGTTAACTTACTGAGCTTTTTCATGCAGTCACGAAGCCTGGTTTCTAAATTGACTACACGCTGGTGTAGTTCCTCATAGTCATAAGCACCAATTTCTTCCTGAATCCCAGTGAGCACAGTAGACAGATTCCTAATTTCCTCCTTGAACTGTGTGATCAACTTGGCATCAGTTTTGTATTGTTCCAGAACTGGAATCAGTGGCAGGAGCTCATCCATCTTTTCTTTCAACTCCTGTTAAAGACAATCATATGTGCATTAGAGAAGTTTAAAGGAGTTCAATCCCCTAATTTCCTTTAACGTAATATTTACGCCTGATTATTAAAACAACCTGAAAATGATTATTTATTTTACAGATCTATTTTTAGTCTACTGTGAAAGTCTCAGACTTAATGGTAGTAAGCAGCAGATTAAATGCATGAGAGAACAGTCTTTTTGTTGAAAGTAAAGAGTTATCTTCAAATGATCTGAACCAAACCCACTGACTTTCCATCTGGAAGATATAAACCACCCCTAAGTGTGTCTTTCATCAGAAGATGAACAGGCCTGAATGCACAGTAGTGTTCAAGATCATACCTGGTTTACAGAGCTGTCATACATAGTTGGTGAGCTGGTAATTTCTATTTCATTCCCTAGAAGTACTAAATTCTTTGTTATTCTCAATGTCTGTTGAAAATTGTTTATTCCTATGCCAGACACAATGATACAGGACTTTTTCTTCTGAAGTAAAAATCCATGGTTCTTAACTGTGATTTGTACTTGTCAACCAGCTATATCACTAAAGGCTTTTGAACTTGCTCAGTTGACATCTCTTCTGGAATATCACCAATGGTTTTTTTGCCATGTGCAGTTGTTGCATTGCCAATCCTATTCTTTAACACTGACTGAAGAAAATAAGGCTCTACCTTGAAATCTCAGATTGCCCTTTTCTTGGATTTTTTGAGACTCATACTATAGAGAATTTGTCTTAATCTGTCGCATATATTGGTTGCCCATCTTTAATTTATTAATTATTCTTTTAAAAGCACTAATAATAGGGGCTTTACTAAATTTAAGCCAATTGCTTGAAGTTGGTTTTTGTTATTATTCTGTAGAAAACCTCAAAGAATCCTTGTAGTCAAAGGATTTTGCTTTACTGAAACGTAGCAGATATATCATTATATATGGATTTCAGAATATTACTTCTGTTGATTCTGCTCTCAAGGGGTCTTCCAATTATATTATGGTAGCAGAGTTACCAAAATGGGCACAATTAAGTGAAGTCCTTTTGTTTACAGTTAAAACCATTTTTATTTGGCTGTTTTTATTAAAATCTTAACCTGAACCTACTTTATGCCTGTTAAAATGAGCAGTAATTTTTTCCTTGATGACAAGGGAAGTAGGCTTTGTGACAGAGAAAGAATAGCTCCAGAAACCATAGTTTTTGTTACTTTATTTTAAAATCATGAACTTAGGCTTCAGTTGTGTGGGACAATGAATGGCCAAAAAGCATGAGTAAGCTGTAATGGGAAAAAATACAAAGCTTGTAAAAACTCAGGAAGATAAAATGTGTTTGAATTAGTGAAGTTAATGTGTTTCTGTTAGGATTTATACCAGATGATGTATCATATTTGAGCAAGCTTGTTGTAACATTTCGTGGCAATCAGATACCTCCTGCCTGGCATAAAGTGAAGTATGGGCTGACTACATGCTCAAGTGTGATCTGGACCAAATTTGTACTCCTTGGTTCTGGTCAGCATGAAAACATGGATTTAGAATATCTCCCTTCAGTAAATCATATAAAGTTGATTCTGGTATTTTCATGATAAAAAACAAAAACTGGCTTCTGCTGACACTCCAGAGCTTGTTGCTGTGATGAGTGGTACAAGAACTAATTTCTATTGCAGCACAGATAAGTGGTAGATGTGTTCTGGCAATTTGTGGCAGTTGATATGAAGGGTTATGTTATATCCAACATGATTTCTTTGTCTCAGGAAAGATAAAGCACTGGAATTTGAGTAGACTAAACTTAAAAGGTCAAAATAATACAATATGCTGTTCTGAAATTATTTTGTAACTGGATTGGCTGGAACTCTGTTTTATACTCCTGGCGAACTGTCAAACTGAAGGTAAATGACTGGCCAATAGAAATATTGAATATTTAAAAGGTTAGAGCACTGGAGTATTCTTCTACCTCTGATATTGTGTATCAGACATTCAAATTTTGGTATGTTATTCCCAAGGAAAACTAAAATGAGAATAAAGGATATATAATGGAATTACGCACATGTGTTGTTATTGTAGCAATAAGGGATAAAAGGGGAAAAAAAGGTGAAGATATTTTCTATTAACCAAAAACCTGGGAGAATGTGCTCAAACAGCTCTAAACTAAGAACAATGACATAATTTATAAAGCTTGGTAGTCAGATCATTAGTGTACTTAATTGCTGATGTTATTAAGACCCACTTGATATTCAGTGGCTCTGAAAAAACCCCTGGACCTCTTGGCTATGTAATTATTTAGGTATCTAACCCTAGCACCAATTGGAAAGTTAGGTTCATTTTATGTGAACTTTCAGAAACACTTCAAAAATATATATTTGCTTAACATAACGTAATCCTCAGAATGTATTTTCTAGCACCTATTTTGTGGTCTCACAGTCTTGAAAGATCAATTTATCAGACTGTATTTAAAGAACTTAAATATGCTCTTGAAATATTTTTCTCCTGCAGAGTACTTCAGATAACTTTTTCAGAATACACAGTGCTACTTGTAATATATGCAACCCTTCTTCCTCACAAAAGGATTGGCTTGTGGTTTTTGTTGTCATTAAAATTCAGTGGAAGTCTTTTTTTAATCACACAAATGTGACTGGGAGTGATTTCCGTCCTCCCCATCCCAAATTCAAAACAGCAGACCTTCAGACATGAAATTAGATCTTAATTGTATTGGATAAAAATTACAATAAACTGATCTATTACAGCCTTTCTTCCCTTCAACTGCAGTAAATGTCATGCAACACTATGAGCACAGAACTCTACTTGTTTGCTGTTAATTCCACCATATCTCCCCCTTTAGCATTGGAGCTTGAAAGAATATAAATTTCTCAGTATGACATGCACATTGATACAGAAAGAACAGGAATCTGTTTATAGTGACATTTCTCTAATGACTTAATAATTAATAATTCCTCCCTATCACAATGAAATTGAACAGAGCAAAAGATTAACATCATAAAGGAAGAGTTATTATGCTTTTCTTTTAAATGGTAATCCTGTAGGAGCATTTTGAGCTGAGACCTTAGCAGTCCATGCATTGCTACTTAGTACATTGTTTCCAGCAGGCTTGAAAGGTACTGTAAAAATTGAACCTACTTGAAAGTGCTTTGTCATTAATGTCTTCCGATCATCTTCAATTTGCCGAAACTTGGCCTTCAGCCCTTTCATTTGCGTTTCCATTTTTAAAACATACTGGAAATCCCTCTGAGTCCGTAGATTTAGAACTTCAATAGACTGGGACATATTCTGAACCTGTTAAAGAAGAACACTCTCTAAATGCACTTCTTGTTGCTTTGCTTTTTTTCCTGGTTAAATGTCAGTCAATGAAATGCACTTCTGTCAATTAGTTGTGAGTCATTTTTACCACAGTACAGTTCTACATTCCGTAACTGCATGACAGTACAAATACTGGGGAACAGGGCAAGGCCTTGAAGCCATATATTGTTTGGACTACTTAGAGGTAAAGAGAGAGAGAGAGATCCTTTAAGCATCATTTTCACTGGGCTCAGGAAAGGCTGTCAGGCAACAGAGTCTACTTTAAGACCTGTGGTAGATGTGACTGTGGTTCAGAAGGTGCTCATATAGCATGTATTTCCTTCCAGGCACTTCGGGAGGGACAGGACTGAAATTTGGAGATTTTGGTCAGTACAAGGAGCATGACTTTCATTGTTAGTAGGCATTTATACAATCATTCAATATAAGGCATTCATAAGACTACCCAAAGATAAGCTGGGCTTTGCCAATCACCACAGAGGTGTTTTCTCATAATTCTGTAAGTAAATGTAAAATTAGAAATTTTATCCTATTGTCTCAGGGGTAGAAAACCACAATTTTTTTTTCAGATGAAAAGTAGTGAATGTTTAGGTAACTATTGTAGAGCAAGGGACTTTGTAGCTAGCGTGAGGACTCTTACCACAGTGGTACAACAGTAACCGTCATCCAAAGTACACATACTTTCAAAAGTTTGTTATGAAAGCAATGCTTTTGTCAGCCATAAAAATGACACATTTTCCAAGTGCAATTATTCTACTTCACCAAGTGTTTTGTTTTTCTAAAACATGAGAAAACTAGACTTCTGTAAATGTATTAGGCACCTTTATTGAAGTTTTGGCTCAAACAAAACATATTGTACCTTCCTAAGAAAAGATAAACCCAGCAGTACTCCTGTGGTTTGCAGGAATATGCAATATTTCAAGGGATATTCATGTTTGGAGCTAACTCATTGATCCACAGAATGTATGGATTTAGGAACTACTCTTAAAAGGAGTATACATTAGTTATTGTACAGTTGCCATTAATAGTTCTGAGAAAGAATTTTTAATGAAAAAGGCAGAATATTTTTTTTTTTGCTATCTAGTTGTTAAAAGCAGGCAAATCAAGTCCTTTGGGCACTGGAAGAACTTTGAGAATTTCCATGTGGCAGAAGACACATTCACATAGAGGCTCTAATTAAAGGACTGTATGAACTCAGGGAAGTAGTAATACAATTTTACATATCCATGATTGCCACAGTCCTAATCATAAGAAAATAGCTTTTAGAGGCTGATGATTTAGGTTCATTTCTGTGGCAGCTCAAAAACTATATTGTGATCTTAACACACCTCTCCAGCCCCCACCTCAAAATAAAGGTGTTTTTTTTTTTTTTTTGCAGTAATATTTGACTATTTGGGGAATATGCTAGAGCAAAGACTGAAGTGCTCCTTTCTTAAGTAAACAGCATGAGGGGAGGCAGCTCCTTTTCTCTCTGCTGGTCCATCAATGTCCTCTCCATGCATCTCATGTTGAAGGCTCTGTCAACTTGAAACATTTTATGTTGATTTTTGCTGCTGTTCAAGCACTCTCTCAGGCCTTAGGTTCTGTACCACTGGCTGTGATACAGTAACTATAACCTTGGTTACTTATACAGGGAATGCAGAATGTTTGTGTTTTCATAGTTGCAGCATTTTTTCTTTGATGCAAAAGAAGACTTCATTGATTTCACCATATATGCAATAGTGGATAATACTGGAATTAAGAATTGGGCTGTTGGGGAAAATTTGCACAATAAGAAACGGAATAAATAAACTTGAGGAGAAGAAACAATGAAAAAATTAGAACTGTTTATGCTCTGCACAGTTTGCTTTCAAGATGCTGTGGTGCCTCTCTCATTATTTTTTGATAAGAGATGAGAAATGACCTTCAGCAGTCTCATATGATTGAAGCAGAAGCTGTAGTTCAAATCCCACAGCACTGAGCTAGTTTGAGGTGGGATTTGTAACTGGTTTTACAGAGAAAAATCTGTCCTGTCGTATGTAAGAAAGAATTTGGGAGGAGTGACTAAGAGAGAAGATGCATCTTGGGTTGGGAAAGGAAAAACAGATAAATAACCATCAGAGATAGGAACACAGGTAGGGGATATACCCTGAATAACAATTTTTATCAGGTAACTCTTCATTAGTTCATTATGTATTAACTGAGAGAGAAAGCAGTAGATTTCCATGGGAAGTTTAATGACCAAAATGAGGAACTTTTTGGGAAGACTTACCTTCTCTAGTAGTTGTCTGAGTTGCCTGCTTTTGGCATCTCTTGAACATAGGTTTTGTTCAGGTGCAACAACAGTGCAAATGCAACGGCCATCAGGATCCTGGGCTGAACTATAAACTTGCCACCCTTCCTTGGGGCTAATCTGAGTCTGTAACAACAAAATAATAACAGTCAAAGGAACTGAACTGATTTTTTATTGTTTGAAAAAAACACTGCAGCAGAATATTTTGATTTTGCAGTATCTGTCTACAATGAGGTTCCTACTAGCCAACAATTATTGCTCCTAACTAATTAGTTTGGCAGTTTCCCAGTTTTGCCATATGTCACACCTTTGCAATAGTTCTCTAGAGGAGTTTAGCACACACGTTTCCAGGGCAGATGAGATCAGTATTCTGCTTGTGATTCAGCACAAACCAGGTGATTTAATTCTTTGCAAAGGGACCTTACAGTTTTTCATCAGCAGAGAACAAACATGTCCTTTCAGCCTGGATGACTTTTACTTTAGACTAATGGAAAGAACAAACACATGAGCCTGGGGAGAGCGCAGTGTGTGACTCACGGGTGGGAACTGGCTCAGCAGCAGTCTGGGTGTGGGGGACAGGTTTGCTCTTGAAGCTGCACCTCACAGCAGCTGTTCTCCCCAAGCTTCCACTGCACTTAGCCAAGGGAACAGGGGCTTGCTCAGGGTGGGATGGAAAAGTGTCTGGTTAGGCCAGGGGAATGGGGCTCATGGCAAGCAAGCCACAGGGTGATGAAGACACTGCCATGTCCTTCACTGGGACAGCAGAAATCTGGAAATTCCTAACCTGTTCTTTTCTACAGCAACCATGACTGAGAAAAAAAGGCAAAAAAAAAAAAAATCACATTTGTTTGCAGAGCAGGGTAACATTGAACTGCATTTGATGTTTGTGTGGGATTCAGTATCTCTTTAATGGGATGTACAGAAACAGTTTAGGAATGACAGAAAACAATATAATGAGATGATTGAAAGCATTCAGGTAATGGAACTTAACAGATACAAGAAACAGTTTTTGAACTTTCTTTTTAAACTGTGATTTAAAGTTAATATCATGCTTTATTCTTTCCTAATATTGTACTGAGTGATGAATTTAATGTACAGATGCTAATGGATATCATTGAAGTAATTTTGGTCCGGACACAGTTGGAGTCAGTTGCTATTTATATTATAAAATTGTACTCAGTGCCAGCAGAGAAAGTGATTATTTAAACTGGGAAACTTTGATATTGATGCTTTCCTGGCAGCTTAGTGCAGGAGTTTGGAGAGTTCCTCATCTCTGAAGAGGTGCCAGTATCTCTGTGGAGGCAGGAAAAGAGCACAGGCTTTTCAGAACAGAGACTCCTCTGAAAAAGTAACTGAAGATGGCAGTGACCTTCTACTGCAGAGTTAAAAGAAGAATCAAAATTGTGTTATTACCATGTTTTGCAAGAAAAAACAGAGTGCTATAATGCTTGAAGAGATGAGGGAGCTTGGCCTGCTGAGCTTTGAGAAGAGATGACTGAGAGGGGACCTCATCAATGTCTGTATCTGCAGGGAGGTGTCAGAGGATGGACTGGGCTCTGCTTGGCAGTGCTGAGCAGTAGGACAAGAGGCAATGGGCAGGAACTGATGCACAGGGAGTTCCACCCGAACATGAGGAAGAATTTCTTTACTGTGCAGCTGACCATGCACTGGAACAGATTGACCAGAGAGGTGTGGAGTCTCCCTGACTGGAGACACTCCAGGATTGTCTGACACAATCCCGTGCCATGGGCTCTAGGATCCCTTTGAGCAGGGAGGTTGGACCAGAGGACCCAATGTGGTCCCTTCCAACCTTGCCCAATCTCTCTCTCCTGTAAAAAGATGATCTTGCCTTAGCTTTTGCTAGAAAGGCACAACCAGTGTTCAGTGCTAAGTTACACTGCTTCTATGGCATTCTCCGCACCTTAATTTTTAGAGCAAAGGGAATTTAGCTTAAGACATGGAGAACAATAAGAACTAAATAAAATTACATCTGCAGAGACAATTTAAATTGGTTTTGAGAAGCTACTAAAATTGCAAGCTTTAACAAGTGAAGCCTTTCAAGGCTGTAACCCTTGAAAAGTGTAAGCTATATTTACCCCAGTAGTCTCCATGTTTGTAGAACTTACAGCCAAACAGTGTGGTCATGTAACAGCAAGGAAACTAAATTTTTTGTGTAAGTTCAGGAACATGTTCAGGAAGCCAGAGCTTCTGGTTATAATTCCTTTAGTAATTAATATAAGTTCATGAAAAAATATTATATTTGAGCCTTGTGCCTGCTACATTTAGACTGGGGGGAACTGTTTTCACTGGATTCAAGGAAGTTTGGTACAGTGGACAATGTACGAGACACCAGGATCAGGCAGTCCATAGCAAAGCTGTATAATGCTATCTGAATTATCAAAGGTACTTATTTATGCCTGAGAGGTTGTAAGTGTCTCTCTAGGCTTTATCTAAGCAAATAAAAAACACTTTAATGATTAATTTAGCAGGTATTTTTTATGGTGTCTAAAATACATCTGATTAAAAAAGGTAACTTCTGTTTGGGAAAATATTTCTCACAGTGAGAGACTGGTTAACCGAGAGCATGGTTAGTGACTGCCCATCAATATAGCACCTGCATAGTACCAAAATTTAGGCTACAATTGCTCTTAATTTTTCTGTGATTCCCTCTATTTGGAATTTTAGGCTTCCTTAATTTATTAGAATGGGTAATGTGAGTGACGGCAGAGAAAAACATGCATGTGTGCAAAGGTGCACTTTGCTTTATTTTTCTGTTATTGTTCTAGTTTGGTGCTTAATCCCTACTTCAAGCAGAAACTGCTGTGCAGAAAAAGAGCTAGAAGTCATCAAAACCTTAGAGAAGCTACTGCATCAACTTTTCAAATGCAGGCTTACTGCTGACAGGCCTTAGTAAACAAGCAAGAAAAGAAAGAAGTGGAAAACAACAACAATAAGCTTTACTAATTCTTGACTATCTGGGGAAAACAGAGGAGCCCCTATAAAGCCCAATATTAACCACTGCCATGGCAGGCTGCTGTATTAAAGACTTAGTTCACTTCTGAAATACTTATTTTTTCACTTGCACTTTTATATATTCCAATAAAACTGTTACAGCTACCTCTGTTGTTAATATAGTGACAGGTCAAAGGACAGTACCTTACTTAGGATGTTTCCTTAAACATAAACAGTATTTTCTGGTTTGTCTTGCAATTTCAAACCTGGTACTGAAAAGAGCTTAGAAGAAGCCCTTTACCTGACCCCACATCCTTGTACAATTCTTCCAGCTGAAGGGAGAAAATTGGGAGGTTCTGTTCTTTTTTTACATTGTACAATATACACAATTTATGAGCTGTGTATGCGCTAGGAGAAAAATTCTGGAGAAGTGCTCGTGCCGCAGAGTTCACCTGGAGAAGCTGCCAGTGGGGAACTCTGGATGGCAGCCAAAAATCAGTCAGTGATGACCCTGGTATTACTGAGCACTTGGGGCATAAAGCCTTTCAACCAACATCTAGAGTTTTAAGAAAGATACCAGATTTGTGGTGCTTGGTTTTGTGTAAAAAGAACCCTACGTGACTGAAATTCATGCTTTCTTTATTTGGCAGATGTTGCCAAGCTCAGATAATCAAGTTTTTATGGCCACTTTCCCAGCTCTACTCATACTTCTGCTACCCTTATCAAAACAAAAAAGATGCATGTATCTCAACTCAATGAGTGAAAAGAGCATTCTTGAAATAATATTTAGAAGGCATTTCTACCAGCAGTGCCCTGTTGTAGCCAAGGGGAGCACAACAGTGTTGTACTACTTGGAATCTGAATATATCAGTATAAACAAATATATTTGTGTGTATAAATATATATATATCCTAATAACTAGTGTGCTTCTTGTAGTTACTCAGCTGCAACTTTAAACTTGGATGTAAATCTGATAGGGAATTTCAACTTACATAGCCACAAGAACTAGCAATATATACTGTAACTCAGTGAGATTAAATTACATTTAAGGAAAATAAAATAGAACTTTTCTTTGTATTCTCATCTTGCTGCTCTAAAAGATAACTGAATTTTTCTTACAACATAATTAATTTTGAAGTAGTAATATTTATAGACTAAATACAGCGTTTTTCTGCAGTAGTATTTTTCCTGCATGCATATATTCAATTACTCTATGTTGGTTAGTAAATGCATAATTTTTAGTTACAAAATTCTGAGTTTTGAAAATTGCGAACTACTATACAAATAGTTACATTTATATTTTATATAACCTACTATTATGTAAACATCTGATTGTTGTGACACAAAAAGATACATAGACAAGGGTGTTTTACTAAGCATTTATGAAAATTACATTCTAATTTAATTTATGAATATCAGGATAGTGTTCCCTCTAAAGTAAAAAATTACTTGACTTTTTAGGCTTCTCATGAGTTCATAGCTATTCTCAGCTTTCCTGTAGATTTTTGTTAACTGAGGCTGCTGTATATGAGCATCAATGACACAAAGTGATATTTCTGTCATTTGTATTATTCCCATTATCAACCTTTTAAAAATTCTGGTATCTAACCTCTTAGTACCAATTTTATTTTGTTTCTAACAGCTATTTTTTGTTTAACTGTATTCCAATAAAGAAAAATAGGAAGGAATCAGACCCTCTGCATATTGTAGTGAATAGTTATTAGGTATCACTATCCAATTTTCAAAAAGAAAGCTACTGCCAGATATAATTTTCTAAACAACACAATGCATTTTTTCTGGAGCAGTAAAGACAGGAAGAACAGTCTAGACAAATGAAAAGACATTGCTGTACTCTTTTTAGCATTTCATGCTCAAGATGAAGGCATTTGTTCTTACATATTTAAAGATACTATTCTGAAACCTTCCCTTTTACAGTAAGACCAAAACATGCTCACCAGTGTGCAGTTTTATGATGCCCAAAAAGAAGCATGCATTTAGAGATGATAGGAAGATAGTAGCTAAAAAACAGATTTATGAAGAAGCAACAAACTTAACACCTTTGCTGGCACTAAATACTAATTCAGCATTACAATAGCTTGCAACATATAACAGCTACTTACTAGAGTATCTGAAGCAGTTATTCTGGTGGTATTTAGTCCTACCAGAGAAGGGAGAGTTTGGGACATCCAGTTAGAGATCATTGCCATGGTACTAAGGACAGCACCAAGCTTCAGCAGTGGAGGACTCATTGCCGTGGAGCTAATGAGTTCTCATAGTGAGTGATTATCATCCCAGTGCAGGCTGGCAGTGAGAGGCGTGACTGCAGCACACAACATCCACAGCATGAAAGGAGATCAAGCTACCCAGATTTAATCATCCATTAAAAACATCCATATCCTCATTTGCCCTCTTTCTGCTCTTACTAACAAATACTTATGACTGTCTTATGCTGACCACTAAATAAACAATCCTTTCTATGCTAATAGTCATTGCAGTTTCCAGTGGGAGATGGTGTGGGTGAATTATCTCTTTATAGGTGCTAGACAGTCTATTAGCCCTTAATTAGTTCAGTCCAGGCAGAGCAGTGTGTTCCTGTCTGAAATGCAAAAGCCTGAGCTCAAATAACCCCCCCACTTCCCATCCGTGCTTTGGCAGAAATATGCTCAAGTCTGTTTGTAAATGTTTCTGTACTTGCCCATGGGGAAGGGGCAGAACTGTCAGCCTGCTCATTGAAGCACCAGAAACCTTTCTGGACCTCCCGTGATTTGCTGATCTCATAAATTACAAACAACAGTGACTTTATTATTGGCACAGCTTGTTATTAAGAT
Organism: Leptocoma aspasia; assembly: GCA_013399835.1. NCBI lineage: Eukaryota > Metazoa > Chordata > Aves > Passeriformes > Nectariniidae > Leptocoma > Leptocoma aspasia. The sequence continues at coordinate 2,665,816 of VXAX01004318.1, read as the reverse complement.
CTTTATTGTTCATAAAAGAACACTGAGGCTGTGAAGAGACATTTCTCAGTGTTCTTGTTAGTTTACAAGTTTTTGTACCAAGAGTTACTGCATTACTTCCAGGGTTGGCAGACTCGCTATGTCTTCATTGGTGCTTGGATGCGAACAGAAGATAAATTGGGGATTGCACACTTAGAGACTTCTTTTGGCTTTGCTGTTAAATCTACTGCTCCCTAGTGCTGTAGAATAAGCTGCAGGTTCTGGAGCAATTTATCTTACTCATATATTGAGTGTAGAGGGGGAAAGAAAAGCAGAAAGAACAATCTAGAAATCATTGTGCCATAGGGGCAGTTTTACTTTGTAAGAATTATTTGTAAAAGAAGTGCTGAGTGAGGACTTCTAATGGCAGTTATTTAAGAGAAAACTTGCATAAAGTTTGCTGAGAGACAGGCTACTGCATTTTCCCCAGGGCAGTTATGGACTTAGTTTCTGAATTTGCTTCAAAAAAGCAAATTACTTTTTCTTAAGGACCTTTGGCAGTTCTGTAAAGGAACCCTGTGTGCAATAAAACTGAAGGGATGTATATTTATGGGTGTGTGTCATCATGGATGTATTTAAAGCTACCGTAACCCTGCAAACAGTTTTTCAGACTCTCAGAGCTTGTGCACCAATTCAGGCTAGACATTTCTCTTTCAATATCCATTCAGAATGACTTCCATAAATCTCTGCAGTTTAAGGAAGACACATGTAAACTTATTTTTTAAAAAAGAAATTGAAAAACCCATTGAGAGCTATTATATAAACTTAAGCAGTCGCCCAGTAACAGAAAATGGAAAATCTTAATCCAGGTATTAAGTATCTTGTGGTAGTTACACAGTAAGGTGAGCTGTGAAATGTTTCAAATACTCAAAAATTAATTCACTAAAGAGATATCTGAATACAGTGAAAGGATGAGTTTGCTTATGTGAAGCTTCTGCACAGGAAAATAAGCTTTTTGCTAGTTTTCCTGTATATATAAACATTGCAGTAAAAGACCCAAATATGAAAGTAATTAAATACCAAATATATTTTAGTTTTATTTACCTGTAGTATACTGACTGCACATGCTGGTTTGCCTGCCTTTTGACTTATTTCACATACTTTTTCCAAAAGTCCTGGAACAAACTAACACACAAGAGCTGTTTTCTGCAGAGAACTAGAATTGCTTTGAAACTATTTAACTGATAGACGTCTGAACAAGAAAACATGATTGTTTTTGCTGATTTACAAGAAAAGTATCCCAGGAAAAAAAACTGCACTGGATCAGTCTCTGCGATCCATTTAGCTCCTTTGACTATGATGGTCAGCTGTGAGTGCTTTAAAGAGGAGTGTAGGAACAGAACAGGTACAGTAATATATTCCCTGGTGTAACCTTCCAGCAAACTGATACTTACTGGGCCAGAAGTTGCAACTTTGTGTTCATGATGCTTTCTTCTGAATTTATCCAGTAATTTTTAGAGTAATTTGTACTTTCAGGAGGCACAACGTTCACCTGCATGGAGTTCCACAACTGAATGATGTCTTTCGTGAAAAACATTGCTAGAAGTTGTGCATAGATTGTAAATTTGGGAAATGCTGTGTGATCACAGCTGTTCTACTCAGAGTATTTTCTGTATTTCAGGAGATAAAGTTCATATAAGCTTGGATTGCCTGAGGGTGGTCATTATGCACATTTCTCTGTACAGAGTCCCTGTGGTCCATTCTTGCTATGGTGATTTTGAGACGGAGAGGTGAGTCAGGCCTTTACCTCAGCCTGATGAAGGGCTTAGTGGGGGTGGAGGCATTTGAGCCTTTCCCTAAGTCAGTGCTTCTGTGGAGAGGGGCTCAAAGCTGTCCCCTGAACACGTGTGCAAACTGAACTGTCCAGACTGACATCAGAAGTGAGGCTTTTTGCTGAACTGTCACATTTCATTGGCAATCTGTCAATTTCCCAAGGACCTCCACTGATTACTTCCAATATGGATTAGGTAACATTTGATAATGTTGGGTAATTTTCCAGTTTTATTAGATTCTTCTGAAGTGTCTCAGCATCCTATCTAGACCTAATACAAAAAAGATTCTAATTCATCGGTTTTATCACCTTTTTTTATTCCTGTCCTCTTTCGGAAGTTTAATAAACACACTACTTCCCTCAGTTCCAAGACATTTCCTGAATGTAATGACAGAATTTTGTTTTACTGCAATTGCAGCTTTTGACATTTTTGGTTTCTTTCTCTTCAACACTTGCTGTTTCACAGAAGAATGTAATTGGTCTCCTCTTGAATTGTAACATTAGATAAAATACATTCAAAAGACAATAAAAGACTTTTCTGATGCCCAGATTAAAAATTACTGCTGATTATCCTTCATCCAGGGTATTGTCAGCTCCTGGAAAGAATGCTGTTTGTTGAGTTATTATGATTATTCCTAAGAGATAATGTGCTCCTTGGTTCTTGTGACAGAATATTCATCAATGCAGTTTAGCACTTGATTTTCTGCCAACTAGTTTAACTGCAAAAGAGAAAGCTTGCTGCTATGTGATTCCCAGCATTGCTGCTGGACACATCTTTTCAGAACTCAGCGGGAGGTGATCCTCCAGTCCTCTTGGCTGGTTATATAATTTAACATTACCAAAGTGCTGGCATCTCCACGGCGCTGAAGTCAGACCTGCTGTAGCTGCCCAGGGGCTTTAAAGCCCCTCTGTGCTGCAGTGCAGGGATGAGGGCAGCTTGAACACGTGGCTGGGAGCCCAGGGGCTGCAGAAGTGAGGCTCACCCTGGGAAGCTGAAAACCCTTTCTTCTAGGGCTGCAAATACATGGCAGCTGCATCCTGGGCTGCTGCAAATGTAACGCCAGCCCTGGGTGTGCTTACACAGACAGGGACAGCACGTGCTCTGTGCAATTGTCAATATTCTGTGTATCTGATACTTCCCATTTTGTGCACCTATTTGTCAAATATTGCTTCAGAGAACTATTGCTAGAGAAGATGTGCACGGGAACACAGTCTTAAAAATGTTTCCTTCCTGAACAGTGGAAATACTCAATGAAACTATATTTTGTTGGTGTTTTTACCAGATCTGTGTAAGTGTTCAAACCTCCTTTTTGTTAAGGAAATAAAATGTTAAAATAATTTTAGCTGTATCTTACCATAAATAATTGGGTAAATTAAAAAATGGTAAGCAAAGACTAGAAAACTTTTCTACCACAGCTGAGGTCACATATACAAAGATCATACCTGAAGCCACAGAAAAACTGAAGATTTATTCTCACATTGTTAGGAAGTAGAAACAAAACTTTATGATCTGTTTCATTTCAGCTCTGTATTTTGGTTTTTTTTTTTTATGATTAACTGCTCTGAACAAAACCTAGAATGCAACAGCAATTCTAAAATCTGAACATTCTTTATTACCCTAAATTTCTGCAGGTATGCTAACTTCCTCTTTTAGTTAACTTCTTCTAAAGTCAGTAAAAGCTGAAGGATCCATACAGAATAACTTCAGATGCCATATTTTGATTTTACATAAAAGTCTGTCAATCTGTAGCAATTTCAATGCTGTTAATGTAATTGTATGCTAGTCCTGTAATATTCAATTACTATATTACAAATTACTAGGGTTATTAAAGGTATTATTTAAGACCCTTATTTAATAAATAGTCTGAAGGCTCTTCTAGTCTCTGATATTTACTTTTGCTTTGAGATCCTGTTACAGTTTAATAGGGATTAAGTCTACTGAAAATGAGAATACATCCCAACATTATCTTATTACAACTGAGGATCTCTGTACAGTAAAAAGTAATTAAAATCATTATTAGGAACAGCAACAGATCAAATGTCCTGAGTCAGCAACACGTGAAGATATACCTAGCCACTCACCCCAAAAACTGATTACCTCCTGGCCAGAGGAAAATATTGATTGTAAGAAAGAGAAAATGGTGAAATTCAGCAGCAGTCACTTAACCCTGATGCCAGCATATTTAATATATGTAAAAAGCAATGCTACCTTAAAAAATTCTTATAGTTCAAAATTGTGTTCATGGGTAAATGCTATCATGTAAACACCTGAAACCTTGCATTTTATGTAGAAGTGATTGCATACGCGTGGCTCAGCTGGATTAACTAGATTGCTTTGAAGCAGAGTAAAATCAGGAATATTACATCTCAGTAAGTTTGTACTTTGACAGGTTAGGTTTAGAAAGTAAGCTCAAGAAGAAAAGCCAAAGCTTCTCTCATTGCACCGTTGTTCTATAATGTATTTAGTTCTTTATCTTCATGTGATATATTGTGCTCAGCAGTACATTGGTTTAAAAAAATGGCAGTTCATTAGTCATGTTCCTGAGCATGATTATTTATTCACATTAGGTTAATGCAAGCACAAAGCAAAGTTCTCAGAACTGGAATGGCAATTACCATTCCTAGAGCTGCAGATGGACTGAGAAAGCACAGACTTTTGTGCTATCAGTTCAATTGCAGTTCCCAGAATTTAGAGAGCTGTGCCTTCTTCATCTTACTCTGGTTTTGTTCAAGAAAACCCTGTGGCTTTGCAGTGCTATATCCAGGGTTTTTTTTTAAGGGCAGTTTGAGAGGTATGTGCCCTTTCTAGAAAACCTCTTTTCACAGCTCATCAGTGCATATACAGTGATACTCTGCAGTCAGGTGTCTCCACTTAGAGAAGTATTGAGCATGGGATTTTTAGTCTGTTGTCCACTACATGCTTCTGTACCAATGCCCTTGAGGTGACCTTTCTGAAGTGGTCTTGGCTATCTGCTTGTTAATTTTTCAGGCCTCAGGGAGCTTCTTTTGAATGAAGACATTAAAAACATTTTCATGGTTTTTTCACACCTATTCTCTTGTGTTCCGCTGTTAGCAAATCCCAAGTGTACAGAATAACAAAGTAGTGTCTCCACAAAAGAATTAGTTCATTATGAGAATTGACTGAAACAGGAAGCATGATGGGTGGTCTGCTTTAGGAAAGTCTGCAGTTAATTGAAACAGCTGGGAAAAACAAATTAGTGGGGAAGGACTAAGTGAAATAAAAATAAAAGCTGCTTCTCTTGATTTCCTGCCATTTTAATTTTCAATAACATTTATATCAGGTGCTCAATAAAACTTCATAAGCTTTTCCCTCGAATGTGCGATATGATGATGGATCTAATGGGAGAAAGAGTATATTTTCTAAAATATATGGAGACATCTATTTAGTAGATAACGACTAAAGATTGTGCAGACAGTCCTTTTTCCTTTAACAGAGGCTGGAAATCTGCATGTTTTTAGAGGATTCTGGGATCCCTTATCTTGCTCTGAGCATCCACAGAATGGCAGGATGCAATGCTGGATGGTTCTGGGACTGAAATTTGTTGCAGTTTTGCTTTCCTTTGAAAACTGTATGGATTTGATATGAGAATTTATATAGAATTCCTCCTGGAGTAATTCTCATGCTTAATGTACAATTTTGGTTTTCCATCTTGAAAATACATATTATTCTGTTGAGGCTGGGTGAGGTAGGTGAGCTGGCTTTCATTGAGAGTAAATTTTAAAAAATTAAAAGAACTGAAACTGAAATTCCCCATGAAGTTAGATCATATATAATGCTGGAGCGAGGTTGAGCTATGAAAATCAGTAAATTCTGTAGTAACTTAATGAAATAAGTGGTTTCAGCTGGCTCTGACTGTAACTGGCTGTTAGAAAACAGAGACCTAAGCTACTCGGAGCCAAAGTGCATTTAGAGTGTGAGAAGCAGTATAACTGGCCCTTCCTCTGGTTAATGCAGGCTTACAGCTTTGCAGTCAGCTTACAGACCCCTCAGCTGGAGCTCACCTGTGGACTGTCACATTTAATAGATACAGGTAAAGTTGTTCAGTGCCTTTTTAAAATCTCCTTGAATCTTTGCAAGTGAAAACAAGACAGAAATGAAGAAAGTGGAAAGGGTTTGCAAAATAAAATTCCAGGTCAAAGGGGAATCTTGTCTTTGGGAAAAGATTAATGTATGTCTGCGCTTATAAACAGAACAGGGTTGGGCTGTGGGGTTGAATGCTGGCCCATGGTGCCACACACCCTAACTACCTTGTCCTTTTACGCTTGGGCATGATTCAGTTAGATGGATGGACACGGACATGGATGCAGCATTTCAAGAGGGGAAGAGTAGTTTTGCTGTGTGGAAAGGAGCTGTCCCTCAGAGCCCAGAAATCAGCTCATCTCCTTTTTATTTAGCAGCATGGCTGTCTTTGCATCTGGCCAAGTTCTGTCTTTGGAACTGAGAGCAAAGGAACCATCTACTGTTTGATTTCTGCTGCATTCTGATAAGCAAGTCTTCTTCTATTCTTTGTAAATTTACAGCTTTGCATTACAGAAACACTTGGCTGTATTCTCCTACATTTCCCAATGCAGATAATTGTCAAGACTGACTAATAAAAAGTAAGGTGGGGAGGGTTGTCCTGCTGACTTGCCCTTCATCCCACCATGTTTCCATACATTCTTTTGGCAAGTCTCTTAAACTGTCACACCATGCTGATACCCTTTTCTAACATATCTCTATAATATTCTCTGTAGAGATGAAATAGGGAAAAATTCTTCAGAAGTTTGAGGCTGAGCTTACTCTCAGTGGTCTGGCAACCCACAGGCTACAGTACTAACCAAGAGTTTATAGGTTTAACCAGCATGGCACTCATAATGGCTTTAAAGGCTGTAGCATCTTCCTGTTTGGATTTTCTAACAATGGTGGCATTAACAACATTTCCTTCCTGAGATATAAAGATCTTTTTCTGTAGGCAGAAGGTCCAAGAAAGAAAATTACACTTCTGTTCAGAAAGCACCCCATGTTTCCTGCAACATCTTAAAATGAGAAGATTTTGTGAATGTGTCTCATTGCAAGCAAATCAATTTTTAATGTACGCTGCTTCTTGACACCATCCTGGAAGGCCTAGTTTACTTTAAAACAGGGATGAAAGCTTACAAGTAGTGTAAGAGAATATTGAGAAAATTCTGTGGGCAACCTTGCCAGCAAGACAGAGGTGTTAATCCAAACGCCGTGGCCAAATTGCAGTAGTTAGCTGTGTTCTGTCTGGCAAAATGCTTCTTGCAGTTTCAGTTGGATGCTTAACCTGTTCTAAATGCTGTGTAGTGCTTTGAATACAATGAGGCAGGTGCTGTGTTTCAGCTCAGTAAAACATGATGCATTTCAGCAGTGGGTAAAACAATGTATGGATATGCCACAAAGCATGATCCCAGATGCTGTAAAATACTTTTATGTTTAAGTAAGGGTACAGAAAGCAAACACCTGCTATTTTCTATGGCTGTAACAACCCTGGAAGTTTCTGAACCGAATAATGCTGAGAAGAACTGAAGGTGTTTAAACACCACATGGGGATTTAGTTGTATTTTTAAACATCTCTTCAGCACTTTAAGTCTATTCTTCTATCATCTCCAGCACTTAATCCCCATGTGCAGTCATAATCCTCTGTTTACAGTATCAAAATTAAAACACCACTATTATCTCACAGGAAAAAAATACGAAATGTGTGAGGAGTGAGCATCAATGAACAGCTCAGAAGCAAAGATTTCATTTACACAGAAACAGGTTTCTGTCCACAAGAAGTTCAATGCAGGCCTTCCTTCTGGCTTTAATGAGGAGAAATTCACCAACTGAGAATCACAAAGTCAGTGAGTCTTTAAAGGACTGCTTAGCAATGTGACTAAGAGAATAAAATTCATGGGCAATGCTAGGGAAGTTTTACATAAGCTTTTAGGTCTAATTAATACAAAAAGGGCCAAGATTTTGATTAATGAAGGCATTTACATAACCTTCAAGATTTGATATTAATTTTACAGGGAGATTTAACTAACTTATTAGCAAATGACAGAGAAATTTAATAAAAGAGTTCTACTAAATCTAGTAATTAGTTTCTGCAGCTTGGCTAGCAGTGCTACAGAAAGTAGCACTGTATTTTGTACAAGGGCAAAAAATAACTTTGGACACACAACATGTGCTGGAACTCCTGAAAGTGTTTTCAATCCAAAAATACAATTTTAAAAACATGCACAAACTCATATCAAGGACCACAAAACAAGAAAAGGAAGTTTCAATCAAAGCCACTGTACAGTTCAGACTATAAAGTTTTTATCTGTATTTTATAGCCCTCTGTCCTGACCAAGCAAAAATTCTGAGTTTTTGTCTTGCATTAGTGTATTCCTAGCCAAGACTCCCATCTCCTGCTTCTAAAAAAGCACAAAAATATTAAATAATAACAGTAAAAGCTACTAATGTGAAACTGGAAAAAAAAATTTACCCAATTTATCAAAGTGCTTGTGGTGTTAAGGCAAATAAATAGCAATAAAAAAGCACTAAGGCTCATAATTGTTAGCTTTGAAATCCATTTTAGATTTACAACTAGAATAAAATGATTTAAAATCTATATAAAAGGAGATGGTTTGACAGAAATAGGAAGATGCTGAAGATAATATTGTGGAACTCAAAAGTGGGAAACTGAAAAAACTGCATTTCACACATACTTCTTTTTTATTGACTTTTTGCTTTTTTATGGAACAAATTATTGCTTATTTGTTTTCTTATGAACACAAAACACAGAGTCAATCTGTCACAAATAAGGAGAAAAGTGATTCCAGATGGAATCTACTTCAGCCAGTGCTTTGGGAAAATATTTATCTTCTTTGGGGCCAGATGGAATGCCATAGGGCTATTTGCAAGAATTAGTTTGTTGGTTTTTTTTTTTAATGTAGCATATAAAGAAGAAAAAAGAAGGTGAAAATACATTCTCTAGCATGAAAATATGGCTGCTGCAGGGAAACACCTCCTGTCTGTGCTCCTACTTCTCTCTTGTGCTCAAGGGGAAGGCAGGCAGGCACATTAATGCAGGATTTTAGCAGGGGACCATCGGGAATAACAGGAAAGCTTCCTAATGAACAGGCAGTAACAGGCAACTTAAAAGACACTGGCTGTTTCAGTAGAAATAAACCCCAAGAAACCAAACATTAGTTTGTTGCAGCTTCTCATCTACTTTAGACTGTTTAGGAAACAGGCTTCTGCAAGTCTTGTATCTGATGCAAGGGATGACAATTTCAACCTGAAGACTCTTAATAATATTTTTCCTAAATTATCCCTGTTGGAAGATCTTTTTTTTTTACTACCACACACACGTTTTACAGATAATACAAGTCATTTCCTGAAGGGCACTTCAACAAAACCCAACTTGAATTTATATCACATTTTCCTGGAAGGATTTAAGGGGAGTTTTAAAATAAAGTGCTAAGTTTTAGCTCTGGAGCAGCTTAATTACATGACAGTCACTCTGCAGACACTTTTTGCTCATTATAGCCAAAACCAGTTTTTAAAGGCCGAGCGTGACTTGCATGATTTAAACCAGAGTTCTATCACAATCCTCCTGGTTTGGACAGATTACCTTTGCTCATGTTGTTAAGCTCTGCTCTGGACTGTGGGATTTTGGATACATTGTTCAGTGAACTCAGGACACAGAGAAGTTCATGAGTTAAAGGGAAACTCAGTAGATAAAGTTTGTGACATGCCCATTTTTCATCCATAGTATGAATTAAAAATATTCTGATGGATTTAAAATATTAAATTTATCGTTGGAGATTTTATTAAATGACTGATATAAACCAAAATGTTTCCTTTTAATCAGTTATTAATAGGTGAAAGACAAGTCCTTAGGTTGTAAATGACTTTTTGATCCTCAGAAATGTGTCAATCACATAATTTCACATAAATTCAATGGCTTATTAGTAAGAAGAGTGGATATTTTTAGCTAAGCAACAAATTCTTTTTCGAAGTGTTTAGAATAAATATCAGCTTAGGTACTGTATTTCTTCCAAAAAATTATGATAGAGACCTGAAATACATTTATTTTGTAGCTTGACAAATAACGTATACCCACAGTCTATGGGAATGCTCCAGTGCCTGGAAAGCAGGCTACAAAAACACACCTAAATGGGGACATTCAAGCAATCTTGTTTTATCCTGAGTTCTACCCTCATGTTTTGCTGCTGGCAGTCTTTCATGTTTGTTTATTGTTAAGGTACATGTCTGATCTATACAAAAACTGTTTGCAGCTCTTGTGTATTTTTGATTCTTCAGAACTCCTGGTTATGGTTTCTTAAGCCGTATAAATTGCTGATTTTTTCCCTTAGCAAACCATTTTCTCTATCTGTTGGTTCAAAAAATGATACAACTTCCTAAAAATTTTACCGTATACATACATGAACCTAGAACACTCCCTTAATGTGCACTAGTTTTCTGTGCTACAGTTTGCTTTCTGGAGTTAGAACAATTGTGTTCAGATGAGATTCACAGACATGGATCTCTTTGCAGAAGACCTCTGGCTCCAGATTTTCCATCCTCCTCCCTTGCAGGGTCAAAGACTCTCCTAGGAGTTGAAGCTTGAGGGTACCTGTATTAAGTAACTGATGTATCAGACCGTAGACTTAGCTTTGCTAAATCCTTCTAGTGTGATAAGCCTTCCTAGTTTGGACTTCAGCATCAGTAACATGTTCAGCATGTTCCTTGAGGGTATAATGAACTACCTATAAATAAATTTTGGACTGTGCATTTTGTGTAGACCAGATAGGAGAACACAAATTAGTATCTCAATCAGTGTTCCTTGAAGACTTTAGTTTCTGCTATGAATTCCCAGATGTACAGGAAATGTCACCACTATAAATCTCTTGAGCTGATCAGCAGTCTCAGAGACAGAATATATTGGATTTGGAAATATTTCTTTCAAAATGTAACAAGATCATCAGGTAACACACCAGAGCAAGAAGGCAGAATGGAGGAGATAAAAGCCTGGTTAACAAGGCAGATGAGACTTCAGCTTTTAGCTCAGGAGCACTGTGCTCTAAAGATAAAGCTGGAAAGCTAAGGTTGTATAATGTATAATGCAAATGCTATCTAGATACAAATGTAATTTATTGTTTTTACTCTTTCTCTTTGCACTTCGAGTCTTGAAAGAATTAGTGTTTAATTTGGAAGATATTGTTCCTGCATTGCTGTAAGTTTATGTTGTCCTGGACTTGGCAAGGATACTAGAATCTAACTAAACCAGTATAGGAATGAAGGTTGGGAATCAGCAGGTGCAAGAGATTCACAGAAAAAAAGGGTAAAATCTCTTGCTTTGACTCTAAAGTGAGGTATCAGAAGTCAGATACATTAAGCAGGGAGTAAATGAAGTCTCTAGTGAAGCTTGCTTGGCAGTCAAAAGAATGTTATTATAATAGCTTTTTAGTGGAGTGGAAATATCCAATTTCCCCAAAGACCAATCTGGCTGAGCAGTGCAGACTTTCTGACTTCATATTCTAATGCTTACTTCACAAGATGCCTCATTTCTCCTTATGTAATGAATTGGAAACAACATTGTTTCAGAGCACAAAGCGCAAGTGCTGCTCCATTAGATAAAAGAATTCTCAAGGAACTTTAGAAATAATAAAAAAGAGAAAACTTACCCTACAGTCTGCATGTGAAAAATTTCAAATTTTAAATATTAGATGCCTTTAGAGACGATAATCAAATATTATTTAACTCTAAGATAATCTGAGGAAAACAGTGTGGCTGATATGGTAATAGAGACCCTTTAAAAATGCAATGGAAACTGAAAAGGCTGACAGTTGGGAATATCAGTATCTTGGAAAAGAAAAGCACCCCTAAACAAGAACCTGCTTTATCAGATGTTGAAGGACTGATTACATTTCCAAATTACTTAACACTGTTACTGATGCTGAAGGCACAAGAACTGCAGTGTAGCTGTAACACAGTACACTGTTTTATGCATTCTGAATGGAACCATCAGGATAAAAACCTTTCAGCGTTACAGTTACGTTGCTGCACGAAGTCAGTCTTCAGTAATTAGGAAGAATCTAAGGCAATTCACAGTCTGTATTCATATTGTAATTTAAACCTTCTGGGTTGGCAAACAGTTGGCTGCAATCTATTGTAAGAGAGGAAAAGGGAAAAAATACTTCACATGCTAATATAAGATTAAAGAAGAAAGCAAGGAAGAAGAATACAAATAAAAATAACAGATTAAACTGAACAAGATAATATTCTTTATTCCTTACTCTATGAAACCCTTTCTTAAGACTTTTCCTCAGTCTAGTATGATGCTCCTACTGGATAATACACTTACGGTCTGCCAAAGAAAAACTGCTGCAGTTGAAAACTGAGCTCTTTCCAAGAGAGAGCAGGACCCAAGTGTAAGAGTGAAGGCTGACAAAAATCAAGAAACAGGAGCTTTCTGATTTGTGTTAGGATGCTTTGGGACTCTCTAGCTGTTCTGCATGGCTGAGAAGGGATGTCTGAGCATGAAGAGCTCTCTTGATTATATGACTCTCTTGCTCACTGTCTTCCTGGATTTCTGAGGCATTTGTTGGCATCACAAGCTGCACTCAGCTCTGGGTTGTGCTGCAATAAGCAGGGACTCCTGGCAACGCCAAGGCTGCAGTAGCAAGTGGTTTATGACCATGCCAGTCCTTCTCTGGTGTATTTACTGGATACATGTCATAGGGTCCTGAAAGGCAAACCTGTAATCTTTAGGAAAATGCAGCAGAAATGCCAGCCTCTAGTACTGAGATACAAATTTAAGGGAAAAGGACTGGTGTGTTACTGTCTCTCCTGAGTTCCTTATCAATAGTAAAGAAATGTGCACATATCACTAAAAATCTTGTGTACAGTGGTGCTTTTTGATGGTTTTTATTCCATGCATGGAAGAATCACACTACCCTGGACTGATTTAGTTTTACTGAAGCACAAAGGAATGTAAATATGAATAAAAATTTTTATGGCTCAGTGAAACATCTATTGTTCTAATCAGCAACTGGAGAGAATTTTCTGTATGAATTGATTATTTAATTCCTGAAATTAGGAGAGAAAACCTCATTCAGCTCTTATTTTTGCCTACTTATTATACAGATTCATGGATATCCTGTAACTAAGGAATATGTGCAAGACTCTGAACATGGGTTCTGCCTCTGCTCTTGAAGTAATATGCAAATTACTGGGTACTTTTTGAAAAGAACACTTAGATTGGAGGAATCTGTACTGAAGCTTTTTAAAGAGTTTTATAAAATATAGTATGAATTCATAAAACTGTGTCATACTTTCCATCAATTAGTATATTGCTACTAGCAATGTTACATGACCAAGTACCATTGACTTCACAGATATCTGTGTTTTAGTGGCTTTCTGAAACAGGAGACTGAGGTAAACCTTTCCAGGCAGGTCTGTCCTGTGCTGTACTGAAGAGAAGAGCACTTCAGAGGACAGCAACACCCCCACTTTCTGAACCCAGGCCCTGCACAGCGCTGAAGGAGGGAGGCTCAGGTTGTTTTAATAAAAGCAGCATCCTGTTGGTTGAAATAGAAGGGCTCTAAGAAACTTTCCTAGGAAAGCAGGGTAAAGTCCCTTCTTTGGAACATGTTTTTAAAAGTCACAATGTAAGTTACCATCTTTTGTAACTGAGACAATACTAACAAAGGAGTTAATGAACTGGAAGTTATATAAAGCCTAAAGGGGAACATAAGGAATGCCAGATATCTTTAGAATAACACTCTTGAACTACAGACTGCATTTAATTTGTGACATTTGATCAAGCACTAACTTGATCAACTGTTTTCCTTTCTTTTCCACAGCACAGTATTTAGATCTCCTCAATCACATCTGCACATTCCATCAGCCAGCTCCATGCATAGTTACAAGTTAGGAGGAGTGAAAACTCTGTAATGCTCAGACCATTCACACACTGATTTCGAAGATTTTAGAGCAAAAGGGAAGAGCTGCATGGCTTGAAGTCTTAGTTTGAGACAGATGTGTTCATTTTACTTTTGTGAAAATGCTCTTATGACATCATCTGCCAGCATAAAGCACTCAAATTTTGGCTGTATTTCTAGGATGATGCAGGGCTAAGAGTTTATGATGCAAGTACGTTAAATTTTTCTGTTTTAGAGGAATGGATTAAAGGCATTTTGAAGTTTCTGTTTCTAGTTTATCTTCTATGATTATGTAAGTGTTCTGATGAAGGTAGGGAGCACGAGCTTTGTTTCTGGATGGAGGGAGTGAACTGGGAAGGAGAAAAACTTCTGAAGTACCTAAGAGACTTTTTTGCTTTTCATTCAAGAAAAAAGTGGGAGGATAGGATCCCCCAAAACACCATAAAAATGAGCAATGTTTTCAGAGGGCGGCAGAGTGACAGAAAATGAGCTCTTCTGAGCTGACAAGAAACCGAGGCCAATGTCAGTAACTATTGATTAGGCTCTGGCCCACTAAAAGCAGTCAAATAGGACAAGGGTGGGATCTTAGCACAGATAATGTAGCTGTGCCTCCTTAAATCAGTAGTTTAAATTTACAATCTTTTTAAAGACACTGTTTCATTTAAATATTTTCTTTGTGTTTGTATGTGAGCTCACACTATGAAGTGAGGAGAAGGCATAATGAAGGTTAACAGACCTCTGGGGTTCATGCAACTCATATGAATTAGAAATAATTTATTAAGAGGAGGCTCACCAAAATCAAATCTAAAAAGACTTCATGCAGAGTTCATAACAGACTAAATATCACTTCCAGACAGCTGCAATGTAATTTTGCCAAAATGAGATAAAATAAATGCCAAGTAAGTGTCAGAGTGAACAAAGGAAGGGTCCCCTTCTATGTCCCTTTATAAATACTTTCTTCCACATTATTCCTTTTGTAAATGGGGAAGTAATAAGAATGGAAAGAACAAGAAACATTAAAAACCAAATGAGCTCTGGACCAGTCTTTCCCTCCTCTCATTGGTACAGGAGTATATACTCCTGAAATCTCACAATCTGAAGTCAAACACAACAAACATCGTTCTCTCTCATTTTGGTAAACATTTGGAAGCATTATGAACTCAGCATCATATTGTGAGTTCAGCTGTGTGACTGCTGAGGAAGAACGAGTCCTGTTCTTTTGTTCTTCCCACAGAGAGCTATAGAGAATTTCAGAATAGGGAGGAATACAAAAACAATCCTCTTCCCAAGATAATATGCCATTGCAAATGAGGCAGTGTGACAAGAATAGTAAATACTTTCTTTTATTAATAGCAATAATTAAGATCTTCAGGATTAAAGGGGGAAACAATTCTTTCTTTGTGCTGTTCATATAATAGTAAACCAATCTAATGACCGTTGAGAATTATATCCCAGGGCACAATTTGGAAGTAGATGATGTATATAGTTTCCAAAGGCTTTCTTTACAATTTTATACACAGAGAAAAAATGTCTCACTTCACCTGGAAATGAGTTGTACTCTGCATGCTAGAAAAGCTTGAAGGCTTTGAAACACAACTTTCATTAAGGACAAGGGATCAACTTGTGTCACTTGGCAAATGATTCTACTGCATTTTCATCATTTCAGGTTCAGTCAGTAAAGAGTAGACTAACAGCACAGTGAGTGTTTCCTGATAGGCAGCCGTGGAAACTCCACGGAGAGGGAAGTTGCCCCAGCAGTGCAGTTAATCAGCCGTCTCCTAAGTGCCACGGGAGCTTCTCAGAGGGACTCCACAGAACTGCTTCATAAGGGTTAATCTACATTATCTAAGCTTGGGTTCTCTGGTCAACCAAATCTGAGGAAAGCATTTAAGTCTGGGACACAGTCTGACTGAATTATTTTCTATTTCATTGTGTTTCAAATTTCTCCTTAATTTCTCTTTGATAATAATAATACTGACTTTAATTTAGACAGAGAATTTAACCTAAGGATGTCATAATATTTTAATGTGTTCAGTCCAGCCTAGCAATAAAGAGGAATTCTAAAACCCTGTTACTTTCCATGTGATATGAAGAATGAGTGCTCTTGTCACTGATATGAACCTATAGTTAAATTGCTAAAACCCTGGAGTGACAGTAAGGGAGGTATAATTGGAAGGGACCTCTATCAATTGTAATTTGAATACACTGGTGGTGAAATCTAGCCCGTGAGGTGCAGACTTGGTATAATTAAAATATAGCTTGTGTACACTGAAGTAGCACATTTATATGCTATTTCACAATGAATGGAGAATATAAATGCATGTGGGAGACAACATCACATAAATGCACTTTGTTTCTAGATTGAGCACAATAAATACTAAACACTAGGTAACAACATATTCTCTCACCATTACACAGGGTAAAGGTAATCATATATTAATAATGTGAAGCAACTGTTACGCAGAGATAAATCCCTCAATTCTCACTCAGTTAGGATAAGGATTAAGAATTTTGTTCCATATTGCCTCTTTACCAAACCCAATTACTTGGTTACAAGTGTGCATGGTAAAAGACATTGTCACTGTGCCCAGAAAGAATGGAATCATTCTCTTTTTCACACTCTGCTATTGCACTGTTCTCAAATTGCCCGTGGAAATTGAGCTAAAAAAAACCCCCAGAAGGGTGAGCTCAAACTACCATAGCTGTGTTTTATAGATATCCAGTCCTGGTGTTAGCAAAAAATGAAACAGCATCTCCATGATAACTAATAGAAAAACGATGAGCAAAATCCTTACTGAATACAAACGATGTTTAGTTCCGTAAACATTTCTGTGTATGAAATGCAACTCTGTACTTTAAGGTGGTTGCTAGTGATGACTCTAAGCATTAAATGTCACTGTATTATGCAAGTGTAGCTGTCTTCTCAAGAATTAAGGAGGCACACTGTGTCTCCTGATATCTAGGACTAAGCCCAAAGTGACTGTCTTGTATGGTACCTAGTTTACACCACTAAAGATGTCACAATTTTTTTCTCTGGAAATTGCTTTTGCTCATTGGTTCACCAGACAAATAGAATGAAGAAATTCAGGATTATCTTCTCTTTCCAAACATAAAAAATAACTATTGTTTAGGGTGGAAAAAAATCTTCACATGTGCCCGATCAACTCAGAGTAATCTGTAATAATGGATGTGTTTGCTGGAGTATGTTGGTTTATTTGAATATTAAGGTTTTACCAGAATGAAATATTTATGGAGTTTTATTTAGCTAATGATAAACAGGAAGTAAATAGCAGCATGATTTTCTTTGTTAAAAAAGGTTATTCTTTGTTAAAAAGGAGAGAAGGCAATTCAGAATTCCACTACACAGCAAACAGACTTCAGCACTAGAATGGGTCCTCAGCCAGACTTCTCTGAGAACCTCTGGTGACAGAAATGGTGTAAAAAATGTCTCCTGTTATTTCAGCTTAGGATTTCTTTAGTGAGGAGGGAAGAAGATGGGGGCAAGGATATTAAATAATGGTGGACAGATTTTGTCTTATTTAACTTTCTAGTGCTGATGTTAGGCCCAGGCACAGCCAGTAATTACTGGCTTGGGGATGGCAGGATCACTCTAGACTCACTAACACCACAAAATTACAACTGGGAATTTAGTTAGGGTCAGATCTTCAACTGGTATAACCTGTTTGACTTCTGACAGTGCTCAGGGGCTGCAGCATGTCTCAATTAGAAACAGAGAGCAGAGAAGGGCCAGAAGTCAATCCTCAGCCTTTGCCACTGTTTCCCTGCTGCAGTGCAGATAGTGTTTGCAACTACACTGGTTCTTGTACAGAAAGACTGGCCTAGGGGTCCTAACACATTTTAATTGTACCTCAGACTCCAACACATTCTTTCTAGCTATAGAATAAGAAAATCTATTGTCTCGAGATTGTACTATACAAATCCCTTGTGAATCCCATAAAAACAGTCATGTTGTTTGCTCTGCTCTTTCTCTTATGGAAGATTTCTTTTATTTCTTCTGCAGTAATGTATGATATCCTCAAAAGACAGAACTTTGGACAGAAACAGAACAGGATGCCTTAGCAGTTCCCAGAAACATGATAAAAGACAGTACAGATCAAAGCAAATTCACACACTGAATCCATTCATAATTGCATATTCACAGCAGGCCTCCAGAACAGCAACAGTGGAATGTGTTAGGCTCAATCTCACTCTTCTCAGAAGTGCTGAGAGCCCCACTGTATAGTTAAAAATAGACTGCACTGTATTCTCAATAATAAGGCTAAGCAGATAATTTGATCTAAACAATTTAACAAAATTAGCTTTCTCTTTTACTAGAATCAGTCTACAAAGAGTGCTATTTTCAGCAACATTTCTATAAATAATTCCTAGTGCACAGCTATTTTATGAATAATTCACAAATCTGAATGCTAAAATTTGAGCAACTTTGGATTGATAAGCCATAAATATATTGGTATTTCTTAAGTGTGTACACAAAATTTGTTATCTTACACAAATGTAAGTACAAATTATAAAATTATAAGTAATATATAAGTGTATTCAAAACTATAGTATTCACCTAACATTCTGCTTTGTCATTGATTTTGCTTGATAAGAAAGTAGTACAAACGATTTTTAACCTACACTTGTTTAAAAATTGGAATAACTATTTGTGGAAGATTTCACTTCTGTTTTCTTTCCTCTCTACTGAGGGCAGTGTGCTAGGAAATACAAATATTGAATAATTTGCTTTTTCATCCTCATTTTCTTCATAGGTGTCTTGCACTGATGTACTTGTTCACAATAATCTTCTGTCCACATGATCTTTGATGGGCACAGGCTTGCTGAGGCAGCCAAAGGTATGAGAACATTCTAACTCACAACTGATGGATGGGCAGAGTGAGATACAGCCATAGGGCTTTCTTCAGGCACTCAGCAGTGTATTTTTTTAATGAAATATATCCCAGTCCAAATCTATTTGGGTACTATTAGGCTTATTTTTATTAATAGGTCAGTGTGTTTATGAAAGACAAAATAGTCTTCAGGTATAAGCAAGTTTTTTCAGATATTCCCATTTTCAGTGTTTCCAGGCTGCTTCCAGTAGAATTATTTATTTTAACCTCACACTGTATAATTTGGATTTCGTGTTATCTTCCCTTTCTAAGCCTATTCTTTCTATTTTTCAGAGTACCTAGTACATTTTTCTCAATATGTCCGCTAGTTAGCTTATTACTTTCATCCTTCTTTTCATCACAAACTCTCAGTTTCACAGCCTGTTCATTTAAGATAGATTTTACATTTTATCCTGTAAGGCTAATATCTCGTGCATTTTTATAATGTACGTATTGTTCCAAATGACACAATTCAAACCAAACCAAACAATTTTGGTGCCATTTGACAACAGAAGTTGTTGTCTCAAGGGACACAGTGCAGGTGGTCTTGCACGTAGATTTGAGTTGGATTTAGAGCTCTTTTTTCAGAGTCAGCAGTGGCACAGCCCTCATCCACAGTCAGGCATTTAAGAGTTTGTTCTGAATTCCCCATTACCTCCAGTGCTATCTTTGGTCTTTCAGCCAGTTCTTCTTCAAGGAAGTTGATCTCCAAGTAGAGTCTTGTAAGGAACAGACACCACGGCACTCACACTGTGGAATGAGCCTTGTTACTCTGTCAGGCAAGAATTCCCCAAGCATCAGTGTCTGTGGGTCTGAGCACACTGGTCCTAATGAAAACAGGAGTGCAAAGCCCCACTGACTGGAAATGGGGAGGACATGCTCTGTTTGGTGTGAAGATGTCTCTAACAGGGTGTGCCAATTTTAAAGTGTTCTGAATTTGAAGAGTTCAGTGGAAAATGCAGAGAATGTGAAGTAATATGACTGATCTCCAAATGTGACTTCTCTGACTGGATATTATTTTTTTTTAAATTAAAATAACCACTGGAAGTAGACTGTTAAAAATATTTCTTTACCTAATATTTCAGTTGATGGTGGTAGTTGTACTGATCATTAGTTCCTCACATTACAGTCAATACTTTGTTCAAACAGACTTGTATTATAAAAGGCCTTCCCAAAACAATAAATATATAAAAAATGGCTCCTTTAGGCTGTGGTAGGTTCTTTACCCGCCCTGCCCAATGCCTGACATGAAGCATTGTAATTAAGCTATCAGTTACAAATTGGAGTAACTGATCCAGAATTTGGATATATGCTCTTGGAAGGACAGCTGAAAGTCCTTCCTGTCCAATAAACAAGTTACTAGATCTGTCTGTTACGTACTTTTAAGTAAAATCAAATATATATGAGGTGTGAACCACAATCATGTGGAATTGTTGTAAGTCTGGGATATTTTTTCCTAGGTAAACAGTGCATTTGGCTTGACATACTCTCATTTGTAGCTCAGAGGAATTAATTTCAATTATTATTAAAGAAAATATAAATAACAAAATTCAGCATATGAAATAATACAGAAGGAATCTGTCAAAACTTAGCAAAACTCTTAATCTCTCAAAGCAAAAAACTATCAAAAAGATTCCTGGAAAAAGAAGGCATCCTCTACAGAAAACTGAATGGCAAACACAAATCCCTAGCTCTTAGGGGGATCTCTAAGGGACATGTCTAGTTAGAAAGCATTCCAAGATTGCAAACAGGAAGTGTGTGGGTACAGAATAACAATCAGCATTTTGGAGAAAGAAGAAAGGAGAAGCCTAAGGACCTTGGTATTAAATTAGCTAATGACAGCAGATTTTTTGCAGAGGAAGCAGAAATACTAGACAAGAAAAATATCCCATTTATTAGTTTCGTAAAATCTGCCTCAGTTTGGGAAACTAATGATGACATGATACAGTAAGTCATTAGAACTGTAAGAAACTTATGACAATGGATAAACAAAGAGTGATAACACAGAAATATTTGCCTAAACAAATAGTTTCTGAAAGTAGGGGCCCAGAGGGACTAGAAAGTGAAAAGGTAACATTGGTCATTCTTAAGTATTAGAGGCTTCTAAAACCAGAAAATCACAAAATACAAATAACATATATCCAAGAATGCTAATGAGAACGGGAACGTGAGTGTTGGATGATATCTAATTTGTGGTTTGGGAAAATCCTGAAGGAGAAAAGATGCAACCTTGTGTCTGTTTAATAGAAGAACTGGGCAGTTAGGGCTTATTAGGCATATTTTTCAGTAATCAGCATCACTCTTACCATTCATTTAGAAAATGATTTGGGTAACCACATGAGAAAACATGAACTGTTTTCAGGGTCTGAACAAGGGTTATGTCCCTTGTACAGACATGGACCCACTAGCCTAATCAGTCTTAACCTTATTTAATTTCTGTGCTATTTCTAAATGGGATAGAACTATCAGCAACAGCAATTAATTTTATTCCTGAAAACACTGGTGAATGTAATATGAATGCTGATAGCATCTGGGTAATTTTTTCTTCTGTATAAACAACAGTGGTGACCTTAGCCATTAGTGTAGCTTGCACACTTGACAAACCTAGAACTGGGCAAATCTGAATACTTAAACTACTGCCAGTATTGCAGTATCTGTGAAAATCCCTTTTCCTTCTTTTTCTCAAAAAAGTAAAATTCGAGGCTGTCTGTATTGCCTGGTGGCTTCTTGTACAGTAGCCTTATCAGAGACATCAGGGAAGCCTCATGTCATTCTGTCTTCTTTTCGTTTTGGAATGTCCAAAGGAAGAATATTTCCTCACTCCTCATTCAGGCTGGAAGAAACAAACTGAGCCAACACAGTCCTTCTCCTTGTACATCATATCCACCAGGAAAATTTCATTGTCTAGTCTGGTAAGTACAGGAACAGATCTGCCTGTACATCCCTCCACACACAGATGATGTTGAAGGAGTTGGAAGAACAGATGAGTGGCATTTGTGGGCAGCCTCATGTGCTGCTCTCTGAAGCTCAGAGTGGGAGGAGGAAGAGGGGGAAAGCTAGCACTGACTGAACCATAAATAAAGGTCTTTTGGGGATAAGAAACTACTTCTCTGCCTGCTCTAAAAGTGCTTACAAAATCAAGTTATTGCTTCATGAAATACTTTTAATGATGACTAAATGTTTTAGCCAATACAGTTTCTCTTCTGAGTGCTTGAGATGAGAAAGACCACCTTAGAGAGGGAGAACTTAATCTCTAAAAAAGATAAACACCATGGTCTAAATAAATTTAGCATTCTGAGAACTGATTCAGTAAATATTTCCATTCAAAATTTTCTTCAGATGCATGCTCTTTTTCATTGACAAATAAGAGGAGAACTATATATATGTGTGTGTGTGTGTAGGCTAAAGTTCTATTTTGCTATTTTAAAGAAAGGACAGAACATTGCTGGTGCTGTGAAACCTCACAGAATGGTAACAACAACATCCACTCCAGATAAGAGTAACAGCAACCACTTAAAGCAGGGTACCATATGTAAATACAAGGCCAGTACCCAGAACTTTGGATACACTTATTTTACTCTATCACCACAGTGAAGATACTCACAGCAGATGTATGTGGCTTAATGAAAAAGCAAGTCCAGAGGGCAAAGATCAGCAAAAAAAATCTACAGCACAGAAATCTGAGCTTCTTGAATTGTGCTGGACAGACTGCTGATCACAGCAAGATGTATGGAAAGGAAACAAGGTAGACATATATATCTGTATCATCTGCTAATATGGAAGTATTTATTTTAGCAGTGTCTGCAGAACTAGTATAGCAGAAGGTCATTAAAAATTATTTTTATAAACTTTCTCTTGAAAAGGATTAGAATGCAAATCAGCTATTTAACCTTGTATGAGCCACAGCTGACAGATTTTTGGTGTCATAAGTGAACCTGTTACATCAAAGAACGTAGGATTATGTAGTGCAGAGTTCAGGGGTGTAAAATGAAAATTCAGTAGAAGGGTAAAGACATAGCCACTCCTACTATTTAACTGCCTTCCTACCCTAGAGGAACTTGTTTTATTCTTTGCATACACTGGTTTCAGTGTATTTTTCAGGGCCAGGAGATTTCTGTAACACTGAAAACTCTTAAGTTTTGTATGACATAGGGTGGAATATAGCTTCCAGTTTACTCATTTGCCTTTCCAGCTAGACTTTTGCGTATCTAGTTTAATTGCATATGTTACTATGCGTACATACTGTTGAGCCTGTTGAGTAGTAAAGCCCATATTATTTTAATATCAACATATTAATCATAAAGAAAAGAAAGAACACTTGCAAAATTTTTGTTGGAGACTGAGGAGGTATCCAGAAGTCAGTAAATTCCTGCCTGTTATGTGGCAGGCAGAGGTGGCAGTAGGATTGGCCTCTAGGTTAAAGAGTCAGAAGTGAACTTGAGGCTTTAAAAAGTCAGAAATGCAGGAGACCATCCTCTTTGCTTGTGGCTAAAGCTGATTTTCATGGGAGATTGTTAACATGTATGTTTTTAGTGTTTTGATAATTGTGCATGTAGTCAGAGACAGGACAGAAAACAGGTCAGTGGCAATCTTTGTATTTAGGCTACTCTGCCTGACATGCATCTCTATATTCTTTATGCAGGTGCCCAGAAACACCTGCGATGACAGCAAACAATATTGATCTGAGATCTCATCATAAATGCAAGCCTGTCACACACAGTTTCAGGACTGGATCTATGTTTTTGTATCATCATCTACTCTGTGTACTGTTGGTTATTCAGTACAACAGTTTGTTACAACTATACTGCCGTCTACAAATTTTCTTGGGAAAAACATCCCAAAACCATATATTGAAAATAAAGTCTTATAATAAGAAGGTAGAATAGTTTGAATAATATGTAGGAGGTTATACAGAAAGAATAAAAAAAAAAACAACTGTACTAGGGAGGCTAAGACTGAACAACCACATTTAATATGAGTAAGGAAGGGCGTGATAGGTTTGTGTTCATGAGATCTCAGATCAATAATATTTGCTGTCATCACAAGTATTAATGTATTCTAAATGCTTCTAAATGAAGTTCATATTTCTGTAAATCTGATTTTAAATCTGAAGTCCAAACTCAAATAGCATTTACAATTTCATACATGAAAAGCTACTAACATGCTTAGTTGTCTCTTTGAGAGGGAAACACTGAAACACATTTTGAAGTATATTCCTCTAGCTGTGGTTGTAAGAAAGGAAATCCATAAAAATCTCTATAAACTATATTTTAATAACATGTGCCAATAATTAAGAATAATATTCATAGTATTATGAATGGCACTTAATAAGAGAGTTCGTTCAGTTCTCTCTCAGAGTGGAGTTAGTTTCTTTCAATTGTTCTGGTTGCCCCCTTATGGGTTACTTTACAGCTTGAGGAGGGTGCAAATACTATTTCCCAAAACCATAGCAGTGAAGAGGGCTAGTTGTTCTCAGAATTTGCTTAGGCTGTTGCTATGCTGATTGATAAATGCTTTTCAGTGAAACAAGTAAACAGAATCATTAAATCACAGTTACAAGGATTTGTTTGGTTAGAAGGCAGTGCAGCAGACAGATGACTGTTCTTCAGGGGAACGCAGGATGAAAAACAGCATTTGTGTTATCTGGGCTGCTTTAGGTTAGTTACTTAAGTGACTTAAAAGTCTGAAAAAGTCTCAGAAGAGGTCAGAATATTAAAGTTTCTTTAATTCCTCATGAGGAAAAAGAATGTCTTAAATAAAGAGGACTGCATATTTTATGAGTAATTACATAAAATGTTTTTCTTTCTTGTGAAAAGACATAGCTGCAGAAGCAGCTGCATAAGACATTACAAAATGCCATATCCATAGGCCTAGTATTCAATCTACTTTTGGCTATAACTCAAGTTCCAATTTAAGATTGTTTACTAACTTATGAAAAATATGCCTGGCTGCTGCTTTAGCTTTTCTGATGTGCAAACCCTCTGTCATGAAGCTGAAGGCAGCATAGCATTTCCATGAAAGGAAAGTATTCCACCATGAACCTTTCAGTATGCAAATTATTGTGTACACTCCTGTATCCATTGATACAGTCACTTCTCAACGTCAACTGCTTCTGTCACCAATACTTCCTGCTCTGTTTCCTTCCCTAAGAGGGACACATTTTGTGGTGTATCAGTCGTGTTGTAAGAAAAAGTAGTTATTAGGAAATCGTCTTTAGAAGCTGGCCAGTAAAGATAAAGACTAGAGATCATCTAGTTTTAGACACATGCCTAACTAGACAAACAGTACTAACTTTTAAAATCTGATACATCAGTTATTTCCCTATTTATTAAGAAATCTTTTAGTCCTATTCCAAACAGGATGGAATGGAGATAAAATAATCTATACAGGGGGCCTTGTTATTTTGCATTTTGGTGTCTCTTTAAGACAGAAATATGAATCCTTCAATTCCAAATAAAACCAAGTCTAGACTTTAAAGCCCCTTAATGTCAGGAATTAAAACAAAGACAATAAAAATAGTATTGTTTTTGAAATAGTTTCAAGTGTTCTAGAAAATAGTGCTGCTGATAGAAGGCAAATTTTCTATGAATCACTAAGGAAAAAATTGGAAGCTGCAGTCCGTGCTTACAGGGAAGTGTCACTGAATCTTGGAAGTAACACTGTGACATAAGAGGTCACGTCCCAGATAAATTTCAAAGTACTTTTAAGAATAATACGTATTGCTACTGTATATCTGGCTTCTTACTGACTTAGAGCACTAAAAACTCTGCTGGCTAGGTTCTTAGGTGGAATGATTAATGTGGATAGAACCATGTGCGTGGGTCACATATCTTGGTTTAAAAACATGTGAGTAATAGATCTGGTCTGGAGTTCTGGGTAAATCCAAGAAGTCCTGAAATTCTGAAAGTAAGGTTACTTTTTCACTGTTTCTGAATTCTCACTCATGAAAAGAATTCTGTACTCAAACCCAGGCACACAAAATCTAGGTTTGGTCCTACACAAGAAATGTACTGCCTTGTGGAGTGGAGCAGTAGGATAGATTGCTGTTCTTGTTAAAGATGGCCCTTGAGAGGACTTGTCCTACACTGCAAAGATTTACAGAACACTTTTCAATTTTCCCTGGCTTTCAGTCAAGATTCACTAAGAATGCCTAAGAGATGCCCTGAACCATTTTTGTCATCCTGCAGTTTTGAAAAAGGGGATTTCAGATAGACTGGGGCCTCTCTGAAGACTCCCTGTTCATTTCTTAATAGGTCCCTTATGAATTTCATGTATTTGAACTTGCAATTTTAACATAACTGCGTTAAATCTGCAGCCAACTAGAAACACTATTTTTAGAGCTGATGTTGTTTTAATAACTTCAGTACTGTATTTCTCGTTCCTGACGGTTGCCTTCTCTGCTTCAGCTTTTTCCTCTTTGCAGACTTAATGAATTGATTCTGTTTCACTGGCTCATGACTTGGCCAAACATAGAAGAAAGGTGGAAGCCTGGTTACCTGAAGGCAATAAGCCTCTGCTGGAAAATAATTGTTTCCTGTGAGGATATGTCTGTCTGTATATATATATGTATACATACACAACTATTTTTGAGATTTTGTGTAACATATATAATTGGTTTTGAGTGCATTCAAATGAGTAGAAGTCATAATAGCCATGAGCAACAGAGGAACTGGTTTTTAACCAGAGGAAAAAAAAGAGACCTCTTCCCATAGCACCAACAGTTTTAAAAAGCCCTTAAAGATCAAGTGAGACCTGATAGCAACAGGGGAGTTAGCACTCATGCAGATGCCACTCGTGTGTTTTTGCATATTCTCTTCCAATACCTTAATATATGTCACTTAAAATGATGTAGTGAATACCTGTCTGGAATGACACCTGGGAGAGAGCCCAGGGCATATTGATGGTGATATGATGTCCTTCAATGGCTATCTAGTCATGTTCCTCAGAAATGGGAGAGCAGACACCAAGTGAGACTTGACCACAGTCAGCAATTAATGCTTTAGAGCATTCTTAAACCTTGGAGGTTAAATAAATATTGATTTTCATACTGAATAACTACTAATACTGTAGGAAGCAAAGTAAATTAATTTCCAAGTAGGTAACAAGATTTAATTTAGCAGTGTATTGTACTCCTATGAGTCATATTTTCAGTAAAATAGTTTATTGTGGTAACCCTTTGCTGTACATAGTATTCTTGTAAATTCTTGCAATAGGGATAAATTAATTTGTATTGCTAACCAGCACTAAAGCAGTGCACTCTTCTTACTGACAAGTTCTTGAAATCCAGGAAAAATAAAGATTTTAGTGGCTATTTGTATAGTCTGATTATGTGTGAAAATCATAGGTTTTTAAAATCTAGAAACACAGCCATTCCAAAGATGCAAAGTTTAAGCATTCAAAAACAGATAACTGGTTTCAAACCAGCTTTTGTATTTCAACGTTAATATTCGCAACCATCCTATTATCCCATGCAATGAATATAAATCACAGTTCCTTTCTGTAACTGTCCTTAATAACACTGTACTTAGTTTCTGGCTGGGATTGTACTTGGCAGTCATTTTCTGAAATATTTTTTTGCAAAATTCAAACAATGGAAAATAAATAGATGTAGGATATAAAGCCATTATAAAATGTAAAGGCCTAAAGGTCATTAACTGCACTGAAACATGAACATATTTATCAGATCTATTTAGATTTACAAAATTAAATTTACAAAATGCCATCTAGACTTCAAAAAATGCTGAGCTTGATTTCTATGTGGAGCAGCTTTATCACACTACAAACTGCTTATTTGGTTATACCACTGTGATTATCAAATGATGGTAAGCAAAGCAACCCTTATAAAAGAAGTCCACTTTATATACTGTGAAGGTCATTGCTGAAAACTCCAGGTGGAGAAAAGCAGCACAGAGATGCCATCTAGCAGTAACTCTTAGAAATTTCCTAGTATCCTATGGATACTTCCTTCTTACAAGATACTGCACTTATGAGTAGGAGAAAGGAAGATTTTTCTATCCAAATCCTTTCACTGTAGCTGGCTTTCTGCTGAATGTCTAACCACCCTGCTGGAAATAAATCTTTAATGAAATACATTATCATGGATAATTAAAAAAAAATTCCTATGTAAATACAGAGAAAAAATAGGATAAAGACAACAAATATAACATTTAATAAGTATCATAAATTGAAATTCAGTAATTAGCACTGTGTTAAAATTTATAACTACTGAGCTGCCTTCCAGTTGTTAAAGAATTTCTATAGTTGATCAATATTTTATATCAAGTTCAAAAGAAAGAATTCAAGACCATGGACAATAAATTACTATGGTTGAAATAAAATCTTAACGTTTCAGAGACTGGGAAATAAACTATATGTAAATTTTTGTTACATATTTTACCATAAGATGGCGATACTTAAACAATTTACTATCAGTAAATAACTGAGTAGGTTGAGCACAACATCTCTGTCATAATAAGAGTGCCTGAAGACAGCAGTCTTGACTCAGTGATAGCCTGGTACTAAATTAAAGATTTTTTTTTGCTCCCCAAGGCATTATTTTAAAATAGTTGATCAATAAAATAAATTATTACCTGAAAATCATGTAGGACATGACTAGAAATGTATTGTGTACACTGAAAATATCTGTTGTGATTCATCTCCACAAGCTAAATAGTTTGTGAGTGTCAAGGGCATGTAGTAAGTTGCCTTTCTAGGCATAAGCACAGTGCACAATTCTTTCTGGGAAAGAAAGAATTTACCATCCCCTTGTTTCCTACATTTAGGTTCACATCATAGATTTGCTTCCCAAACTGCAGGGCAGAAAATTATCATTCGACTTCAATTTAGCATGAAGCAAGACAAATAATTGAGCACTTAGTTCCATTTCTGAAGTGTGTTCAGTCAGAACTTGTACTTTTCTGCTAGAAAAATGTTGTTAAAATTTTTACATACATAATTTTCCACAGAAATATGAAATATATTGTTTATAGTCAACAAAATTAAATTACTGTTTGCCACGTGGCACCTTTTTATGTTTACTGTCGTGTAGGATCCACTTGATCTCACTTCTTTTAATTTATGAAAACCCAATTAGCTCTGATAAAACCAGATTTCCAATTTTAATGTAATCTTAAGGACTTTTGAGCTTTTTTATTCCTGACCCTCGACAAAGTCAAAAGAGCCTGGAAAGAACATCTGAATATCTCTGAAAATGTCACACAGAGTGATGAATAAAAGGCCATTTTCATGCCCTCTGCACAGCATGGCACAGCAAAAAGGGCTAGAAGCACAGTTTCCAAAGTTCATTTGTGCCATTTCATTCCGGTGCCTCATCCTGTTTTTCAGTGCTAGATGGTGACAGAGACAGAAAATGGAACATTTTTTCCCAGTGTTATTTTGGGGTCTGAACTAAAAAAAAATTGTTCTGCCAGATCTGTTTGCTTCATTAGTGGTTTTACTCTTCTGTGGACATAGAATGATATAAATTTGCTTTTCCAGCTTTTATGCAGTCTCTTTAGTAAATTTTGCTAAGTGTAACAGAAGACAGAAAAATAAAGAAAACGAGTGTGTGGAAATCTGTAGTTATAATGAGAGCATTTCACAGAGATGTGAAACTCCAGTGTGTCCGTTGCCTGATGAGTCTCCTTACAGGCACAGCAATACCTGATACTTTCAAATAGCTCTTATTTAATAGAGCTGATGTAATTAATTTCTTAGGTAATGTCATTAATCCTTTATCATCTCCTTCCTTTTTAAGTTGTCACTGTATCTTACTGATTGAAAAGCAGCCAGAATACTGCAGCCGTAAACCAGATTTCCACTGAATTGCTTTTTAGGTTCTGTTTTTGTTTTTAAAGAGGAGCATCCCTTCCATATTGTTAGACATTCAGTACATATTTGTACATGTACAGATTAATACCTTTATTTTACATGAAAAACCTGCCAGAAGAGCTGAGCATTGCCTCACACGGTTGTCTGGTACCTAACTGGTATCATTAATATGACATTCACCGCCATGCAATGTAAATTGTGGCAACATGGCACGGAATGCTGCTGGTAATGGACTGCAATACTACAGCAATGTTTCCTCTTCTCACGTTTTTATAATGCTCACAGTTACAAGCCTGCATGCCACAAAAAAACGACAAATGAGACAAGTTCTACATCTATAAAATACAACCCTACAGACATCTGCAGACCTGGGGGCTTTCAGTCATTACTGCTTGTAAGTGGTAGAGTGGAATTCTGATTTTCTAAATGACTTAATCTGAAATCTCTTTCACCAGCCAGGCTGCACGGCTGAAACGTACTGTTTACTTTTACCATTATTTCAATTTCAGCTGCGATCTCTTGGTGACTTGAACACATTTGTAAATAACAGAACTGCAGCAGCCCGGAGCGTGGCTATAGTACTAAATTCAGTCTTCACGTGACGCCTCCAGTTTCACTCTAAACAAATTTATTTCCAGTCGGAGGCTGCCGATCCCAGCTTCCAGCGCCTCGCTGTTTCCCCAGAACTGGTGCAGTCACCCAGAGCTATAAACGCCACCTTGCCTGGAGCGGGATGGATCGCGCTGCTTCGCGCTGGCCAGCGACCGGCCTTGGACAGCTCCCGGGCACGGCAGCGCCGTCCCTCCGCGGCGGACCCAGCGCAGCTCCAGCGAGCGAGGGCTGCTGCCGGGGGCCGTGGGCAGCTGCGGGGGTGCCCTGCCCTGCCCTGCCCTGCCC
>VXAX01004318.1:2466583-2634330 GCA_013399835.1 Leptocoma aspasia | reverse complement strand
CCCGCCGCAGCGACCGCGCCGGCAGCCGCGCTCTCTGCCCGCCCGCCGGAGCCCGAGTGGAGGCGGCAGCGGCAGCCGCCCGGGGGACGCTCATTCCGCGGGCAGCCTCGGCGCGGGGAGGGCGGGCGAGGACGGCGCTGCCCGAGCTGGCGGAGCGGCTCCACGGCCCCGTCCCACCCCGCCCCTCCCCCCGNGAGGCCCGCTCCTCTGTGGAGCTCAGCTGTAGGCGGGGAGGAGCCGCTGTCCCGAAAGGAGCGCCTGGCACCATGGCGAGGGTGGGTTGATGTGGGGAGCTGCGGGAAGAGGCTTTTCCTCAGGGGAATCCCTTTCGCATATCCGTCTAGAAAGTTAAGACAAGCCTTAACTCTGGTGAGGGTAAAGCCACCTATGCTTTCCAGCTGGCAGCAAGGCACCATCGTGTCTCCCTAGTTTGGCCTGTGAGCTGAGGTGGGAAAGCGTGTGCAGGTGGAGGGCATTTGCTGGGAGGAACCCTTGAAAGCCTTCCCAAAGGCAGTCAGGAGTTTCCTTTCCCTACATCAGCCAGCATCCTTGTAGTCAAGACAGCGGTGTTTTGTCAGCCTGGGCTCTGGTTTGGCAGCTGTCCGCCTGTGCAGGTCAGTTTCTCAGGTCAGTTTCACAGGACGGGCAGCGATGGGATTCGGCTCCCTCAGGCGTGTGCGTTCAGCACAGCTGAGCATCGCCCAAGTGTAAATAACAGCGCTACCCTGTTAACATGGCCGAAGCATCTTAATGGTTCAATTATTTTCCTTTAGAAGACTAAAACTCAAGACCTATGATCAGGGTGATCTTATTTATGACACAGTCAAGATAATTATAAATGTTTTTAGCTTTGTGTGGTAAAAATGTATTAGCTTTATAGCTGGCAATTTTTTGGTCTTAACTAGATTCTCTGGGGCGTTCACTGTGTGCTTTTTAAGCATCTAGTACAGAAAGGCAAACGCTGTTGTGCCTTTTTTTTAGGTGCTATATAATCTTAACTAAGGGAAAACTGGGCTAAAAATATCCTTAAAAAAGCAAAACTTGAGTGTTAAAATACCAAACTCCAGACGAAACAAAACCCCAAGTTTGGGAGGGTGTTAGGGTAAGTGTGAACAGAACATGATTTTTTAACTGTCTCCAAGTCTACAAGATTGGTGTTGTTTGCCTTGAGGAGCTAACACCACTGCTGAAAGACAAATGGAGCTTTGTGCTTACAGGCTATCTGAAAAGATTGCATATCCTTGGTATAGTGTTCCCAGATCAAACATGCTGACTTTTCCTGTGATTTCCAGTGTTTTATTACATTTTTGAATTGCTTCTAGGATTACAATAACTAGATTCTGTTTTGCAAGTGAATTAAAATTTATGTTTTATGCTAAGAAGTCTTAGACACCCCGTTTTCATCAGCAGTATCTTTTACAGAGATACAGTCTTTCATTCCCTTGGAAGTTAGATCTACAAATTATGGCATGGAAAGGAAATTATGAATGAGCTTTCATTGACATTCCGGGGTCAACAATGGAAAGAGACTCCCCTCTGATACAGCTGCCTTTGAATTACCTTCTACGAGGAAAATATAAAAGGTACAGAAAGATTAGTTAATTTTTTTTACCCTCCTGTAGAAAGTATTGTATGTAGAAAGTATTATCCTGTAAAAGCCCTATTTTCTATTAGATAGCACTAAAAAAATATAAAAGGGGACAGCCACCTGTATTCATATGAATTCAATATAAAGTAATGGTACCAATGCACTGAAAACCTCAGCTTGTCCAAAGGACAAAGTGAATGGTGCTTTCAGCAGAAACAATTTCATATGAAAAAAGAATGTAGATTCAAAGCCACAAAGGCAAGACTGAAGGTATTTAAATCTTTTCTAGAGCACTTCAGTGACTAGTTCTCTAATTTTCCTTAGCTTTACTTTGCCCATGCTTTTCTCCCCTTCTTTTTTTCTCAGTTTATCATAGATAAAGTTCACAAAGCATATGAACTATTAAATTAATCATAGAATGCAAACTTTTTCAAGAGCTGCAGTGATGCAGTATGTTCTTCCACTTCCTGATGCTGCTTGGAATATCTGTTTTTGAAATCAGTAAAATATTGAAGAGTAAAGTTAAAAAATAAAACCAGTGGTTCCTCTAAAAACATAAGCCTTCAGAACTCTTGAACTTCTCAGATACTTTTATGTGTTACAAACTGATAATTTGTTTGATATATGAAAAGGTACCGAAACATGTTTCAAAAAGATGGCATAAAATGACCCAATTCTTTTCTGCGTGATTTTAATAATCCATTTGAAAGAAAATGAAAATATGTAATAGACTTATTCTTCCACCCTCTAGCAACCTGACAAGTAATTTTTTTTTTTGACAGAAAAGACTGTCTGGTGAGAACAATTAGCAATTGGTACCTGAAATAGTTCTGTTTGTTAAATTTTATCTGAAAAATTAAACAAAATTCAAGTTCTTATGAGAAGTTTTATTTCTGCCATACGCTCCGAAGCGGTAAGGGAATACCTGATTGTGAAGATCTCTCTCTAGAAAAGCTTTTAATCATCCTTAAAAACCTACAAAGTTCTATGTGAATGACATTTCTTCTTGGGGTCTTTGTATGGAGACTGACTGCTGCAGTCAGTGTGAAATACATGATTGTGAGGGAGAAGAAAAGAGATACCAAAAGCTTTCCTGCAGGCATCAAGGGACAGAGTATTAGCAGAATGGAGGCATGCTGTGAATACATCTTGTCTGGATGGGGAAGGATGTTCTCAGTGTGTGCCTAAAGTTATAACAACTTTTCTTCACACCGTATTGCAAGATGTATTGCTGGCAGTTGGAGTAAGACACAGACTTGTTCACTTGGGTGCACGGAAAGCGAAGTTGATAAATTGGCTCTGGGTACCAAATTATCCATAAATAAGTTTGAAGTTCTGCAGTCTGAGTTTGGCAGCTCAAAAGTGGTGATGGGAGTTATGAAAAGGATACAATACACGTGCACCTGTGGAAAGGCAATCTTTCTTTGTAGCAGGTAACATCTGAAAACTTTTGAATTGCAGTGCTAACAAATATTTTTTCCAAACAGGAAACTTCTTCATTAAATTGGTCTTATACCTAATATTTCATGGGTGTTGAATTTTCTACTAAGTTAAGAAGGTGGTCTGGATTTTGAATTTTAGGCATTCTCTCTTGATTGTGAGAATGATAAGGTTAGGGAATTGCAAAGAAGGGTTGAATAGTGACCCTTGTTGATGTTAACTGCTCTGAAATGTCCTTGAAGAGGATTAATTTTTTCTTCACAAATTGTTCAAATTACATAAAAGATTTTGATATCTCAAGGAAGCTACAGAGAGAAAAAGGTACAAACAAAATTAAGCTATCACTCATACAGAAGCTAAGCTTTTCGACACATTATATTTGTTTACATTTGGAAAGAGCATAACAGAAACAGAACACATGAAGTTTTTAAAAATCAGATGATCATAAAAATTAATAAAAATTAGTTTAATTTAGCCAGTGAAGAGTACATAGGTGTTAAATAAAATATAAAAATATTGCACAAGTGGGACAAAACTCACAATGGGACTACTTTAAATGATTAAATTTGCTAATATTTGGGTAGTTTTTACCATCAGATTGAAGTACAATTTATAATTATCAGTCATATTAGCAGAGTAATTTTTGGAATCTGTCAATACTACAACCTTGCTTTGTAATCCACATCTATATTAATTAAAATACAAATTAGTTAAAAAACCTAGCTTCAGCTGTTAAGCAGTGGACTCAACCCCAAAGTTTTAATACATTGCTGAGATAGTCTCCTTTTTAGTTTTAAACCCAGGGATGAAAAAACCCATGAGACACAACCAATTCTTGTACAGAACGTGAACAGTCATGTTTGACTTGGGTATGAGGAGTTTGATAACATACTTCTTGGAAAGCAGCACAGCTTTGCTTTCAGAGAGAGTAATATAAATCCCTTGTTGTCATATTCAGCAGATGGCAGCATGTGTGTTAACTGGCTGGGTGTCTGCTCAACTCTTTTAGCTGCCATGCCATATTGATGAGCAAAGTAATTAATTTGTCAGTGTCTTTAAGGTCAATCACAGTGGAAGCTTTCAGTGCGTTAATATAAAATACCATATTTACCCTGAGGGTGCACTGTCACAGCAGGTAGAAATTAATTGTGGAATTTGAGAATTTTCTTCCTAGAATACAACTAGTGTTGAAAAAAAAAGAAAACGTGTAAAACCAGTAAAGTACAATTCAGAAGCCCAGTGTTAAAACACAAATATGACATTTCCACAAATGCATATCTGCATGGCACCAGGATCAGGGCCTGGGATTAGGCCATGAAAGGTCATGCAAAAAAGAAGAAAAAAAAAAAAGGTATGACCAAGCAAATGTTTGTCTGTGATTATTTAATGGCCATGCTCATGTCATTTGAAGTTGACTGGTTCTGTTTTATAATAGCAGATCAGGTGTGGAGTAACTGACATCTTATCAAACTGAATATAAATAATGAAGGCATATGATAACCATGTAAAACAAATTGCTGTATTAGATAGAAAAAACCCCTTGGTTTTTCCAATCTACGTGGTGTTTTTCATTGTAGTCTTCTTGTCAGACTTGCAGAAACAGGAATAATGGGATACTTAAGACAAAAATCTAAAACGCTGGAGTATTTTGCTGATTTTATATGTTGGTGTTGGTATGGTACTCCTTCATATTACAGTGGTCTAGATCATTGCAAATTAAATGAGAGATTAGACAAAAGCTCCTTGTTTGTGTTTGCCCTACTCTTTAAGTGTGGCATATGGTCCTGTACAGACTAGGAGTTATTTCCGTGCCAGATTAAATACTTGAAATGTCAACAGCACGTGGAAACTAAGCAAAAAGAGGCATCACAAGAAAAATAGAAAGCACAAAAGGTATTAATCAGTGTAAGCATACAGCATTAGGGTTTTTGTGTTAACAAACATGTCAAAATCCATATAATTTTTCACTCTCTTGCAGAAATATAATGGCCCCAGGGCATTAGCTCATGAATCACTTGCAACTCTGAAGAAGTTCATATTTCTTACTTGTTCCAGGTGCTTTGTGTATGAATCACTAAAGGAATGGGCTAGTATGGGATCTGCTAAGGCCTATGAATTCCTGTGGGGAAAAATGGCTCAGGAGAAGTGGCAGCAGAATTTAATGTCATTTGGTTGTATTAGACCCAAGTGTAGACCCTGTCTATCCTTGCCCTGTGTATTCTTGTTGGAGGAAGCCAGGAGTCCTTTGGAAGATGACTCCTCTTGCGTGGGAGCCAGTCTGAGGGGCTCTCACAGTTTCAGACATTTAGCACATGCCTGTATGAAGAGGGCTATAAATGACATTGATGTAAGGGGGAGATAAAGGAAGGTTTTCTCCGAGTGGACAGGATTTGGTAGTGTGGGACATGAGAATGACAGTGAGGGTTAGTGCAGTAAGTTTCTGCCCACAAGATGGAGTGTGTACAAATCCTGTGCACTCTCTGGCTTGAGCTCTGCCCCAGAGTAAGAGTACAGCTTCCACCCTTCCTCCTCTGGGTTTTTTGTCAGCTTCAAGTGCATTAATTGCTCTGGGGAATGGGACCCTTTTCCCCTCAGGTTAGTGCAGGTTGGAACCTTCACACCAACCAAAGCACTTCTGTGTGCCCTTGTCTATTGAGAAGATAGTTCAGAGTGCCACAGTTCATCAGGCACGGATTGCTGGCACAGTTTGGTCAGAAGGGAACTGGAACCTTAATAAGCTGCTAGAGCACAATGGAGTCAAGAAGGTGCTGAGGAGGATTAGAACACTGAGGGAGGAATTGGGTAAAAAGCTTCAAGAGAAGGCTTTGCAGTCTCAACAGTGGTAGAGGGGCTGATGACAATTCTCTCATCAAGAGAAACAATCAAGTAATACACCGTGATCTGTGCTGTTTGAGGCAGTGCTGAACTAGTGTTTTTGCTTAGATAAACCAACTCTCTTGCATGAT
This sequence comes from Leptocoma aspasia, assembly GCA_013399835.1. Lineage (NCBI taxonomy): Eukaryota > Metazoa > Chordata > Aves > Passeriformes > Nectariniidae > Leptocoma > Leptocoma aspasia. The sequence goes on along the minus strand of VXAX01004318.1, from coordinate 2,628,336 downwards.
GTCTTTCTTTCCTGATTTCTGGTTAACAGCTCCAACTACCTTTCCTGTAGTGTTCATTAAAGCCTGAAATAGTTCAGCTTGAAAATCATAATGGAATTCATTTTGATATTTAAAGTTTGGAGGAATAATTCTGAAGCTCCATCAAACATTTCAGACTCAGAAATACCACAGCCAAGATATATACCAAGATGTGTTAGAAACTGTGGCTTCACAATTTAACAACAGCACAGTTTTATCTTTATTGTTCCTTATATGTAGGTGTGAATATATGTGGAAACAGGAGTTCAGGAATACTTGGGAAGTTACTTCCCCTAAACCTCAAAATTGCAAGCAATTATTTAGGACTCTAAGTGAACATGGTAGTGTGTAAGTTAATCCATAGACCTTCAGTTCTGAAGACACATCCTGAAGACACATGGTTCAGTTCACCAGTAGAATGTGTTGGATAAACTAGAACTTTATCCACATTCAGTCACTGACCTGAGACATCCAGGATTTGGCATTATGTATGACAGTATCTTATCAACCTTCTAATGCTCCACTGTGCATATTAGCTTTTCAAGACTAGGCAAAAAAATTATCATGTAAGTTGTAATTGGTCTTTCTGATGCTTAACAGATCAAACATTTCCACCATTTCTCCTAAGTATGTGCAGTACACTAAATCTCAGTCTTACAGCTAGGAAAAGGTGACAACAGTGATTACAAAACTGAAAGCATTGACACGTGTAAATTTAGTGAGAAATGTTTTATTACATTGAAAAAAATTCTGAAACCCAGTTAAAAATTAAAGCAGAAAAATACTAGAATAGGATGTAGAAACGTTACCTGTCTGAAAACAGCAAAGTGGCTGTCAACTGAAAAAATCAATATATTTGCTCAATAATTTTATTATTGATTCTTTAATTTCATTTGCATGTGTAAAATTTCATTGAAAATTCTTACAAATTGTCTCAGAATCAAGATTTCATTGTTTGGATAAACATGAAAATGCTTCTAGTATTCTCATCAGTTTGATGGTAACCCTCCAGGAGACGAGCAGGCTAAGAATTCTGGTCAGTGTGTAATTACTGTACACTCAAAATGATTGTGAGGGCTTGGAGAGAATGGGAAAGAAAACAATTTATTGTTGTGTGAAAGCAATAACCTGAAAATGAGATATGCCTGGTTTTGTGTTTATTGATGGCTCATCTTAACAGCTCCATAACCACAAAGGAAATGGCTTTCTTTTAAGGCACTGTAGGGAGAGTACTATCTGAAGAGGGCTTATGCTTCCTATCCTTCATGAAAAGAGGTGGCTTTTAATGAAATATGCATAAAAGTAATTTTAGATATGTGACCTACATAATCATATTCATCGTGAGAGGCCAGGGTAGAAAATTTTTCTATTCAGAATAATTAAACTCCCCCTTTGTATTATTCCTCATTAATTCAATATTCTTCTAAAATATAAAGCTCCCGCAACAGTTTTAGTAATCAGCTTTTCAGATTTATGAGCTATTTTTATGTTAGTATTGTTCTATGAGACAAGGCTTCTTGATCAATTGCCAGGTAACTGTTTCAGTCTTTTCCCAACGCCCTACTAATCCAGAACATTAAAATTATTTTTAATTGAGTAACTTCATTATTCAAAAAATCCCCTTTGTCATGATTCTGTAAACATTAACAGTATCTTATACAAACAGTTATCTAAATACAGTCACGTTGCTTCCTTCATCCCCATATCTCTCTTGTGCAGAAAACAAAAACTTCCCAAGCAAAGAAGGAACATACTGGAAAAATTAAAGAAGCTTATTATCATTGAAATTATTCCCCAAAATACATGACCAGTTTTAATCAGAGACAGCTCTAAGAAAAATCTTGAGAGGTACTTTCAGTATACTTTTATGTGTAAAGACCCAGTGATTCTCCTTGTCTGCAATGAAATGTTCTATCTCAGGCCTTCATAAGTACACATACAATGAGAATGTAAAAATTAAGACTAAGCAGAAGTAATTCAGGTAGTGTATTTTCAGGTTGAAATAAGGAAGTGATTACAGGGACAGTTTGCTTTAAAGCAGTATGTTCTATGTTACCCAAAATGGTGGAATCATTGAAATTAATGTTCATGCATTCTTTGCTGCATAGTTACGGGGTACCAGCTGCCTCCTTTTCAGCTGAAGAGTGGCTTTTTGCATTCAAGTGCTCTTCCTGAAACACTTTATTATTCCAGCAAGAGTCACAACAATGCCTCTCCTAAAAAACACCCAAAAGCAAATGAAAGGTGTCTCTGAAAGTATCAAGAGGGACTGAGGGGGAGGATGGTGTGCCTGCCTTTTCTACAGCATCTTCTTTGTTCTCGTAATGACTCAGAAATGCTTGACATTCATAACTGAAGAAGAAATCTTTGCTCTCTGTAGTGAAAACTTTATATTTTCTGAATTCTTGTAAGAATCCTTCACGGAACAGTATTCTTATTTTTACCAAGGGTGAGAAAAAGGTATTTACACCATTTGACATATATATTCAGAGTATGTTCCCTTGATCAAAACTTAGGTCTCCAATATCTTGCAGCAGATTAAACAATGTAGCTATAAAAGATACCTGAGCTGCCATTATAGTTGATTTTTATCTCTACATGTTGCTGAGGATCAATCATTATTAATTCTGTTAATTTTTCCCCTAACAGCAGCTCACATAGTAGACCTCATAGCACTGCTTTCTGTTCATGACCCATGCTTAAGGCAATGAAGACAGAAGGATTTTCCACCCAGACTTCAAGCAGACCAGTTGCACAGCAGCTGATAGGTCAAATAAATGCCTCTCTTGATGAAAAGAGAAACCTGCAAAGGACTTCAGTGAATTTGGTGTAACATCACTTTAAGGAATCCAGACATCTGCATGGATGATTTAGAGCCTCTATAGTGAGTAATCAGAAGTTGATTTGTATTAAAGGCAAACTTGTAGAAATCAGCATAAGGAAAAACAATCTGTGCTGATGTGATTGTTTTTGTATAGTCCTTTGTGGGAGCCTTTTTAGATTGGATAGAAATATACGTGAATTTTGGAGGCTGGACTGCTAAACTGTGTACCTTAAGTGTGGAAAATTAGGCAGTGCAATTATCCTCCCATCCATTGACCAAATACACCATTACATGCTGAGATATCATATGAATTAATGTCTATTTTTGCTAGTAGTGTTAAGTATGCTTTTATTTTTCACTGATGAATTTTCTTAACAAAATGTATCTGGTTTACAATCCAAGTAATTCCTAATTAGAGGCTTAATCTCCAGTCAAATATTCACTTGTTTTGTATCCATCTTGCAAAGGAAATTCACTTCCCAATAAATGGTTGCTAAACTGAATGCAGTAAGGTTTTTTATTAATGAAGTAAAGTGTGTTGTTTTGTGTAGGATTTTTACCATTTTGTATTCAGTTTTTTAGTATAAAACTTATTCATAATTTCTGTCTTTCAGCATTGAAGCTTTAATCCTGAAGAGCCATGCTGCATGGTCTCTAGCTAAGCTCTCTGCCTAATGTCTACAAATGCATATTACAGTGTTGCAAGTGCTTTTTTTGTTTGTTGATTAGAATGACCACAGTTATACCTAAGAGGTCACCTGAAGGCTGCAGAGGAGCCTGCACATTAATTAAAGTAGATATGAGCAAGTGCCACAACCCAGCTATTCTGCAAATATTATGTTGCAAAATCTGTTGAGCTTTTTTTCCTTCTCAATTCTGCCTTTGTGCAGGCTTGTACCACTTTCTTCATATACTATGTTTGCATAGAGTTGTGTGTAGAGGTTGATGATGGTAGAAAATTTCTCCCGTGGTGGGTTGGTTTTTTTTCTGTTTGTTTTGTTTAAGGTGACTTGTAGAATGGAATGCCTAGTCCTTTGCATATTTTTTCTCTACAGGCAATTGATGCAAAACAAGTTTTGTCTTTCTAACTGGATATCTAACCCCATTCATTCATAACAGTTAAAGACATGAAAAACAACAAGGGATTTGATTAATTGCCTGTTATGACCCATTCAGAAAGGTATAATGAATAAGATTTTTATTCCTACTGTTTAATAGATTAAAAAAAGTCCCAGTCCCTCCAGAAATATGGTGTCATGTATGGTAGTGGGCCTGATTTTCTCTCCCAGGAAAGTTTTGTGTTTCTTGTTACTCAGTAGTCTGAGTCATCTATTCTGTTATCAGTGTATCCTTGAATGCAGGCTATTCCTATTTATACTACAGTGTGTAAATCCTGTCAATCATCCCTGGATTTCTCAGTTTGTATCCCTGCTGTATCTCCCTGCCTTATGCTTTTTGTCCAGCTATTTCCCAGTTTCTCTCTCTGGCAGTTTCCAGTCACAGTGACTGACTGTGCTGTCTATGCTTCAGTGTCTTCTTTCTCATTTGGCCTCTGATATACCAGATTTCTGGTATACAATACACAGTTGTGTCTGAACTGGAAAAATCATTGGATAAATACTAAGCAAAGAACTCAAAGTGTTCTTTTTATTAAATCCTCCCTGTTCCTGTGATTTTGATGTTTTAGTTCTATGTTTCTTATGATTTCATTGTGAACTTAATTCTATGTTGGTAATTAGTTTGTATATGCAACATCTATATTTACATTATACATACATGTCTACATTATATCTTAGTTTGTATATACATCTATAATTTAAATATCAACTCCTGATCATCACAACTGGGAAAACTTTCTGGGGAGAAAATTGTTTCAAACTCTTGCTTTTCTCCCATCATAATTTACAGTTACTAAAATAATTTTTGAATTTTGAAAGGAAGAAATAAAATTCTTGGTGTAACATGGGCAAAACAACAGAAGGTGGATGGGATAAAATCGTGCATCACTGTTTTTAGTGTATACAGTCATTTCTTTGTACTTGAGAGGAAGCCAGGACTTAGAAGTAAGATTTTCAAAGGGAGTGTCAATTCCAGTGCTCACTATTGTATACATAGGCACAGTTTGAGGACCAGTTTGAAAAACTCAAAGGATACCTAACACTGCAGTAACTAAATTAGCTGCCTATCAGATCTCCAGTACTGTAGTAAAGATCAAAGGTTCTAACTGTAGTGTGCTACATGAAGAAAATGTAGATACTAAATGAGCCTTGTAGATATCTCAAAATACAGTAAATTAGTTAAAAAGCTGGGAGAGATATTCATGCTTCACTGTGTGTAGGATGATGAGGGGAAATTGCTGATCTGATGCGGAGAGGAAACCTAAATACCTTTGACTCTGAAGTTGGCAAATAGCATGCAAATGGAGGTCCTGAGGGGTACTAATGAAAGCAGGAACAGGGCACCCTGGTTTTGCATCCCTGGAGAGCTAGTGCCAATACTCTGTGGCTCCTTGTTATAATTTATGCATTTTCTAGAAAATTGGAGTGTTGTGGTACTAACATTAATCCAAGCCTTTCAAGTTTTTTGTTTACTGAAGGAGGGTTGGAATTCATAGAAAGTAGATATTACAAAGAAGATGAAAGGCCAAGTATGGATTTGACCCTGTATTTAAAAACCCAGGAATGATTGCTATTAGTTAGTTCTTAGGCTTTTGAATCTTTCAGCTTGGTGAAGCAATTTTATTCCTTCCCTTGTGTGCCTTTTTGAAGAACATAGGGTGGCGTTTTATGTACATCAAGGCTATACTTTGTTTTACAATATTGATTTATTGCTAATTGGACTAGAACCAACTCTGAATACAGATATTTCCACATACTCTCCTGTCACCATTTATAAAATGAGGAAAAATTAGATTATGGGGAAGCGCACTTTTGGATTGGCCTTTTCAGGGACAGAAGCCATGGACTACGTTCTTGTATTCATACTTCCTTTTCACAGACGCTTCACTTGGTGCACATAAATCTTCCTGCTCCTTGTAGGAAGCAAGCAAGACTTCCTACAAGGAAGAGGAGCAAGACTTGCCTAGTCCTGTGTAGTTTTGCAGGTATTGGAAATGTGTTAGTCTATTTGACACTGAGCATTATGGTTTATACAGCTGATTTTTATTATCCAGCAGTTCAAGAACTATTTTTTTATTCTTTCTAAGGATTTTAAAGAAAGTTTTTCAAGTAATGTGTCTGATTTTTTCTGTCTTTGAACATTGTTTTTGATACCTCTTTCATCCTGGAAGTCTACCACACCATTTGGAAGCTGATGGCAAGGCTCCAAGTGATGTATCTGCTTGTATTTAAATTCAACAGCTATCAGCTTAAATTATTGTGCTTAAAACTCTATTTATTATAACGTGAAGCCGTTCTTTTCCTTTTCTCTCCCTTGTCTCCTCTTCCTGTCTCCTGCCTTCTTTCTGCTTTCATTAACAAAGACTGAAAGACTTTGGTTCTCAAAGGCAGATTTGCATTTCCTCTGTTTCCAGTCTAAATACATTCCATTTGCTTATGAAATTAATTTTAGAAAAAAAAAAGTTCCCTTTCAATTATGTTTTATACATTTGTAGTAGTGTAATAGTGGTTTTCTTAATCCATCACAGAAGCTTTATGAAGCTTTAGTGCTGTGTTTATCCTCATGTATTTATGGATGAAATAATGTTAATTTCAAGCTGTCTCTTCCATTTGCAAAGCATAATTTCTCACTGTAAGCATTTGTTTCTTTTTCTCTGTGCACAGGCTTTAAAGAGCTCATAAAGTACAAATTATAGATGAAGTTCACTCTCTTGCATTGGAACTTTGGATCTCCTAAATGCAGCAGGACAAAAGTAGTTTCAACACCAAAGGGGATAAACCTACCCTAAAAGATCAGGGAAGCTGGTAGTTGGCTGTTGAAGACAATTGTTGAGTATTTGGGGGTTTTATGTTAGGATTCTGTGTCTGCTTTCCCTAGACACTATTAGTTAGTTTGTTTCTTGAGTATTTTTGCTGAGTCTAGGACCATATGAGTGTTTGATGACATCAGTGAGGAAGGAGGAAGAGTCTCCGGACCACAGTTTTCTGGAGTGAAGGCTGAAGAAACCACTAGGCTCAGAGTATGACAATGGCCAGGTTATGGCCTCTAGACTCCCCCTTAAATGCCTGTGTAATTCTGGGGACATTGACTTCTGGCTTGCTGAAGTTCTTCACTTGCTTGACAGTCTGGCAGTAATGCCGTTGTCATGCTAGGTATGAAGTAATTTAGCCTAAACCAGCTAAAGATGCTTAAGAATTGAAAACTTTATGCCTTAGAAGGTGGTAATTTACAAACTGATCCTGAATCCATCCGTCTGTCTGTCTGTCTGTCTATCTATCTATCTGCCATCTCTTTGAAATAATTTTTACTATCTGCCTCTTCTAGCATTAGCTATACAGAGTTTTGAAGGTAGCTGCCTGGTAAGAATGTTAATTAACAAACGCTCATGTAACTTCACATTTTGCATAACAAAAGATCGCAGCAGCTGAGAATAGAAAACTGCTATTATCATAAATACATATGTCATGATGAATATTTAACATGTCTGTTCAATCTAAATGTAAGTATATTTTGTTGTGTATTTCATNCCTTCCCACCCGCTGCCTGCCTGCCTTCTCCTGCCTGCCTTCCCTTTTCCTTCCTTTCTCTCTGATTTTCACCTAGATGGCTCTATTTTAAACAGGCACAATGAAGAAATTAGCAATGCCTCAATGTTAACTCGGCTCAGCCTAAAAACAGTGCCAAAAGGTGATCAAATGTTAATGTAGGTCAACATCATCCCATGAGTCAGCACTGACATAGAGCACTAGATACTTTTATGAATTCAAGGTCAGCATCAATTTCTTCCTATTAATATTGTTTGTAATATTCAGTGAGGCACAGTTTTTGCCCCTTGTATTTGCAAGATTTTTCTTTTGATACTACATGCAGACAGAGAGCATTCTGAGCTAGAGTATTTTTTTTCAGTTATGTAGGTGTTTAACCATATAAAACCACTTTATAGTATAGCTGCTCCTTAGATAGATAATTTCAAATCATCTTCATAATTGTTATTTTCTCAGAGAGAATTTGAGAAATACAAAACAATGAAACATCTGACAAAATAGCAAAGCAGTCCAGGAGTGCATGCATTTGTTGGTGTGTTCCTCATAAAATCTGTCTCACTGTAAGTGATGATACCCCATATTGAGCTCACAAAACAGTTTTAACACATCATTGTATCAAGGAATTATCTAATTCTGCATTTTAAAGCATACCTTGAACAAATTTTAGTTTATAATTAGTAAAACAAAAAAGCCAGTTCTGTTAAGTGGATCAAAAGACTTGCATTCTTATCTCTGAACTGTTAATTAAACCCCAAATACTGGAAACACCTGGAACATCAAACATAAAGGATTGTGAGGAATTACTTCTAGAGTCAATTTGCTGTGATTTCTTTGTGAAGAAAAAACCCAGGCCATTTGTTGTTTTTAGTTTCTTGTGGTTGAACATTCTGACTGAACACGAACATGCCATTAAATAGCAGATGTCAAAGTAAACAAATTCCAGAATGCTAAGAGAGATATTTAAAAGTGGTAAAAATTTTATCATCCTTTTTTATTTCCTATCAAAATACAGAATGTGGAGCACAGGCACACAAAACCACTTGGAAAGACAGCTTGTCATACTTCTGGATGTATTTGGGAAAATAACACATTTCACTGAAATGCCATGGAAGATTAACAAATTAATTATGTATAAGCTGACCTCTTATATCCTTGGGCTCTCACTGCTATCTCATTCTCTCTCAATGCCACTCTGATACAAATTTAATTGGAAACACAGTTCCTTATGCCAGTTTTGGGTTTTGTTGGTTTTTTGCTGATGCCTTGCATGGGGAAGATTGCCCTTGAAAGCAGGAAACATGCATTCTCTTTAATAGTTTTTCCTCTGCTTCAAATAAGAAACCTAATTCTAAGGAATATGGAACGCAAAAACTGCCGAACTCCGTATCGGCGTTAGGATTAAACAGAATTTCTTTGCAGATGCCTCAAAAATAAAACAACAGCATTCTGTAAACAGCATTGATTAAGTACATTGCATGCAAGAGACCTTTTAGGAAAAGCAGATGCAACAAATACATATCATCTGCTCAACTAGTCCACTATAACTCCAGTATAAAGCTTTTATACATGTTTTACTTCAGTGTTTTAGGGACCATTTAAAAATGATGGAGCAAGAGAAAAGGATCAGTAAGCAAAGCTCTACATTTTCACCCCTGAAATTTTCTTTTGCCTTTGCTTTTCGTTATTTTATTCATTTATTCTCTCTGCTTCTAATGACTTACTATTCATAACATTGTCATTAAAATAACATTTGCACAGAAGCATAAACAGTGTGAAGAACAGGCTGCACAAGAAACAGCATAAAAAATGGCAGAAACTTTTTGAAACCATATGTCCTTGAACTCTTTACTGCTTACGTGTTCTTCCTTCGTGCTACTGGAGGTGTCCCGAGGCCATACGTGTCAGAACACTGTGGGGAGCCACAAGCAGCCACATTGTGTAGCTGCAGCCAGGAGCATGAAAGTGAGCCTGTTTTTACATTGAGTGAGTGCTGTAGGAAGGAACATTTCTGTTGTATAATGAAGGGATGTACCCCTGAATTGAGTAGAGGTGATTGGAGGTCATAGTGGGGAGGGCCAATAATTGCTATTTTTTCCAGAGATTTGCAGCATGTACTGGTGGTGTACCACAGGCCGAGTGTGCGGTCTGACTTCATTCTCCAAGGAAACCCTTCCATGTTGTCAATTGCACATACATTCTCCTTTTCCCTTGTGTTAAATTTTCTGTCGGTTTAGAAATAAAGTTAGCTGATGTAAGGCAGCAGATATCTGATATCCTGCAGGCTTAACCTGACCTTTAGAAATTAAATTAACACACTTTTATCACTAATAGTATTTTTTCTCTCTTTAAATTCCTTGGACCTGCCTGGTCCCACGATATTATTGATGCTTTTCTGAAACTATTATGTAAACTGTTATGTAAAATTTCCACTTTATGCTAAGCCATAAGGCAATAGCCATGGGGAATAACAGCACAGATGCTTGAGCATTGTGAATCCAGTGCTTTAGACTCTGCATTTTGGAGGAAGGTGTGAAGGGAGATAGAGGTACCCTGGAGCATGCTAGAGAAATGCTGGAGGAAGGAGATAGGGTTGTTTGATGGGGGAGAGGGGTGTTGTACAGCACAGCCCCTCTGGGAATGGACCCTAGGGCTTGCAGGGTGGCTGCTGCTGTGGAGTAGAGTCCTAAAGCAGAAGAGGCACTGCTGCACTCTGTTATGGAGTCTGTTGGTGATTACTGTGCCAGCAGAAGATCAGAGCTCAGTAAAAAAGTCTCTTACTGACAGGTTGAGACTGCTGGTAAAAAAGTTAGTATTTTCCTTCTAAATTCTAGAAATGCAGACTTGTAAACTTTGGTGAGGTGAAAATTAGTTTCCAAACCTTCAGCTTCAGTATTTTTACAGTTTATTTTGCAGCAATGTTTTTCTTATCTGCTCAGCTGCAAGTGAATGTAAGTATGTGCAAGTTAGGGAATAAGAGATTGAAAAATTTCAACGATGAGAGTATTTAGAATCTGATAAATCAGGCCACTTTGAAGCTTCAAAGAGAACTGTACTAGAGTGACATTTAGTAACAAGACATATTCCCAGTGCCTAATTTGTAAAATTTATTAATAATTGTCACCACTTCAGAGCAGTCAAATCTTATTAACAAGCTTATCCTAAATTAATGGTGGTGCCACAGAGCTGTACAGTTAGTGCTGATGGATGTGGTCATAGTCACTGAGATATCAGGCTATAGAATTCTTTGCTGACAGGAGATGGAAGCATAGTGAGTGGGTAAAGCCAGCCTTCCCTATTTTTCCTTTCCCACTGTAGGTGTTTCTATATTCCTTGCCCATTTTGTTATTATGTCTTATCTAATTCGTATCTGCATTACAAAATGGTTATACATGATGACAGTGTATATGTTCATTTAGAATACCTATGCCTGTATTCAAGAGAAGTAAATATTAATTATAACCTGCTCAATATATTTCTACTTTGTGGATGAAGTAGGCATCTGCTCTTGCTACAGCAGTGTAGCATCTTTTTCTTCATTTATTTTTGTAGCAAATGTAGCCTGTGATTTTCCTGCAATCTAAGCTTTTCTAATGTAAAATTTTTTGGTACTTGCTTTGGAGAAAATGGTACATACTGAGTTTATGTTAGTGTCTGGGAAGAGCAGAGATTGCCAAAGGATCCTCTCTGATACAGAGGGGAATACGTCATGGTTGTGGATTCCCTGTGTTGAAGCAGAAAAAGAGCTTCACTCCTGAAGGAAAATAGTATTTCCCTCCTTTCTAGCTTCAAGAAGAGATAGTTCAGATAAACTGACTGGGCAGGGCAAGAGAGAAAGCTCAGGCCTTGAGAATCAGTGGGTGCTGCTAGCTTCTCACTGTAGTTTGAATTCTGGACCTTCTTGTTCACTATGTCAAAATAACGGAATGGCCTTTTTGCCTTTCTACATATTTCTCAGCTTTCATGATTTTGTTGAAGTGTGAAGTGTTTCATTTTTACACTCTATGAGCTTGTACTACTTAGTGCCTTATACTACTGAAGTTTTGGACTGTGTGGGCTCTAACTTGATGGTATGTGGCTTTCTGAGCATCTAAGACACTGATTTCACCATGAGGTGGTCTCTTAGCATCTGAATCTTAATGATTTACAGATCAAAGAACTTCTTTGCACCCTAGATGCATAATAATAGGAAATGCTGTAGTCTGACAAGCAAAAGCCCTGTCTGGATCAATACAAAAAGGACTTCCCATTAAAAATTTTATGGATGCAGAGATAAAATTTAGAACCAGGTGCTTATTTAATCTCTGTGCATTTGTAATACAGATACCTCAAAACATCACCTCTGAGTAATTTAATACCCTGAAAAAATATTTTGTTGTTTCTTTACTGCTTGTTTCATTTTATCTGTCTTGCAGTGCTCTTACTTAATAAATAAAAACTACTAGCCTTATGCTCATTACTTGTTTTTTCTTGTGTTGTATGTTGGCAAGATTGTAACTGTTTTGACTCTTCTTGGTTTTTTTCCAATTTCAACATCTCCTTTTTCTGCTTCAACATCTCCATTTACAAACATGTAAAAATATTTACATATAAATATATGGTAAACACACTGAAAAGGCAAAGAAGTAGGAATTTTTTATTTCAGCTTAGACTTTTTTATATGTATCCAACTGAAACTTCTTTAAAACATGGAGTATCCCAAACTCTGTCACAATTTAAAATGAGATAATTTCATATTCCTTTTGCTTGACAATTGTTAAATGAGATCTGGAGCAAGCACAGCTTTGATATCACCTTCAGACACAAATTTTGTCTCTAAGCACAGTGGATACATTTTTAGCTCTTCACCTCAGCACTTCCTATGACTAATCCCTGTAGCATTATCTTTTCTTCCCAGTTTTTAGTTTCCTTACCTGCCCCTGTAATTATTGGCCGTTTTTCTGTTTCTCAGCTGGGCTATCTCATGTTATGCTTTTTAACATTGTGCTTTGAATAGCAGCTTTCTCTAAAGTCTTGGTACTTTTTCTAGTCATTGTGGTTTTGATTTTTAAAATTATGTTTATTTTAGCGAAAAATCCCACAAACCTGAAACTAACCAAAAACTTAAAAACACAAATCTAGACAAAATTATAAAGATGCAATAAATTCCCTATTACTTTACCTAGATGACAAATTCTTCAGTACTACAAATACTGTGGAATTACAAAGGAAAATTTTCCTTCATGTGCTTTCAGTTTCTTTTTTGGGGAGGAAAGTTCTCCCACCAGAACACTTGGTAGCCGCTTGCCAGTTAAAACCAGTTAATTTTCAGTCACTCCTGGTGACAGTCATATGGAGTGAGTGCATGTAGATTATGGATTCTTAGAACCATAGAATGGTGTAGGTTGGAAGGGACCTTAAAGATCTGTGGGCAGAAACACCTCCCACTAGACCATGCTGCTCCAAGGCCCATCCAGCCTGGCTTTGGACACTTCCAGGGATGGGACATCCAAAGCATGGATGTCCCATGACTGGGCAACCTGTGCTCAGTGCCTCGCCACCCTCACAGGGAAGAATTTCTTTCTAATGTCTAATCTAAACCTACTCCTTCTCAGTTTAAAGCCAATCCCCTTTGTCCTAGCACTGCATATCCTTGTAGATGTTTAGAACTTTCTGCTTGTCCAAGTAGCATGACCTCAGGTAATCCTGCTGTGAGACAGTAAGGGAACACATCCCTGTGAGCTCAGTGCTCACCTGACAGTGAGCTTTATTGCAGGCAAATCTGGCTGAATAACACTGTTTCATTCCCCAGGCTAATATGTCAAGGTGTAGAACCGGCTCATTTTGTTGCAAACACAACAGGCATTGTCATTGTGTTCTGATTGTGAATTTCCATATTTTCATCTGATTATATGTTTCTCCAAGTTTGTGCAGTCTTCAAGAGTTCACATATTGTGAACCTCTATTGTGTCCCCAGCAGGAGTATTCACAAGGAAGGTGAAAATATAAGCATTTTAATAGCTTTTAGTTATGGCCATATGTTTCCAATAGTTGTTATAAAGGCTATTTAAAATTTAATGTTTTCAAAATTCAAAAGTCTATGGCACATGTTTACCATCAGGCAGTAGAAATAGATTGTTCCCTAGAGAACGGGCAGTGACAACCTCCAAATAATTTGTTCTTGTTCAAACGCTGTGTTATGAAGATGATATGAATCATAGTCCATCTCCTCACCATAAAAAGAATTGCAATTACACTAGGAAAATATTGAGTCAGCTACATGTTGTGAGAGGTGCTCTGGTTCTGCACTCTGCAGCCAGAGCCACTGACTGCAGCAAATCACTGACCAGTTTAAAGATCTACAAATCAATGTCAGAGCCTATAATTCATTGCAGTGTCCTAAAAGGGAGCTGGCAATTTGTTCTGAAAGGAGTTTTCTCCTCCAAGGTGGCATGGGGGTAATACTAATGCAGGAAATTACTGGGTCAGACTGACAGTCACACCTGCAAGGGTCACCCAGGTTTCTAATGGCTAGATGCCTTATTCATAAGAAAGTCTGAATCTTATTTTCATGCATTTAGGAAATGTAGGTCAAAAGCCTTATCAAGGCCATGGACTTCAGCTGGATTTCTATTGAGAATGAGTTTGCTTCCCACAAACTTTATGGCTATGTAACTATTTTAACTGAATGAATCCTGCTTTTTACATGTTTAATAATCATTGTAGGAGGGTGTCAAAATGTGTTCTAACTTACTTACTAATTTTCAGAAAAATTGGCCAATATTTCATCTTCCTCAGAAGGCAATTTCATGTTTTCCCAATATGTGGTGCTAAACGAGAGGCTGTTTCAACTGGAATGCTGCAGTGAAAATATTCTGAACACAAATGTGATAAATTTAAAAGAAAAGGATGGATTATGGCAGCAAGTCTAACAATAATGCTTTTAGCTCAAGTAGTTGTTATGATTTTAACAAATGTGTCATAATAAGGAGCTTAAAGTGTAGGGTAAATGAGAGCTTGTCATACTATTCTGGGTTATCATTAAAGTAAGTTTTAATGTTGCTAAATGATCTTTAGACACAAAAGATCAAAATTACAGTGTTTTAAAATACCTTTTAGTTATTTTCTGTTAAGGTGTCAGTTTATAAATAAAATTGTGCGTAGTTTTTGTATTTCAGTTCTCATTAGCAGGTGAGAAAGAAGGTAAGTATTATAATTTTCTCACTTTCTGTGTGAGAAAAGCTATGGTTTTCTTTATGTGACCCATCAGCAGAATGGAGACAAAAACACAATTCTGTTAAGTTGCCTCTAGTACACAATCCAACAGACCACTTCTAAATTAAGTTCTTTAGGTTATTAACATGATTCAATTCAATTATGAAATTCTTTTTAATATTCAGGGAGAAACCTGCAGGCTATCCTTCAGAAGCACTTAGGCAACAGCTGCTAGAACACATAAACACCTTTTATATTGCTTGATGTAAAGGCTCAGCCCTCTTCATGATCTCTTCTCATATTCCATGCCGTAGGAAATGAAGTCAGCTGCTTTGTGATTTGCAGATGATTTATTTAACTACTTCAACACTCTTAAGTGTTTCTCTCGTGCTTCATAGAGTCTTCATTTGGATTGGTGGCTGTGGTATAAACTTCGGTGGAAAATCTAGCCTTATAGATACAACCATGGTCTGAGTGTAATTGGGTCTGCTTTAAACCAGGCAAAAATTAGACCAGAACAACTATCTGTTCACAATTTTGAGTAATTAACTTTTAGATTAAATTCACTGGAGGCAGTTTCTGATCTCAGTTGTGCTTATTTTAGGCTATCCTAGCCTTTACTATGTAGCTCACATTTCTCATCAGTGTGAGGAAGGAAACTTGTTCATAGAATGGTGTGGTTTGTATTTATCTTCATACTTCATCACTTGCATTTCGTTCTTCAATGAATACAAAATGTATTTTTCCATTTAATGTGTTGGTTTGAAGTATGATTTTTGTAATAGTTTTTTTGGTTTCGAATTCAGCACTACTATTAACAACCAATGAACCAGAAAGCCTTCTTATAAGCTTAGGAAGCTAATAAATGTAAGTAAGTGCAAGTGAAATGTGAAACTTTGGCATAAAGCAGGGAGTTAACTGCAGGTTGCTGTGGCTGCCTCCTGCTGCAGAAAGTGACAGTGCAATTCAGATTGACCCAAAATAGTTGTCAGGGCACCCTCACAGGGAAGAATTTCTTTCTATTCTCCCAGAATAGTGACTCCCACACAACCCAGACTCCTGAGTTTGACTCATGTTCTGAACAGGACAGAGGAGCTTCTTGGAGCTGAAAGCCTGGATTCTTCTGGCAAGCCATGCTATGCCTGTGAAAGACATGGCATCTATTATATAGCTGTGTTCTTCTTCAGGAATCAAGCCAGTTGACTTGATCAGAACTGTCAGGGAATGAGAAGAGCTGCCATAAGTTACGGGGAAAATATCAAATTCTTACAGATTACATAGCATTTATCTGAGGGAAGCAGTTAAAGCCATTATAAGGCACTTGTGGTGCAGGAGAAGCTGCTTGCATAAATCAAGCTTCAAAAGGGTTGTAGAGACATTCAGCTCTCTATTATCTAGCTGCTCCCAATTCCAGGTGTATGGACAGTTATTTGCTTGAGAGCATGTCTACAAAGTTTTTGGTTACTTATATGTCTTTGCCCAGCTGTGGGCTGTGACTTGTGCAGTAGGGCTGTACATCAGAAAGGGATAAATAGTGTCCAAATTAAAAATAAATCTATACATCTTTACATTATTTATATACAGTCCAAACTGACACTGAAATCAAATATACTTGTTGAATTTCGAGTCTCCCAACTTGAGCAAAGCCACTCAGATTTCAAAATCAGTTGAAAAAAGATCAGACCGAATTGTGTGTAGTGTCATTATTTTTCTTTTAAATGTGTGAGGGTAAACTGTTTTTTTCCTAGATTTAGGAATTATGTGTAATCAATGTGTTAGCAGATGCAACTGGACTTTACCTTGAGCAATGGAGTCAATTAGGAATTGCTGCATTCCTTCCTTCCGTGTATCAGCTCACACTGCAGTCAAGAGTTGTCAGCAGCATTTTCAATTGCTCAATTTACTGCAGTGTGATGCTGAACTAAGAATAATATTTCCACTATTTATATACTCTTAAGACTTCCACTTTCTTCAGTCATGGGAAAGTAGCCATGACAGTCTATGTATAAGGTAGAAGTTTTATGCAGAGAAATTCAAAAAGAAAAATTACTTCTTGGCCCTAATACTAACGCTGAACAAACAGGACAATCTTTTGAGTGTTTAAGATTTTGTTCATGTCACTGGAAATTGAGGGCTAGGTTGACTAGAAGTTAATAGGCTACAGTTGAACTTGGAATGAAATAGCACTGAGTTCTATGAAAACATGCTTTTAGGTACCTTGTTCTCAAATTACTTTGACTAAGGGGATCACTTAGTCATCAGTACTAAATTATCTTTGATCTGAGGGTCTAATGTGGTTAATGATTGCTTACAGAGGCCAACTAATTACTATGGACCTTTCAGTTCTTTCTAGCAAGTAGACAGTTCTCCTTTTGCTCTCTGTTATAGCATAGGTTGATTGCTCACATATGGATCAGTCATCAGATGGATGACTGATCCATGTGTGAGCTGTTTATAATGACTTTTTAGTTAATATCTGTATAGCAGGACAAGTGTTATGTCTGTGGTAAGTGTTCTGTGAATAGCATCACATCATTGATACCTGCTTTTTTAGCTGGGTCAGCCACTACAACACATAGACAAAAATAGCCACTACAGTTGAATTATTCTGTTTGTTTTTCTCTAAGACAGCAGCTCAGGTGCCTGTTTGAATTGTCATACTTCACTTACTTGGCTATGGCATGTGATGGATAGATGCACTACAGTTATAAAGAGAGGAAGGAAAGACTTGCCAGCTCTGGAGAATATCAGTAGTGTCTGTGGTAATAGTCATGATGTTTACAAGGCTCTAAAGCAACCACTGTCCAATATTAGCTTCATAAACAGGAATCTCTCCAGGGACTTGAAAGTGGCAGGCTCCCTGAATTAAATTTAAAATAAGAATCTGAACTTTATTTTGTTTTCCATGAAACCTATGATTTGTTTCATAATTTATATTAAGGCATGTGCTTAGGTGCTTTTCTCTCTGATAGCTTGTGTGCATGAGAGCAGAATTCTAGATTTCAGAATTACAAGAAGGTTAGGTATCTCACTTCTTGAGTATGTCACAGAATTATGGGGTGGTTTGGGTTTAAAGGGACCTTAAAGATCCCGTAGTTCCAACCCCTGGCCATTGGCAGGGATCTGTCCCACTAGACCAGGTTGCTCAAATCCCATCAGCCCTGGCCTTGAACACTGCCATGGATGGGGCATCCACAGCTTCTCTGGTTAACCTATTACAGTGCCTCACCACCCCCACAGTGAGGGATTTCTTTCTAATAGCTAATGCAAATCTGCCTTCTTTCAGTTTGAAGCAGTTCCAGGTGATGTGATCTGGTTTCTAAGCCATTTAATTTCTTAATCACTTGGCTGGCTGGGATGACAAGGGTGTTATAAAGTAACCCTGGTTTTGTCATCTCTTTCTTTAAAAAAATAAAGAAAAAAAAGTTGGACTTTCTAGATACTGCTCTTTCTATTGGGCATATTCCTTATAGATATGAAAGTATGCTTTTCTAGCTGACCAAACCATAATAATAATTAAAAAACCCTTACTGGAAGAAGAGCAGAGGACCAAATGCAATATCCAAAATGGTGTACACTCAGGTTAATTGCTTGTAGAAACACTTGTCAAGATTTTATATTCCAGGCTCAAAGTTTTCTAAGGGGTAAGTGTAGCAAGTTAGTAGAAAAATATTAGATCCATAAATCATTTACATTCTTATTTTAGTAAATCCATCTGGGACAAACAGATTCATGCTAATATATTTAGAAAGCAAGCTGGATAAAAAATACCATCTTCAGAGTACAACTGAAAATACTGTGCTAAATACAGATCATTATAACAGAACAGAATGGTTACATAAGCAGTAAATTGTGAGTTTATGTGGGTGAGATATTATGTGTTAAACTCCCCACTTTTTAAAATATAGCTTTAATCTTATGCCACCTTGCTTTTCCACCAGCAGAGCTGAAGACCAGCTTAGTGGCTCTGGTGATGTCAGGTTATGCCAGCACAAGTTTGCTTTGACTGGAAGGTTGGGCAATATTTATATACTGAAATTACTTTGCGATGATTTACTGTGTGCTTATTAATGTGATAATGAAAGCCAACATGCAAATGTTGTTAATCTGTGGGCAAGCAGTTATGATAAAGAAATAAAGCCAGGAATAATTACTGATTGCTTTTGTTCAAAGTTGTATTTTTCTAATTTAATTTTTTTAAATATAATACTTGTAATCTCTGTTTAGGGGAGATTATAAGTGCGTCATATGTGTGTTAGCTTTTCCAGACAATTTTCTTTTAATAGGCATGTAAAAAGTCACATCTTGAAGGAATATTTAGGATAGTAAATCCAAGCAGAGCATTTGATACAGCAAATGCAAACATACATAGCTGGGAGGGGGAAGAAGAACCCTCTATCTGGAAAAAGGGTCCAAGTTTGGACTCTTAAGACAGGAAAGGGCTATAAAGTTGTAGTATAGGTGAGAAATTTTAATTTAAGAAAGCATTTTTCAGGTAAATGAAAGAGGTATTACAATTTGATATTTTTCTATGTAAATAGCAACTTTAATACAAATGGTATACATTTAATTAAATGTAAATGCTTTTGAATAAAATTTTAGACACAGTATATTAATAAAAATTCATATTATGTTAATTTGTATCTACTAGGTATTCACTATTTCCCATGCATATATTAAGTATTCATTTAGAGCTTGAACAATACTGAATTTCAGAGTTTAAATGATGACACCTATTACGAGAATTAAGGGGTACACCTAGCAATTTTAATCTTGTTCTGGCAAGATGTATAGAAGTATTTTGTGGTAGTGATATTGTATTGCTAATGATTTCCAGAGTTCCTTTATTCATCTAAACAATAAAGTATAGGAAGGGTAGTTTTGATGATGGTGTATGATTCATTGTAATTTAAGAAGTTACTGTTTCTCTTCTCTCTGAATTTCCTTGCTTTGTGGAACTTGGGTTGAGTGTTTTCCGCCCCCCTGCTTCTCACCTCCTGTGGGATGTCAGTGTTGTAACTTAAGGAAAGTTCTAGCACTTCCTCACACTTGGCTTCAACAGCTCTGGTATGAAACATTTTCTCTGCAGGGTATCTCTGAATTATTATCAAAGTAGAAAAAGAGACTGTATCATTAAGTTAAAAGTCTGAAAAATACTCGGTTCCTTAAGACTACCTTTTAAGAGCAGAATTCATGCTGGTCAAACAGTTACTCTCTAGCAAATGAACAGTGATGAATAATTACATTTGCTGTGAAGCTCCTGGTGTAAGGTGTATCCAGCAAGGCAAAAAACCCTCCAAACCCTCAGTAAGATTGGAAGAAGCAATTATGAGGCTAACAAGAATGGTTAGTTGAAACAGTGCTTGCAGGTACTTGAAGTCCTTCAGGATTTGACTGCACGTAGCCAAAATTAAAGGAATGTCTGAACCTAAATAATATCATAGGCCCACCTGTGTCATGACCAGAAGGGATCAGTTTTACTTGAGGTTTGTTAGACCCCAGTACAACTGTACTGAAGACTGAGCTGCAATTGATTGTAGACTATAAGGCTCTAGTGACAAAGATGCATTCAAAGATGGATTTTTTTAAGTTGCAGTGTAAATTCTTCCTGAAAAAACCAGGAACTCTGACCTCAGTTCCTAAATCACTTGGAAAATTCTTAAAATTCAGACTTTCCTGTTCTAATACACTGCACAGTTATAGAAAGTTCTGTTTTCTGAGAGTCGTTACATCGCCAGATGTTCAATTTAATTGGTGGAAAAAGTGATATTAACTGACCACTTATTCAGTGCCATAACAGCTTTTAAAGCCATTAGAATTGTTTAAGTTTAGTCAGGAATATAAAGGGTTTTGAAACTTTTGATGCACTGCCTGTGGATTATGCATTAATTTATGCATGTAATTTATGTAGTAATTTATAAGTGCCGTGGGTGCTTCAAACTTGCCTGTGCAATTTTAGATTTTTTTAATTACTACTGTTTACTCTTGCCTGGCTGTTTACAATATTTTGGATTCTCATTTATTTATTTCTTCTGCAGCAACTTAGTGTAGGTATTAAATGGTGTGTTTCAGTAGGAATAGATAAAAGCACACCACAGTCTCTACTATAAATTGAAAACTTTAGCATGTCTGCAGCATTCTCACAATGACATTCCATAGGGGGGAAAATAATCTTTCCCATCTAAATTAAGGAAGAATTGAATAGATTCAGTAGTCTCAAGAGTAGAGCCTGTGTATATGTGTATGTATAACCCTTTGATTACAATACATGTAAGAAATCTAAATGCAACTTTAGGACATTGATTATTTTAACTTTGGGCTGTATTGGCTATTTACTACCTTAGTGGTAATCCTTACATGAGAGATTTTTTCTCTTGTTGCTTAAGCAGTGCTTGAAATTTGGAAGTTGAATATACTAAATGAAAAATTAAGATGTTGTATTAATATGCTGACAGCTGAGAAGTATCAGTGCCAGCACAAAACATAGATCACAGCTGGAAAAAGTTTTGAGGCTTTGTGGGTATTTTCCATGTTTCATCATGCTAAAAGAAAAGATTCTTTTAGTCTAAGCCTAGTCCCATGTATATGACATGCCCCAGAGTTGTTGCCTGAGACCTTTGTAAGGTTAATCACTGTAAGATGAAGTCTGGGGATCCTTCTGACAACCTGTACTATGACAGAGGCAATAGGAAGACAGCATCTTCACAAATGTACCATAAATCTTAGTGGGTCACATGCTGCATGAAGGAAAAGAAGTAATTGTAACAGAATGGTTAACTTTTATTAGGTGCATATAAGAGTAAATAATTCAATTTAGTAAGAGTCCATGGAAAATATTTTCTCATCGCTGTGGATACTAGCTTGAAGATTTGTCTGGGGGAGTTAAACTGATAAACAATATAAAAATAAATGTAAGTGCATCCTCTTCATGGTTTTCAGAGTGTTTGGAATTGATCAGTGTTCTGTTCATCAGTGAACAATCAAAACAGTGCATTGTTCAAATTAGTGTTATTTTTGAGAATATGGCTCAGTGATGACACTGAAGATGTCCCTGGTACCTACTTCTGAAGAGGTCTGGAGACATTTTAAGACACCAGTAATCCTAAATTCCTTCATTAAGATTAATTCTGTTGTCTACACCTTTAAGACCATCAGAAATTACAGTAGTTGAAAGTAGTGTGTAGAACTGGACTCTATTCAGAGCTACAAATAAAGTTGAGGCCTTGATACTTGTTGCTTTTTTTTTTCTGGTATAAAACATGATATTTTCTCTACATTGATCTAAAGCATCTGGCTTTATCAGTTGATGAATAAGTGGTTGTGTGTCAGCTTTTGACAAAAATGTAATGGAGAGACATGTTCACACAAGAGCTTAAAGATCCAGCTCTCTGTTGTTCCAGATGAACATAATCCATAACAGAAAAAAAAGCACAATTGCTTAGTAGAAATAGATCTGTGTATTTCTGGAATTTGACACAAAACACCATCAACTGAACTTCTCTTTTTAAATCCTTTCCAATAGAAATAATTTACAGTTTTTATTTAGAAGGAAATGGGCCATGGCTGCCATGGCTCTGTTTGTATCTGCAGTCTGCATTACTTTTGTGCCTTTGTAAATGAATGCTGACAGAACTTAGCCAAAATGGTAAATGCTGGCCAATACTGTTTAGACTAACCGTATAAATTAGAGCTCGAGAGCTCTCAGCATCCACAAGGCATGTAATTAACCACTCAGCAGCCTCCTACCACCACTGACTCAGTTTTTACATACCACTAGCGACAAAGTTAATTGCCATGGCTCTTACATTGGAGCATGTGCACAGGAGCCCTTCCCAGTGTGGAGTTGCCCAGGGTGTTGCAGGCACTCTTACTGGGGTGGATGCTAGTAGCCCCTGGTGACCAACAGAGAGGAGGCACTGCCACACCACGGGGTGAGCAAACACAGAAATGTGCAGGTTTTGTCTCAGTTTTCAGCCCAAACTGCTGGGACAGACACAACGTGGGCATTTTTCCAACAAGCAAAGTTGGATGACAAAGCTTTGATGACAAAGTTAAAGGTGAATGGAATGAAGTGGTAGAGTGGGCAGTGAATTTAATATACTGCAGAGAAGGAGAGAAAAGGAGAAAGGGAGCTCAGGACAGTCACTTACAACACATTGGAAGACAGAACCAAGGCATAATCCTAGAGACTCTCAGAGTATCTGCTGCTGTTGTGTTGCTATGAACATATTATAAGTTTCTCTGTGTGTAAGCCTTCTGATGATTTTCCCATGGGAGAACATCCTTTTGCTGTCTTTTACTCTCTATAAGCTTTCTGTAAACAAAATATCTGTGTCTGTTCTTCAAAGACATGGAATTGGTTGGCCTCCTCCTACCTATGAGGAGACGGAACTGAAATTACTTTATCTTTCTGATATTGTAAACTATTCACACACATTCCCTGGACGAAGCAGCAGCAAGAGCATGGAGAGTGCTCTCTGCTGAGCAGATATAGAAAAGTGTTAGAATTATGGAGTCATTTTAATAAATCATTTTAGCCTTCTGAATTTGTCATCAAGAGTCCTTTCTTCGATACATAGACCACGACGATACTGTTGTTGGCTGTTTCTGCACCTGTTATTTTCAAATTACCTTTACTTCCCCAATAGGAAGATCTTCTAGTGGCCCTGAAGTAAAGGAAGGATTTTCTTTCCTCTTTTGGCTTTTTTGCTACTCAGAATTTTTCATACTAAAACTGAATTAATGATAAATTACCAGATGAAATTTTACTCTGCATAATTCTGAATCTATGTGTGACATTGTAAGAGAAAACAAATGTTTATCATGAAAAGTTTGGTAGTAGGTTCCTAAATAGCATTGTGTAGAGATGTTGACAGATCAAAATGACAGAATTGCCTTCAAACCTGGTCTCAGTTTCTTCAAACTGTACTGTGTTTGAAGGGAGAACAAGCTCTGTTTGCTTTGAGAGAGAGAGAGAGAAGGATGGGTCAGCCTTCTCATATTAAAGGAGAATGAGAATTTTGGCAGTGGAAAGGCAGCGTGTAGCAATAGAACCAGGAGGAAAATCAGGAATGTGAGATGGCTTTAGATAACTGACAGCCCAGGATTGTATTTTCCAAGGAATGTCTGCATTTTAAAGTGCCTGAGTGGTTAATTTTGGAAACTAATGACTTCAAGTCTAGCTACTTAGTATGCAAACCAGGCTTCTTTTTACCTCTCTCTTATATGTTTGGTACCACGCTAACTGTCCATCTGTTTCTTTCACATGGTTTTAAGCTTTAAGGTCCTGATAATTATTGTGCTTTTCTTGTTTTCCTTGGACAGTGTTTCGAGGTTTGGGATTTCCTTCCGCTGCAGGCTATCAGCCAGAAAAGAATAAACTATCCAGAAGACTGGGTGGGGCCAGACCACTAGCTCTCACCTGCTAAACACCTCAAGCCAATGTTATTTTTTACCACTTTGAAGCAGCGTGAATATCTTATTTCTTCCATTGTGCTCTTTTCTATTGATTTTCACCATAGCAGCCTTGCTTGATTTAACTCCTGGCGGTCAGGTGAATTGATATCAAACTGACAAACTGTGCAGCATATGCCATCTATAGAAGCAATGCATAACTGCTAAATTCTCCACAGAAGATGTCTGTGATACTCTTGTATGAAAGAAATTTGAGAGATATGTAAATGTGTTGTTTTTTTTGTGAATGGTGTTCAGTAATGTAAAATGGTCATAATTTTGCACTGAACTGTTTTTGCATTAAATGAGTTTTTAGGAAATTCTTTTATTAAACTAAGCACATCCTTGACAGTATTTTAATACTGTGGCCTAATTAATACTTGTAGAAGATGCTTTTATAAAGAAGAAGTATTTAAATGCAAATGCAGTTCTTCAGACAAATGTCCTTTCTTGTGTTTGGACAATGAAACAAAGCAGTGCTTGTTACTGATTCACTGCAAGGCTGTCATTTTGCACAGTTCAGTCTGCATGACATAAATCTAAAGAACAAAAGCAAATAAGTAATTTCATCATTATGGAAGCGACCAAGCTTAGCACTATAACCTGCAGTGTCTGTAATGTATAATGGGGTACAGCTGTGTCATATGCAGTGTTTAACTCAGTAGAAGACAAACACTATGATACGCCTTGTGATGTGAATACATTGACCTATTTTCACTTCTGTTGCTGTTCACTGCATATTGATTTTTGCTAACTGATCCTGTTTATATGTCTGTGTCTTAGTATATATTCATATATAGCCTTCATTGCTGGGATGTGGGAGTGCTTAAAACATAAATTCTTGTGTATTTCAGTAAACTGTAATGCAAATTTTGTGGATGTTATACAGTGCTTCGTTTCTGCTTTTAGAGAGTCACTCTGATAATTTAGATTTCATGCTTAGCTCTCCATTAAACATAAACTGTTAATGGAACCTTTTAGGGTTTATAAAATGTATCTGGAGCTTATTCATGCATTACTTTTTCAGGGTGGGCATTTGCTTGGGTGGATTTAGGGAAATAATTTTCACCATGAGGACAGTTAAGCAATGAAGTGGTTTGCTCAGAGAAGCTCTGCAGTCTCCATGCTTGGAGATTTTCAAGACCAGACAGGATAAAGCACTGATCAAGCTGCCTTGGTCTAATAGCTGGTCATATGTGGTTTTTAGCATTAATCTGTGCAAATTAAAATACCAAAGACCCTACTTAGAAAAAGCCTGGTCTATTAAATATCCGTCTGTCCTGTATCGATATCCGTTTACTATAATTTCTTGAGACTGTGATAACATTTTAAAGTGGTTGGATAGCCTATGATTACAAAATTACTTAATTCATCCAGGTGCACAGAAATGAGCAGCAAGTGAGAAATCAACATGAAGCAATTGCAAAATGCCTTTGCTACTTCATCATGTAATAGTTGTGTTCCCACAGTAGAGTAACTCATGCCCAATGGTAGTAATTTGACTGCAGACTATGGCAATGATTCACATGTCTAGACAGGAGAGCCACCGTTCAGCAGAATTACAAGCATATAAATTAAATGCATGGATATCTGTGAGGTATGATTATGGATAATTTGGAGAAGCACAGCATATGGTTGTATCATGGTACTCATGATCAAGCTGTATAATTACTACATGCTCTGTCTGATGTCCCACAGCCAGTGGGCTTCATCTCTGCCAGTGTGTATTCCAGCTGCTGTGACATCCCTCAGCCCAGATCTCTCTGTAATAATTTCCATTTGCCTTAGGCCAGGAGAATCTTCCCCCTTGGCAATTTTTTGTATGTCAAGATATATCATTAGTTGCTATTCCAGAAGTAAAACCAGAAAAACAAGCATAAGAGGACTAGAGCCTGCAATTTTAAAAAAGAGCAGAGTGTGACAGATTTATTCTTAAATCCCCAGAATTTTTGTTTTGTGAGAATCTGTGTCTCCTAGGTTGTATGAAACATAGGTAACAAACATTAAAAACTGTGAGCCATTGCCATGTCAGTACTTTTGACTTGGTTCTTTTTCTGTCCCAGGACATTCATGTCAGACTCTGTTGAGAAGAAGTATTCTTTCTTTCAGGAAACCAATGCCCTTTCTCCTGCCAAACACTGCCTTTGATATGAGAAATGCTTTCTTTGTGCTTTCCCTTCTTCCCAGTAACAGTGCTTTTGTCCTGACACAGGGTTTTAAAGCACATTTTTTGTGCATGTTGGAGTTCTTTTTTCCCCTTGGTGTGTTTACCTGGGCAGAAAACTTGTTCCTTCTGAGAATACTCTTAAGTCAAATTTAACTAGAATATTGTAATGTAGATTGTAATAATGTATTTCAATTTCATTTGTATGCAGTCTTATCAACTGGATTTCTACCCAATTAGGGAAGGAAACTTGTTACTAAGGGATTCTGTTTATTGTTCTTTCTACCATTACTCATCTTTTATGTTTCCATCTTCCTAAGGAAATGTAATATTACATTCTTATCATTCTGTGTTTGCTTTGTCCTTTGTTAATCATATGCTCTTCAATTTCAATAGCACAAGTGCACAAGTATGGTCCGTAAAAGAGGGGAAAACTTTGTCCAAATCTGAGTAATGATGAAAGATAGTAGGTCTGGACAAGTTTTCAGTTTTGGAAGTCTATTTCCCTAAGGTCAGATTTCAGAAAATTCAACAGTTTATAGGAACAGATTGCTTATTTCTTCATTCTTTTAGTAGTTTGACTGAGGTCAGAATTTGTGTGTACAGTTGGAGCATGATTACAGATCAGACTAAGTGCCCCTGTACTGAAATAGTAACAACTTGTGATGTACATGGTGTGAAAATCCTTTCTCTTGCATCCTTTTACAACCACAGTTGATTTTTCTCCAATATAGTATGCAGCCTTAAATGTTAGAAGTATGCAGTCTGTTTTCAT
Organism: Leptocoma aspasia; assembly: GCA_013399835.1. Taxonomy (NCBI): domain Eukaryota; kingdom Metazoa; phylum Chordata; class Aves; order Passeriformes; family Nectariniidae; genus Leptocoma; species Leptocoma aspasia. The sequence goes on along the minus strand of VXAX01004318.1, from coordinate 2,601,247 downwards.
ATTTATTGGAGAAAAATCTGGGAAACGGAATCCTTGAAAATCTTTCTGTAAGCATATGTGAGAACTGTAACCTTAGCCTTTCCTTCGACCAGCAGGTCTACTTGCATGAATAAAAACTTGTATTGGTCTCTGAGGTGTGAAAATTTTCACCTTGAAAAACTGTCTATAAACAAAGTAAAAACTGAATTCTATTACTAAGTTACTGGGTATGTGGGACCATATGGCAATGCACTGAAAGGTCTATGATAGATTAATGGTAATACAGTTTTCCAAGTCCAGTTTGACCTGTCTTCTGTACTAAGTCACTCAAAATCTAAGTATTGTCCTGGTGTGGTAATTAGGGTAGGTTAGATTGCATTAACTTAACCAGTTGTGACAATTCCTTTTTGTTTTCTCTCTGCCCCCGCCTCCCCCTCCTTTTAGTCTGCTTTCTTTTAAAAGCATCAGTTTTGATTCTTCAGTAGATTCTTTTCACTAGCTAAGCTGGATTGGAGGAAAAGATTGAAAGGACATCATCATCTTTTTGTCACCAGTCATGAAATAGAGGCAAGAGTTTGCACACACACACACACACACACACACACACACACACACACACACACACACACACACACAAACACACACACATTTACCAAATTCAGCAAGCTGTAGCTGTTAAATATGGAGTTGATTTCAAAGTCTTCGAGTGGCAAAATAGAAGGCTAATGCTTCTACTGACTTTGGTTGACTCTTATCAGTGATCAGAGTTTTTCATCAAACTGTTTTTCATCAAAACCATTTCTGAAAAATCTCTTTTATATTATTCACGATAGTCAGAAGGAATAATACACATTCAAAAATATGGAATGCCAAATTATACCTGCTTTGCATATATATAGCCATGTAGTCCTTATAAAACAGGTAAGTCATGTGAACCCATAGATGGTTAAGCCCCCTAGGAAATATTTATAAATGTTAAAACCCAGTCTGTGTCCATATATGTTTACTTAATTTATGATCAAAGGGACTCTTTGAGGTTTGATCAAGCACTTGCCAGAGAACCAGAGAGTAATGAGCAAATATCTCTTGTCTTGTAATTGACAGATCACTCTATCTGTAAGTCTGTCATTTGTTGTTTTCTATTCATGCACCTAAACTCATATTCACTTTATTCAGGTACTTATGTTTGGGAACAAAAACATTGAAGGATTTCTTGAAATTGAAAATTTTTAGGAGAACCAGCAAAGTTGAAAAGCATTCCTAAATTTGAGTGGAATGTCCATAGAATTTATTGTTTGAGCTCACCATCCAAGTAATTTTATGCAGTTCCAGTACTTGTTTTACAAATGTTCTGAAAACCAGTGTTTGAGACTCTTAGGGGAAAGACAAGCTATTTATTTAATTTGTCAGGTCTGGCATAAATCATAACCCTGTTGCACTTGATGTTGTACAAACAGAGTTAATAAATGATCCTTGCCCCAGGTGCTTTGGAATTAAGTCTAAGACATAAGATGGTGTGTAGGTATGACAAATAGAAGAGTAAGGAAACCCAATAAATAGCACCAGTTAGGAAGACAGATTACTTGGCATGTCAGCATCAAGGGTTTTGTAGACTTCCCACAAAGGCCAGGTTTTCATAAAGGATTTAAAGGGCAGGGGGAGGGGAGTATCTTTACAGTATTCTTGCAATCATGAGAGGGAGTATGGAAGAAAAGCTGGAGCTCACTTGTATTGAAGATAAGTAGACAAATAAGCTTGTTATACAATTTTAGGGCATAATATTTCACTTCTGACTGAGGGTGAGATGCAGCTTACTTTATTAGCATTTTCCTCTAGATTTAGGACATATGTAGGAAAAAAGTTAGTAGGTGGAGGTGTTGAGTAATACTCTGGAATAGCTAAGGGAGATTCCAAAGACTGTTACTGTTATTCCTTCCTTGTTTGACTGACAACCCTGAAGGCTCAGTGTTAAAACACTCTGGATTTCCCTTCATATTCCATGAGCAAAGAATGGTCTCTTGTGAGTTTCCTTAGTTCTGAGTAATTACTTTAATGAGTAAACATATATCTATATATATATATAGATATTTATCTATATCTTGAGAAGAACATACAAAAAGAGAAGATGCCGAGTCTCCCATAACAATGTAATAAATTACTTCCTCATACCAATAATAAAAAGAAAACTGGCAGAGCATCTAAAAATGCAGAAGTAAAAATAGTTTTAGTTCATCATTTAGAGGAAATTATCCATTGAAAAGTCTGGTAGACTGCCAGTGCCTCAGCCTTCATACCCAAATGCATGGGAAGAATAGAGAGGCAATTAATAAAAGGATTTTTTTTTGTAAGAAAAGAATTTTTTAATGGTTTTACAGCAACTGTAATTATTTAAGAACAGCACTTATTCCAAGCAGAAATTTGAATATATGCGTAGTTTCTGCAAGCCCTCACATTTGTACTGTAGAATGAACAAAAAAAAAAATTAACCACATTTATTTACCAAGTAACTGAAAGCAGCAAAAGCTTTTAGCTCTGGGAAAATAATATTATGAAAGCTATATAAGGCAACGGGATTAAAAGAACTAACTGAAATCATCCTGATTCAGCAAATCTGGCTGGAGTGCTTACACACTCCATGTCAAGCAATCTTTCTATCACAATGTGATCAGACTGAGCTAAATGTGCATAATCCTTCAGCAGCTTGCAGTCACCATAACCTATAAGAAAGAACAAAAATGCTGGGGAGTGTCTGTGGAAAAGGGAAGAAGTTACAGTGTACTCTTGCGTCAGTATACAGTGATCTGTGACAGTTCAACAGGTCAGAAAAGGTAAATTATCTCAAGGAGGAGTATGGCAAAAAAATTCTTGATTAAAACTGCAAGCATCACGTGACACTGCTCTGAAGGTGTAGCATGGGTATATCTGAATACTGTTGGTTTTTGTTACTTAATGTGGGTCTGGTGTAACTTATTTTCAGTAACAGTACCAATGTAATTCTTTATAGAAGTGGATGAATACATGATGGAAACTACAGTTTGCCTCATCTTATGGAAGAGGAAAATTTTCCTCTGAAAATTGAGTAGGGCTTCCTTGAAAGTCCAGTGTGGGTGGGCTTTTTGTGTGTGTGCTGGTCTTTCTGGTTTTGTTTCTTTGGTTTTAGTTTCTTTTTAAATGTATTTATTTATTTTCTTTCTATTGAAGCAAACTGCACAAGCTGTAGTAATTATTCGTTCAATAATGCGGTTCTGTGATAAAACATACAGTGTAATAATCAGACCAATTTTTTTGTGTAATTGTAAGTGACAGATGTCTGAGGCTCACAGTCATTTTAGCCTGACATTTGCAACTATTGCAGCAGTATTGATGGAAGAGGATTAAGGAGCTCTCAGATGCCAAACCTCATTATTTCAACTTTATGTAGAGCTGTCAAGTCCTAATAATTCCACAGGGATTTAGCCTTTACAGTGTAAAAAAGGCATGAAAAAGGTTTTAATAACAATCTTGAAACTATTATGGACCATCAAAATATAAATGATCATAGTTTAATGAATATATAATGATTATCTTTTATAACTTTCACTTAGTAATTTTAAAATTATGCCCTGTTTTCTAAGTGGCATAGTGGTCAACAGTAATATCCCTTAAATAAGTCTTAAAACAGTTTTTTTCCTGGCAGCTTAGAATTGTGATTCATGAGAGCACATAGTCTAGTCCAATGAAAATATATCCAATGTGCAATAAAATGGATTGGATAGTTTTTCTTTTTATCTGACATCTTCATGTCAACAATCTGCAGTCTGGTCTTTCAAGTATTTTCAAAGGGAGATAATTCATAAAGAGCTTCTGTGCTTTATTTTTAAGACACTTTCATGAGAAAGGAGTCATACCCAGTATGTTGCTGAACTCTTTTGTAGTATTGTAGGATACTGTAAAATGAAATGATTCCGTGGAGAATTGATTTTAGTCTATACCCTCTTCTTTTGGAGATTCTGAATATCTACCTGTAAAATGCTATTTTTAAAGTCTTAATGTGCTCAGAAGCACTTAACTCAGGCTGAAATCAAGATGAAAGAACCATATTCTTTGTATTAGACCTAGCTATTTCTCTTTAATGACTTTTTTTGACACCCTCTGCAAAGGCAGATACTGGATTGTGCCTTGAAGATGACCCTTCGTATTTGCTGGCATACCAATTAACACAAAGGCTTTTTCATACTGAAGATTCTATTCCTTTAGTAGTTTAAAATTTCACAAGAAGTCTACGTGAAACTTAGCACTTTGACCAGCACAGTTATTTCATCTTTATGGATGAAAGAAGCTGATGTTTTTAGAGATAATGAATGGGCACTGAAAATGTATCCAGAGACAAAGTAGGCTCTTATGGAATACCGGTGTGCTCCACTCAGCTATATTTATTCCTTAAAACTCAGGTTGACTCTATTCCATTTTTCTAATTGTAACAATGAATTATGGCATTCTAACAGAGGTGAAAAACATGGCAGGTGCAGAGCGAGAGGCTGCAATATTTCTGTTTGACTGAGATGGACCAGGGTTTAACTGCTGGGATAATGTGTTTGTTCAGGAATAGCAACAATCCTATAGGATTTCCCGTCTGCTTAGAGCTCTTCTGGAGAAAAAATGCCCATAAAATGTAAGCAGACTTTTGTTCACTTTCTCAAAGTTGTTTTTGGTTTTCAGCCACAACTGGTAACAATTTCATAGTCTTATAAAGGTGCTGAAATAAAATCTGCATTTATCTGTTGATTTGCTGAAACATTCATACTCCTGACAGTCTCCCATGATGTCTTTGGCTGTCTCAGGGTGGAAGATGTTGCTTTTTCATGACTAGGCTCTGGTTGCCCTTTCCTCATTGCAATTAGGCATGGACTTGATGCCACTGTAAGAGCCCTTTTGAGCTCCAGCTTTCTGCACTGATCCTTTCCAAGGATTATCCAAACCTTTCAAGGCAGGTGCTGGAATATATCCAGTGAGTTTTAGCACTAGTTTACTTTTGAATGAAACCTTTGGTCTCAGTGATAAAGTAGATGCCCCCTTTGTGAGCAACAGACCTTCACAGGAGACAATAAAGTCATGGAATATCTTGAATTGGAAGAGATTCCTAAGGCTCATCAAATCCAACTCCTTACTACCTCAAAATGAACCATGTGATTTAGAGTATCATTGAGATGCTCTTTGGTTTCTGACAGCTTTGGGGCTGTGACCACTTCCTGAGGGAGCCTGTTCTCCTGACTGATCATCCTCTTGGTGGTAATTTTTATTAGAATACATAAAAATTATGTTACTAAATAAAATGTTTGTTTTTTTCAGTATAGCTAAAAGCCTGAGATTGGTGGATAATAACACTTCTAATCTATCACTTTTGGATTTGAGAAAAATGTAGACAGAAATCCAATCCCATTCGAAACATTTGTCTGTTTCTTCTTCAGAATGCCACAGGATTGTGAGAGTAAAGCATTGTATGAGTAAATCTTAAAGAATCCTTTGTGAGGTACAAGACTCAAAAAGAGAAATAGAAATAGCAGAAACAAACAGAAATGGATTTATAAGTAAGGCAAAACTGAAAAATCTTTTAAAAGCCTTTGCCCAAATCCTGAGTCCTGTTCATTTTTGTATTCTGTTTTACATTGTGTAATTCCAGTGAAAATTGATCTACAAGAGAATAAAAGAGCACAAGGTTTATTGAGGTACAGACAGCAAAATGGAAAGAGGACAATTATGTGCAATTGAAAATAAAGAATAAATCTCACTTTCTGTCTAACAGCAATAGCTCTTTAGGAAATTATGTGGCAGCTGTTCTTTGGCCAGAAGAGTTAGAACTCTGCTAAAGTCACAGAAGTGCAGCAGGCATGCTTGAGGGAGGGAGGTACATAGCATCACTGACATGGAAGTGCATATGAAGTTTTGACCTGGCGAAAGTGTTAATCAGATCCTGGGCTGCAGTACTTGCTTATTGCATGTTTTTTGTCTAATTTTTAGCAACAATCAGTTTTTTATCTGTTAGTCATCAGGGCATGATAGCATTTGGTGTATTCCTCCTTGACAGCTCAAAGACCATCAGGAATTTGGCTGTTGGTTTGACTTTTGTGTTTGCTGTGAATGATTATTGTGTATCTTGCGCTCACTCTTTTTTCCCACTTCCATTTGTAGTTAGCTGGTTTGCCTGGAGCCCAGTAATTTGTTGCTATGACTGTTGGATGCTATCCCATGCTTGTGTCTTTAATGAGCTCAATGGTTTGTTTTGAGCTTCTGCATCTGGTAAAGATAATAAGGATGACATCTCTGTTAGTCACAGCCCTGCCTGCAGTGAAGGGCACACGGAGTTTTGGGCTTAAAATAGATCTTTCTTCTATAGTCTATGTGCTCAAGCCTACAATAATTACGGAACAAAATGTTCTTAGACATTTGCCTGAATAGCATCAATCAATGGCACTGTTTATGGAGAAAGCTATTTTTGAGACATAAAGAGGCTATGCATATAAGCTGGCATTTACTTTCCTGCAGTTCCAAAATCTAGACCTGACATTCTGTTTCCATTGTCATTTAATCAAACTACGGTTTGGCCAGACAGCTAAAAGTCTGTTTGTGCTCCTTACCTACAAAAGAACAGATTGGGAGGGCCACTCCCTTTTGTCGTGAAACAATAGACAGTTAGCTCTTCATTACAGTACTAGCCATACTGGGGTGGTTTTAAAGGAAAACTCACAGTGTTCATCTGTGCAACAGGAAACTGACAGAAACAGGAATAAAATTCAGGGAGAATCTTCACATAGTGACTGATGGGAAGAGGTGGGGTTTGTTTATCCAGAGAATAGGGATAGTCTTGGTTTATGAAAATGGACTTTGTCTCTCCTTTGTAGAAATTCTCCAGGACTAATTTAGCCTCTTGTTCTGCAAGTTGTTCTCTCCAGGAATCCTCCTTGTAACAGGTAGAGCCTTAAACCAGGTAGCTTCTATGGAGATTTATGTCTGAGCCTCTTCCTTTGAAAGATGCACATAAATAATGTATCTTTTGGGGCCAGCTGTTGCAGCTACTGGTAGTCACAGTGGGAATTGGCCGAATATTTCTTTGGAAATGCTGTAAATTGGTCTTAAATGCTATAGAAGATGTATTATCTGGTGTCTGGCAGTTCTCCATGGATTAGCAAGTCATAAAGTCCCATGGTCATTTGAATAGGGTGGATGAGTAATTAGAGCACAGTCACACAAATGTTGCTTTGGAGTGACAGGTTGGGGCTGGCAGCTGATCTGAAAGAACTGCCACGGGGCACACTCTCAGTCAGCTGCAAATGCAATTAGCATTAGCTGAGTACTGCGACTTGTCCAGGCGTGTAAGCCATTACTTAACACAATATTGTTTCTGATATGCAAGTTATTAAAGAAAGACAAGGGAGTAGCTGTGTTTTAGCCATAGGGTACAATTTGCTTTTTGGGAAATGGCAGAGTTTGGAGGAAACAGCAGTGCTATCCCTGAAACATGTTATTCATTGTATTTGTTTCATAAGGAGTCCAGTTCTTTGATAAAACACAATCAGGACAGCATAAAAAAGTATTTATAAGATCGGTAAGTATGAAAAAAGAAGAAGCATAACATTTCTAGACCTTTCCTCCTCACATGATAACCACTGAGGTCCATGTGGGTTTGAAGAAGGGAAGAAAGTTTCATGGTTTCTTCTATCGTGTGAAAGAAATCATCAAAGCCTCATGGTCGTGTTGAACAAATTACTACCAGTGACTCACAAAGGCATTAAGGTTAGTAGATTGCCCTACACCTTACACATTTGATTTTTTCTTCCCACTTAAAAATCAAAACAAAAATAATCATGTGTAGATGTCAACAAGGGAGAAAATGTGCAGTTTTAGAATCTGTAGAATCTGGATCTCCAAGTGGATTTGCAGTGGATTTTCTTTAAAAAAACAGAAGGAGCAATGGTCTTTTATATACCAGCAATTTCTGAAGAATCTTGCACCACAGGCATGAATTGTGAAAAATTATACAAATAAGTATTTCAAGAAATCCAGTAATAACATATAAAATCAAATATGTAGCTTTAAAGTACTTAGAAGATGTTGGTCAAATTTTGAAAATGTGTGTTCATAGTTGTTTTAGTTTGCTACTGCTGAGGTAAGGTAAGTAGCCTGTAGCAGTTATTGTTATAGAAAGCCAAATCAGTGTCCTATTGACAGGAATTGACAAGGAATAGTTTCATTGCCTCATTTTAAAGAGTGCAAGCTTGTCTAGTAACTTGAAAAGCCAATTATTTGAAAGTCAGTTTTTGACTGGAAAAATTACCTTCATCTTTCAATGTCTTTCTGAATTGGGGTCTAATGGTGGAAAAGTGGTTTCTCAGCTCAAGGTGTAATTCCAGTTTCAGATACTGTTGACTTCTAAATTTAAAACTGCCCCTATGTGTCATTTTCAGTGACATTACTATTAACATACCTAATATGTGCACAGGGTCTAGGCCATGCATGTTCACTAGGCTTTTATATCTGGATCACATTCAGAGAGAGAGACAGACACATCTGTGAATCTAGCCATGTTTTGCTGCTTAATGCTTTGTGGAAATGTTGGCAGTATTAGAGTTCTGAGCTAGTGGAGAAGGCTGTAAATGAAAACCATGGTGTTTCATGGTGTAGAGTTGTGACACAAAGTGAATAAATTCAAGTTCATCCTTTCTAAAGTCAAACAGAATTTAAAAAAATATTGCAAGGGAAATAGTGTTAATTCTTCTGTTATGTTTTGGGTGCAAAATCTAAGCTATTATGAGATGCAAGAGTAAAAAAGTAGCTTCTTGCTCCATAGTGCTGTTTTTTATTACATTTGTATTGACTTAAAATGTGAAAATGATCAAGATAAACCCCACTTCTCATTTGACATTTAGTTTAGAATTCTGATATCTTATGAGAAGCCTTTATGATCCAAAACCAGATCTCACAAGCCAGGCTTCTTTAGTCCAAGTTGAGTGCATCCATCAAACAGGCAGCTTGAAACTGGCATGGCTTGGAAGTAGATCTTCTCAGGATGAAGGGTATGACTATGACAAGCATATGATTGACAGGACATTTTTTCCCAAAGGGCTGCTTTACCTGCAACTTTTTTACCTACATAGAACTCTGCAGGGTTCTATTTCCTGTAACAGAAAGAGTTTCACCATATAAAAAATGTGATAAAGGCACATTTTTGAAGAAGAGGGTTGTGTTAAGTAAAGCCCTCATGATATTTATTTAAAATAATATAGAATTTAAAAAAAAGATGCCGCTCTTAAGATATGTGCTAAGTGCCTGTGTTCAGTTCCATCACTTTGATCAGTCTCAGACCCTTTCCTGTGTTTGCATGTTACCTGCCTCTGCTCCCTTGGGAATTCTCAGGAATACTTGGCTCTAAGACTGGAAATCAATAATATGGGATCAGAAGATTAAAGCATTAAATTGTTGCTACCTATATGAAAACTACACAGAAACAGTAAATATCTCAAGTCTTGCTTCTTGCTCCAAATAGTAAATGTAAAGTTAAACAGGACCTTTAAATTGTAGGTTGTCCTTGGCCTGTTTCATGATTTCTAGCTTTGCTACTTCAGGTGTTAAGGTGGGAATATGCAGAGCTGTGGGATTTAATGCCATCAGTGCACCTTCAAATCCAGAGAGATTTTTCATGCCAGGCATTTTGCTGGGTGATGGGCTGCTGAATAAGATCCTGCTTTCCAAGAATTTTAAAGATTTCTGGGCGGTCTTCATGAACACTCTCCTTTCTCCATTGTTCTCTTAACTTCTGCACCAAAACTGATACATATAATTTCAATCAGTGTATGTAATTACTACAATACCAGTTAGGCATGCATCTGAGAGGGAAAGCACTTGTACGGTTTTCAGATCTGATCAACTTGTGTTTATTTGCCTTTCCTATCCCAAAATCTTGTAGGGCTTGAAGGGGAAGTTAAGTTTGGTAAGTACTGAAGTAAATCTGCAGTTGGAGAGGACCTGTTAAGTCTCTGCACAGACTATATTAATTTAATTCTAAAGAATTGTGACACCATAGAACGTTGAAATTTCTCAGTGTTTCCTTATTTATTTGGCCAAGAAGACATAGGGAATATATAAGAAATGTCTTTTTCTTATCCTATAAATTTTTCCTTAGAGCGGTTTTAAGGATATTTCCCTTAGAAAAAGTAGAGGTAAATCTCTACAAATATTAGTGCTCTGAAAGACACATCTTTACAGATGAATACCTTACATTAAGCAATATAATTAATATGTCAACATATGAAGGTCTTATAATTCTATAAAAATATCAATATTTCAAAGTGAAACTTGGCAGCTTCTCTAGTGTTTCCATATGAGATGGAAAACTTGGCAGCTTCTCTAGTGTTTCCAAACCAATGAGATGGCATAGGAAGAAACAATTGTAGTTTTGCATTGGTGTGTATTTCCAAGATACATATATATATTTTTTTTTTTTTTAATTGGGTTCATACTTCAATCAAAGTTCTGGCTAAAGTCCTGCTATCAGCCATGTCTGAATTTACAGCAGGTCTAAGGCTGACATGTCAGGATACTTGGAGAGACAATGTATGGATTTAATATCGTTTGCCAGTGGGAATTCCTGGGGCTCAAAGTAATAATGTCTTCTACATTAATGTGCAGTGAAGTGAGTGTAGCATTAATCTTCATAGAAAGTTCAGTTCTCTTGAGAATGTGGAAGGATAATATAACCATGGTAATAGGAGATAGGAGCCAGGTAACGTAGAGTTCTTCTATGTAATTTCAATCTGATTAAAGAAAGTTAAAATTTTCTCTCTGCAATCTGTCAGAAGCATGGCAGGATGGCAGATACAAACTGTCTCAATACTATGAGCATGTGTATGTGACTCATACATCTTACTTGAGTTTGAAATTTTAAGATCCAATTAATAGAAAGAATTATTTCAGAAGCTACTGTAACATCATCATTTATGCTATTGTACCTGAGAATCCGGATATTGTAAATGCCCTGTTTTCCAGAGGCTGCATTTCTGCTATGAGAAATGTGCCTTAGTCTGAATCTTAATTCATGATTTACCAGAATTAATTATTTTCTATATTAGCAATATTTACTAATGTAGTCAGAATTTGTTTGATTGTGTAAGGGGAAAGGGATGTAAAGCTGGGTGACTTCAAATAGGCTTGGTAGTACAGAAGTGCACAAATGAAAATGTACCCCTGTGCTTTGGTTTTTTTCCTTTATAAACAGAAAAATCTTTATATTTGCAAAAGTAGTTAATTGTTGCTCCTTTAACGAAAAGAACCATGACTTTGTAACTTTCTCCTTTCTTGCTGTTGGTGTGATTAGAATCTCATCAATTGATTTTAAGCATGACTTCAGGATCAGAGGGATGTGGGGTAAGAAGAAGCAGAGCCTGTGAGAGTCATTGAACTTACTGTTGCAGTGGAGGGGATGTGTGGGAGAGTAAGTGTGCTGAAGTGCAAGAGGGGATTTGATAAAGAGGTCAAAGTTAGCAGGAGGATAGACTGTGATCTGCTAGGAGAGCTGTGCCCTGCATTCTTTATGAAATGTTGTGCAGGAGCAGCAAAAGCTTTTTTTCAGATGTGTCAGAAAAGGATTGCTGGCCCTATGGCTAATCCACGTGGCAGCCTCAGCTCACACTTTCTGTTAAGGTCAGCTCCCCAAATACTTGGACAAAGCAATATTCCAGGGATTCAGGAGGACTAAGATGACAGGGGATGCTAAAGTTCATGTGTATTCACTGAATTGTACCTAAACCAGCACGACCTTACCATGCCTTGTGTCTGCCCTGCAGCTCAGCTGCTGTTTCTGTGCACATCAGGCATTTCAATTTACTTGCACTGCTGAAACCTAGGCACAATTTTCCACACTTAAGTTTTCTTACATGTCATTTGTCACTTTAGAATTAATTGTTGTATCAAAGCCATTCATTTTTGTAGCTGAAGAGACAGGACTAGAGTTGTGATTTTCTTTGTGCAGCAGAAATCTCAATGACCTCAAGGGAATAGGCCTGCACAATACCTCAGTTTACAAACGAGGAAACACTGAATTTCTGATGCAGGGTAGTATTTAGTTTTAATTTATAGATGTTTATGCAACCCTTGGAAATTTCTGGACATATGTATCACTCCGCAAGAAATACAGTGCAGCCTCCTTGATGGGATCTCTTACTGCACACAGGAGCAGCCCAGACTCTTGCCAAAGGTCCTTGAAATCAGTAAAGCCAGTCAGCTGACTGCAGTTTTGGTGGGAGTGTATTTTAATTATCCCTGATGACAATGAACAATTAAAAGTTTTAGAAAGGTACATGTTGTAATACAGTATCTAGATAGAGACATATCTATTTTAGTATTACTAGGTTCCTTTAAGTGTCCACCTCGCTTTTTTCCCAGGCATGTAAGATTTTATAAGTAATTTCTTTTACTATCTGCCTGATCAGTGGTATCCACTCCAAAAAATTATTAGACTTGTTTTCCCAAGCATGAGACACAAATGGGTTTTGTACATAATAAGATACATTGAATGGTGTGACAATTAAAGCCCTTGTACTTTTTTGTGCTTGAAGCTTGTAGTCCAAAGACACTCATAGATCAAGGAAACTTAAACTCAGTGTCATGGTGGGGACAAAATTACAACCAACTCTACAACCAATAGGTTGTAGGAACTTTTGTCTTCCAGATGCCTTCAGAGAGTGAGGGAGGCTTTGCTTAGCATTACAGAGAGTGTTTTCACATACACAGTTAGTGGACATAAACATCAGAAATCTTAGGCTACTGCAATTTTCAAATATCTGCACTGAAGTGAAATGGTCAGCACATATTCACTGAGTTCTCTACACTGCCCGTGGCTCTTTCTGCCAGCTGAACCTTAGACAAATGGGACAGCATCCACTGCTGAGTTCCTCTCTGGGCTTTCCTACTGCTCTGTGCTGATGTAGCGAGGGAGCAAGGGGACAGCGTTGATGTGCTCATGAGAGTGATGGCCAGGTTCCTGCTTTGTGTGGGGACACAGGTGCTGATACTCAAAGACAGAACACCTTCTCTGCAATGACTCAGGACAGAGTCAAGTAGGAATGTTGTGGTGCAGGGTTCCACTGGCAGTGCCAGCAATGGAAAGCATATTCAGGGAAACCCAAGACAGAAGCATCACTACCTGGGTCAGTGATCTGCCTTTCAGACTATACTGTCACCACCTCTTCCTAAAAAATGGTAGTGTCTTAAGAAATGGAAGTCACCCAAATGAGTCCTTAAGGAAAAAAAAAAACAAACCCACAAACCATGCTGCACATATATATATTGTATTCCATATATATGTACACATGTATAAGCAGGTCTTAACTAAGTGTCACAATAATTTCAGAAGTACATTCAAAACTGAAATTATACTTCCTGTGCCTCTTCTCTGTTCTTTGGAAAATACTGTGTTACATAAAAGGACTGCAAGGATTGAATTTTAAATACCTGCAGTGGAGACAGTGGCAATTTAATAATTACAGCTAATTAGTTCACCAGATAACAAAGGGCCATGGTTTATGCCTGGTATGCTGTGAGGTTGTGGGTGTTTAAAGTGACAGGAAACAGGTAGACTCACTTGCAAATTAGTTATGAAATTAATTCAAATAGAGCTGTATTTAGGACATCAGAATTATGTAAGGATGAGTTTTTCTTTAATATGTGAACCTTTTATAGCTTCTGTCTTCAGTTTCCTAGAACTTCATTTTAATGTACAATATTAATAAAAATTCTTTTTAAATTATTATTTCAAAGAACTTCTCATTAAAATAAATTTTGACAATACAAGTGTTCTACAAGGAGTCCATAGTAAATTCAAAAGGGCTTTTCCTGTATTACATATGATGGGCTTCTCATTGTTTAGTTATTTATAGCTGATACAGGAGTGATAAATTGACTTTAATCTTGCAGTGATTAATATGTGATAAGGTATAGAAATCAAGTTAATAGGAAAGTATAATGAAATATGAATTCTGCCTTTCTGAGATAAGTTAAGTGCAGAATTCAGACCTGCATCTTCTCTTGGGCCAGGCAAGTAAATGATACCTTGTAGAGGAAGAGTGTTCTCTTACTGTGTGAGTGCTCTTTGTGGGTTTGTGTCTGCTCTACACAGCAGTGAGCTTCTAGAGTGCAGTTAGTAGAGTACAGTGTTGGGGTTTTTTTCACTGATACAATTTTTTCTTGATGGTGAAGTGCTAAGCATCCCCCTTTTTTACTGCTTTTCTTCACAGTTACTTCTTACTTTTTACTGCTTTTCTTCACAGTTACTTCTTACTTACTTCTACTGAAACCTTTTATTTAATTTTTAGATTGATTTTCCCCCCAATTTTTCTTGGTCATTATATCTTTCAATATAGTACCAAAATTCAATCTTATATTTAATGAATCAAATAAAATTCATAGCTAGCTGCACACGATCATACAGAGATATTAATTGTTTGAGCTAATAACATTTCTTTCCACAAAGCCATGACTTAATGCTACAGTAACAGAAAAAACATTCAAAGCTCTTGAAAAACACTCAAGGAAATTTTATATGTCAACCTGAGAATACTCTTGCCTAGAGGTTGTAATGCACAGACATTAGAAATAGGGTTTGTGGGTTTTATCCTTTTTCTTGTTTCAAAGAGTGTGAAAGAGGAGCCATTACCTGACTACATGCAGGCTGGAGCTGGGAATTGTAGTTATGGGGAGAAAAAGATCCTACATTAAAATGCAGATAAAAAGGAAAGTAATGATAATTGATGATAATTTAATTAAATATCACCTATAGAATATGCTGTTGAACTACTAAAAGGTAATGTACATATGAATAGAATTGAATTAATTTTTGTCCAGTTCTAGGATTTCACTGAATTTTCTTCCAATGGTCTGAGATATTTCCTGAAACAGGAAAACCCTTTGGGGAAACACTAATTAAGTGTATTCAAATGTTTCTGGAAATTTAGAAAGCATTCACAGTTTATGTGCTCACTTAAGACCACAGCTATAGGAGAAAACAAAGATGTTTTATTATTTTATTGTTACTGAGCATGCAGTATTTTTGTCTGTCTTTGAAGCAGAATTTAGTACTGGCTATATGGTGAGCTTCAGTTATCATTCAGAATCCCTTTGATGTGTGGAGAGCCTGAGAAGATGCTGGAGGAATAAGGAAAAACTTAAGGCTCAGTCGTGCTTTCAGGAAGATAATTGTAAGTAAAAGTGGTAAAATTCTGGTGTGAGTCACTCTGAATTCAGGGTGATTGAATATGGTATAAAGCATTGATTGAAAAATGCTTTTAACACATGCTTAATAGTTTGTGAAATTGATGCCTAATGCTGCAGCTTTACTGGGAGAATATAACTAGAGAAGATTAAAAGAATTCTGGGAACAGAATCCAGCACTAAAGTTTTCCAAAGTTTGAAAATGGGTTTCATTGCTTTATCATGAATCATTAGTTTCCATCAAGTCAGACTTGCATGCAAGGTAATAGAAAAGCTGAAAATCATTTTGGAATAAGGAGAGAATTTTTTTTTTGTATTTCATAATCTTTCTTTTGTATTTCAACCTCTTGTCTTTCTGTAGCTATAATTAAGGGAAATCCATATTGCAGACTTGCGATTATAACTGCTTTTTGTCTTCTATTGAATTTTGTTTAAGGCACAACAAAGCTGCTGGATGAAAGTGTCATAGCCATAAAATAGAAGAGTGGGTTAGCAAATGGGGAGGTTATTTACCAAAAGAAAAGTAGAAATGGAGAGAAACTATGTTGATTACTCTTATCCTTCCTTGCAACTAGGTCTTGCAATATGTTCATACTCTGTTTAATTAACATCATTCATACATTAGCAATTCCCTTCTTTATTATTGGGTAGGAATTTTTTCTGCTTCACTAGGGGCATGCTAATAGAAATAAAAGCATTGCAGCATCTGCAGATGAAGATTCTTGCCTTTTTAGTGTAAAAATAGGAAGAGTATATCATGTTAAATATTTTTTAAAGGCGATGTTAACTCCTTGTTTCAAAGTTTACAGAGCCTTTTAGAAAGTGCACGTTCATGTAGAGGACTTCAGTGTTTCTATCGATAAGGGAGTTAGGCACTGCTTGTACTAAAATATTTATTTAGAAAACTAAATTGATTTGCTATTTAAAAGAGAATGATCTTCTGGTTTTTATTTTAGTCTCACTTTGCAGCACATACGAGATTATTCTGGAAAAAAATTGCTTTCGTTATTTGTGCAATGAGGTGGCTCAATATTCCTTTACAGCTCTTGTGGGGTGTAGCACGGTTAAGTTCATGAGTGGATTTTTCAGTAAGGACGAGGGCTGTGTGATGAGAAAGTGGCTGTGTGCCTGTGCAGCCCTGCAGCCAGATGACAGCTGGTTCCTCTTCTCAAGTACATGCTGGTTTCTTAACTATTTACATTTGCTTCAGTGAAATCTAGACCAGCTTGTGATTTATGGAGATGTTCTGATCCATTTCTGATTCCATCGCTGGGGTTGCCTGCAGACCCATTGTGAGTTAAACATTCAAAGTCTGAGTGCTGCTGAATCCTGATGAAATGAATCTTCACATTGTAATTGTTTCTTTGCCCCAATGTGTAACAATAACAAATCTTGATCTCTTTAATGGTAGCAAATTTTTGCTTATGGAAAGTTATTTACTACTCACTGATTTTATATTCAGTGTAATTGACATGAAGGACTTTGCATATGTAATTATGTTTCCCTGAGATTATTCAGGCTAATGGTTTATAGGTAATTTAAGCATTAGATTTGTAACTTAAACAGGAAATTATTTCATGTGATCTGTGTAGTGTAGCAGTTTCAGGCAATTACAGTATTTCAAATTCTTTGCATGAATTATTTTGTTTTACATTTTCTTTTGTCAGTTTAATGCCAAACCTATTTATGGATGTTATTATACAAAAATTCTAGTGTATTTAAATATTTTGTGGGTGCTATTATTATCCTACCATGGAAGGATTAGCATTTTATATGTCTTTGAAAAAGAATTTTCTGCAGCATCTTCCAGTCTTTGGTGTTTCTTTGTATAAATTAGAAATTAGAAAATAACTATAAATTTCTTGTTTGTAAAAGAATGCAGATTGTGGTTGTACTTCGTTATCAGTTTATTTTTTTGTGAATCATGCTGGGCTTAAACTTTCTAGTTATTCACCTAAGTAGGTGAAATAAATAAGTGCATTTGAGAATTAGGTTATTCTTGCAATGCAATTGCAATGTATAAAGTATAGTAACTTTTAGTAGCTGTACACCTTTCTGAGCTTTAGTCACCCTTCAGTAGTCAAAGCAAGTTTCTCTTCAGTTGTCCCTTTTTGGACAGTAGTTGTTTTCTGAGGTGAAATAGATTGTGCTTGATATCACAAGTGTCATTTCATGTGTCTGTGATGTTGTCAAAAAGATTAATCTGTAATCTATAATGTTGATGGGATAAAATTGCAACAAAGCCTGCTTTAATAGCATAGTTACCTAACATTTGTTGTAACAAGTGCAACAATGCACCATGACAGGGTCTGATTAAAAACATTGATCAATCCCATTTCTCACTTCTTGCTGTAGTCATGGGAATTTACTGAAACACCTCATGTTTCTTATTTCTAATTTTTCAAGAGGGAAATTCTGCCATGAAAAAATTGGTCAGTGTAACTGTATTAACAAAAATTACTGTGAAATTTATTAGAATTTATGGATAAAGACAAAACAAGATCCTTTTCTATATATTCTTTTCTCTTCTTATATCACTTCCAATACACAAGTACTTAGAAAAACAATATATTTGATTAACAAAATTTTCATAATCCAGGGCCATTTTCTTCCATATTAGGAAAAAGAACATATACATGAAAAAAATTGCTTAAAATTTACCTAAGATACATTGTTTGTAACAGAAAAGTTCCTCTTTTTTATTGATTCCACTTTTTCCTTGTTTTGTCCACTCCCTATTGCCTGCCAACAGGGATTAATTCTACTGCCCATGTGTGCACATGAATCAGACTGGGCTCTACTTTACTCTGAAGTCTATTGTGCAGAGTGATGTTCAGATAACTCTAGGTAATTCCATGAAATATTTTAACAATACACAGTGTAGTCATTCATTTTTACAAAGCAACGCATTAAATATTGTTGGATAGTTGCTGACACTGCAATATTTTGAGAGAAAATTGATTTGTTTATTGATGTCCCTTTCATCTGTGCATTGCTCTTACCTTATATGCATTCCTCCTTTGCTAGTGGATGCGTAAACAGTCCCAGTTTGAGCTGATGCATTCATTCTGAGACCAAAAAAGAAGCTGAGGGAAATTCAGTGACAGGAGAGGGATTTAATTGAAAGCTTCTGAGCCCTATCCATGACCTATCATACTTTCTTTTCCATTTCCTAAAATATTTCAAATAGGATAGGGAGCCATATAATTTTAAATGCTTGGATCTCACGATATATTGAATGTATTTTCTGTGATAGCTTTTTTTCCTTAAGATTGCTCTCTGTATTTCTTTACCTCCTATCCCAGGATAGGTGTGCAGCGTGATTTTGCCTTGAGATGGAAGGTTGGTCCCAAGTCCTTATGCTCCCTGGATGTAGGGGGCAAGAGACACTATGGCTTGATGAGGAAGACTTGTTTTTATATGAAGGAAAAAAATGTAGTGCCAACAGAGCTGTCTGGGAGCACCGTATGGGCCCTGCGGTGACACAG
Source organism: Leptocoma aspasia (assembly GCA_013399835.1). Taxonomy (NCBI): domain Eukaryota; kingdom Metazoa; phylum Chordata; class Aves; order Passeriformes; family Nectariniidae; genus Leptocoma; species Leptocoma aspasia. Next base: position 2,582,543 of record VXAX01004318.1, on the reverse strand, counting down.
TGACTCTGGCGTTGGTCTCAGTGACTAAAGCAGCTCTGTTGCCCTGGATTTTAAGGGGGAAATCAGATATTCTGCCTCTTCCATCTCTGTAGAGCAGTTTTTTGGTCTATGACAATAGTCTGTTTCACCCTTAGATAGCTATCGAGATGCTTGCATGTACTCTGAGGTTTAAACTGGAGAGGGGCATTGTAGCTTGAGAAATTATGCATTATTATTTCTATTAGGTTCAGTGAAATAGTTGGTAAGAGGTTTCCTCCAGAGAGTATCTCCATGGCTGCTGCTTCTTTCTTTTAAGCTGAAGAAGCCATGCCACTGAGAAAAAAAGAATATTTTGTAAAAAGATAAAAAAGCTGGTGATGTCTGTGTTACCAGCTACGCTTGGTCAGTTAAATTTATAATTATCAATGAATTGGTTCTCTGTAAAGGCCTACTGACAAACAAGTGACTACCAAGTTCAAGGAGTGAAAGCGTGCTTATATGAATTGATTAGAAACAAAGACATTAATCCATTTGTTACTCCTAGTCATTACTCTTACTATGACTCTGACCTCTAAAAACAATATTCCTGTGGATGAAAACCAATATTTTTTTTGCCTCGCTGTTCGTATAATGACATCATCATACCCACTTCCTGATTAAAGACCTGCTTTTTTCAGACACAGTGATGACAAGCAAAATATGCTTTTCTTGTTATCTTTCGGAGGAATAGCAAAAACTATATTAATATACGATCATTCAGCTGAAATACTGTCATCCAAGAACTCCAGAGTTTAGTTATATGTATTCCCCATATCCATTTGGTATTAGTTTTGTGAAGAAATACACTGTTTTGCAAAAGTTCTTGCTTCCATGGAGCAGAATTGGATATCCAGGTTTAGGATTGCACTAAGTACAGCAAATTAAATGAATTTCTACTTACTGTCTAAGTGCCATTTCTGAAAACAAAGCTGTATTGCAGGGTGGTTGAACAGTCACTTTCTCCCCCACTGTGCTGCTCTGCATTACACTTCCCACCTTCTTCTGCCACCTTCCAGGGAAAACTTCACAGATGCTGTACTGTTTGTTGCTTCTTTTTTTTTTTTGGGAGGAATACCGGGACTGATGCTGCTGAGAGCACTATAAAACATAGCAAGGGAGTTGGTAGCTTCTGAGCTGTTCTTTCCTCTGCTTTTTCTCAGGGAGAAAAGAGAATTAACCTCATGAAAGATGTGCTTAATTTCCTCATGGTATTTTCCATCAGAAATCTTAGAGCTCCAACTTGTTTCATTCCTTTTGGAATTCTGGTTGAGCATATGGAAGCTCTTTGTAAAACTTGTGGTATCCTATGTTTTCTTCTTGTTTAGTATTAATTTATTTAAGACTGTGAAATTTTTGCTGCCTTAATGTGGTTTAAAAAGGAAAATGAGAAAATCAGCTGACTAACAAAAAGGAAGACTTTCCACCTATATGAATATTAAAAGTGACAGTCACTGTTAAAAGAGATCCACATTACTTCAAAAAGAGAGCCACATTACTTTTTCTCTCTCTTATGTTAAAATGACCCTTATGAATGCTAACACTAAAAATGGCTAGAAGATTAAAAAAATAACTCACCCTGAAACAAAAGGAAGCATAGATGTGATCTGCAGAGCTTTTAGTACTGGATGACCCCTGGCTACGGACTGCATCTTTAAAAGGAAGGGTGTCTGTTCCCCTCGTTGCTGAGGCAGCAAAGGGTTTCTGTTTAGATTTGAGTGAGAGCCCACTATATTGTACAAGAGAGATCTTTTCCTGCACTAATTTCTACTGCTGTTTCTCTTGTGGTCCTCAAACACCTCACTTGCATTCATTCTGTGATTGAGCTGGGGCATATAAGTGGTTTTGTTTTTGTGTTTTGGTTTTTTTTTTCTTTGCATTGCTTCATTTTACTTTTTTTTTGCATTAACATAGTTACCAGTGTTCCAAGTAGGGTGGAGAAAGGAAAACATGTTTCTGACAAGGCCATTGGCCTTGTTTTTATTTGATGGCACTCATAGCTAAAATCAGATCTGTCACTGATGTCATCCATTTGGTTAAATCTGCCTGGGTTTCTTCACCACTGTTTTCATCCTCAGAATTGTAAATCAATACCCTTTGATCTAAACATAAAAAGCTTGGGAGGCTTATGTTGAGGTTATCTTCCCTTGTGCCTCTCTTCATTCAGTTCAGCTGCTAAATCTGGTCTAAGGCAATCAAAAGCGATACTGAATTGACATTTAATAGCTCTCCTCAAGACTGCCAGAAAGTAATTTCTCAGAAAGTTTGAAGTTTGAAACAAACTGTGCATTGTACTGGTCTATTATTAGCATTCCACTTAGCATATGCAAGTAGCTTTATGTGCTACTGAAAGCAGCACATAATATCTGAACTAGGAATTCTAAATGCTTCTGCCTTAATTAAATTGAATTTTCTGAGGAATAATAAAAAATATTCAAAGGAATATGGAAGAGGAAGAATTACTGTTGAGGAATTCTGAGGAACAAATGTGTTTTTTCAACTTTTTTATTTTATATACCAGTTTTGACCATATGGAGTAAACTGCAAGTAGACTAAAACACAGTTGCCTCTGTGATTTTGCAAAAAATTCTGATTTTTGCAAAAATCAAATTTTAAGCTTTTCAGTGTCTTGTTAGTTCACTTCTGCAGACTAGTTCTCAATGGTGTGTCTCTTTTAGCTGCTATTGCACAGTAAGAATTAGTGGTTTTTTCCAAGGTGCCAGGAATCCTAATGTCTATTAATCAGCTGTTATAAACCTGTGCTTTCTTTTAATTGATTCTGTAAGGCAGTAATGAGGTTTGTATTCAGAATTTTGCAATATATTGGAAAATTAAAATTAAAAGTTTATAAGTCTTATGATCCCAGCTCTAAAGCAAGGCCTGTTTGTCAGTGGTAATAGGAGTTTTCCAGCTCTCCTAAGGGAGGAATAGCTTTGCAAAAAATTGAAAAAGAAGATTTTATTGGGAATTGTTTTGGAGAGATTAATAGTTAAATATGTTTGGATACTTGAGAAATAGCCTTTATCCACCTTGGATACCGTGTTATGTGGAAGGTGGTACATTGTTTGCTTTAGTAGGTGGGAGATTAATTTTAAACTATTTTTAATTAATTTGTCATTTTTCCTGTTTGAATTTTAAATGTTATTGAAAGCAAATGAAAAAAAATTGGTATATATTCTCTCCTGAAGAATTAAAAAGGTGGGTTTTGAACTTTTTAGCTCACCTAAAACTGCAATAGCTACACAGCAATGGATGATTGCATAATAACAATAACAACTAGCCTGAAGTTTTCTGAAAATATATATTTTACATGGTAGTTTTTCAAGCTGCAAGATGAGATCTAATATATAATCTTTATGCATATCAGCACCCGAATGCATGATGCACGTGTTTGTATAAGCTCAGTTAAGAGACTAATTTTAAACTATTCAGAATAATAAGACTGATTTTTTCATGTTTTATATGAGCAAAGCCATACTGTCTGCAACAGCAAAATCTAAAAGTCTTACAGACCTTTAGAGAGAATCCCTTTTCTCTTGCTTCCCCCCATCTCTTGCTTTCCTAGGAATGTAAAGTAGTCTGTCCATGACAAGGAGAAGCTCACTCTGTGTCTTCCCAGTAATGACAGCATCCCTGATGGCTTCTTACCTCAGAATCTGACACTTCCGAACACAATTCTGTCTTTTCCTGAATGAAATTCCCAAATCTTTGTTCAGACACAGTCTTCTGACATCTGATGACTTTTTCATTTTCCCATAAGCGGAACTCTTAAGATGACTTTTCCTGTTGTCAGAGATATTTTATTATTTGTAATATTTGTGCTTTTTGCTGGAACAGACTTGGTTCTGTTTTAAGAAATTACGGCATAAGTTCAAAAAGGAGCTGTAGTCCTGCTTACAACACAGAAATCCACCACTGCCAGTGATGCTCTGACAGTGGATGTGAGTGGGAATTACTAGAGCTGAAATGTTCAATGAGGGAAATAGAGCAATGCATATCTCAAGGGCTTCTGATATACAGAATATGCAAGGACAATTTTGAGAATGCGTATTACATTGCTGCTTTTCTCACACCATCTACCCAACATCTCTTTCCTCACTTCAGCTTCTACAAATCAATTTGATGTGACTGCCTCCAGTTTGAAATTAGCATGATTTAATCTGGTACAGGAAAAATCTTTCTCCATGGAAAAGGCCCAAATGGGAAATCTAATGATAGCATATTCCCCAAGGAAATCTGCCACCTTAGTGTCCCCGAAGGAGGGAAAGTGAACAGCTGCAATATTTTGTGTATAAAATGTGTGTGTGCATGTGTATGGTGACATGACACAATGCTTTGTGACAGCTCATTTTATTCTGGGTTCTTCACATGACAGATGAAATTATTTCTATAATTATTCTTAGGTATAAGACCCAAAGTCAGTTCTGTTAATACTTGAACTCTTTGGCATAAAATACATTTAGGTATCTCATTTAAACATCCCTCTGGAAAAAAAGCTCTGGAAATCAGAAGTGGTTGAGTGGATGAGCTCCAACTGTATTGCTTCTAGGGCCAGTAAAAAGGCAAGTATAAAGGGCTGATTTTCATTTCAAGTGTTTCATTTGAGTTGAAGTTTCATCTCAAGGCTTACATAACCAGGCTAGCTTTTCTTGTAGTTGAATTAGCTCTTGTTTTACTTCTAAGTTAAATTAAGATCGTTGCAATTTTATGCTGAGGAGTAGGAAAGGTTTAAATATATTCTTGTTTTAGAACAAAAATGTACATTAACCATAACCAATGATAAAATACTACTTGCCATTGCAAGCCTTTATCACTACTTAGGATTAGAAATGGAACAATTATATAATTTGACATACTGCTAAGGAAATTATTGTACATGTTTCTATGCCTTATTTTAAATGAATTGATTGGTTTATAATTTAATGTGAATGTAGAATATTTTAAAAATACATACTACAATAAGTGAAATTGTATAAAAGTGAAATAAGTAAGAAAAATGTAAGTAATCTCCTAAAGCTTGAAGAGGATTTATTGTGTCTGTTGTTGTGTAGCAATAATGCAATTCTTATTATTCATTTAGAGAAAATATTGTTGAACTTTGGTGAAGATTATTTTCTCTTTCTGAACATTCAGTGTGACTTTGTCATACATTTTTAGGTTTCCAGCTGGGCTGGTTTTCTTTCATTCAGGATTGAAGTCAGTTGCTGTGTTTCTAGGATTATTGAAAGGTTGAACCTACTTCAGTGATATATAGGGTCTATAGAATAACAGTTCTGCAACTTATATTCTTAAGAGAGAGGGAATATGTTCAGAAAAATTCACTTAAATCATCTATCAAAGGTACCAGCACAGCTAGTGGCTTTATTTCTCAGGAAAGCAGAGAGAGATGGAAGGGCATGAGGGGAGCTTTTATTGATTGCTTTCTGGGAGAATTATTCTATGAGTTACTTTTGCAAAGAATGTAATTTGCCTGGAGTATAGCAGGAATAGTATGAAAAGGTCTGGGAAAAATAGTTCCCTGGTTGATTTTTTCCAAAGTGAAATGATGGTGTTCTCTCAGAACCAGAACTATATAAGCTCCACAAATATCACTAGAGATGGATATGGCTTCATGTGCTTGATAATGCTACAGGTAACTTTTGAAAGATCTGCTGGAAGGGAAAAATGGAAGCTGGGAAGAAGAGAGATTTTTACTTCTCAATGTAATTAAAAAAGGCAAATAATTAATTGTATGATGTAACGCCCTGACTGACTTACAAGGCTACTTTCTTTCCCATCTCTGTGATGAAAGCCTTGAAGATATACTAGTGCAGGTTTTGGTACTTTTAACTTGTACTGTAATGTTTACTGTTTTAAGATCTGAAGCCAAAAGCATTATCATCCTTAAAATTGAAACTGGGACTTGTACAACTCAATCAGTTTTTCCACATCAAATTCTATATATATAGCTGCCGATCTGTGATTCAGATATAGGCTCATCTCCCACAGGTGAAAGCAGCTTAAAATAAAATAAAAAAATCTCAGTTTAGAAATTATATTATTTTATGAATTTGTCTAATATTTAACGTTTTGCAGTATCATAGGAATCTGATAAGTGAATTGTAGTTGAAATTGAAATTTATATAAATTTTGTGGAAAACTGGTATTTTATAATTAGGAAAGAAAAGCAATATTTAAGAAGATAAAACACCAAAAGGAAAAAGAACTCAGTGTGCCTGCATGTTACAAGTGGAAGGTCTAAAGTCTGAAGAAATTGGATATCACTGAGTTACTGTCAATCCTCATTGCTCACTGGCACACTGCAGAAAAACAGTTAATTTTTTCAGAGTTGCAGAGTCTAACTGTACAGTTACACACACTGACATAATTTCACATTGCCATTAATGTACAATATTTGTAAAACAATCTTGTTGCTGGAAAACATTGCTTCAGTAGTCAAAGTGATGGAGGCATGTTCTGAATTTAATTTTGATACACTGTATTGTTTCTTAGAGCAATTGCAGGCTGTATACATATTTTTGTGTTCAAAAATCAGGAATGTATTTACAAGAGGTGAACTTTTTTGTCTTCCTCCAGGCTAAGAAGAGACCCATATAATTTGAAGTTCACAAAGACAGTGATCAACAACCCAGCAGAATTATAGATGAAGAACTGTTCTGCGGTGAGTAAACTGAAGCTTTCATACTTTGGGCTTCTTGAGTGAAGATTCTGTGGCACATACCTCAGATAAGTAGAAATGACAAGTATCAGTAATTGATTGAAACCTCAAGGAATTGCTCTTACAAAAATAGTACTAAAAATGCAATATTTATTACTGTTTCACTACTTTAGCTAAGGTATTCTGTTCTACTGCAGACTTTTTTTATTCTGGTTTGATCAATATTCTCACATTTTACTGTCATTTTTTGACACCTAATACTATATACTGTAGTTTTCTCCAACGATTTATGTAACTGATACCATGAAGCACTTTTGATTGCTAAAAAATCGAATCCTTGACAAGCTTGTATGTGAACATCCCATTGGTTCTGTGGTTGCACTTAAGTACTGTGGAGTGGCACTTTAGGCATTGACCGTGGAGGGACCTCACTGTTTTCATCTGTTCTGGTCACAGTCAGCTAACAGATAAAGCCCATTTTTGCCAAATTGGATCAGTTCTCGCTGGAGACTGTAATGTTGCTGGCATGAGGATGCTCCTTGGTGCAGCCCCTGGGCAAACAGCTGAGAGAGAATTGCAGCAGGCAGAGCAGGATTTTCCCACAGCGCTGAGCCCTTGGTGACAGCTGGTAATGCAAAGCACTTCCTGAGCTGAGTGCAGGGGTTCTAACTCTGCTCCTCTGCTCTCCTGATATGCACAGTCACCACTTTTCTGGGAAGGAAAGCCCAAGTATCTGTAAATGATTGTGAAAATATGGAGCTTTGTTCATACTCTTTTTTGGGGGCTGACTGTGCAGAGGAATAAATAAAAAGGAAATGAAATATAGGAACTTTTTTCAAAATTATCTCTTAGACTGTTTTACTGAGGGTTTGAGGAGTGACACAGCTGAGTTTGTTTGGTGGAATGAATGGAAATAATCTGAAAATTATTTGGCATGCAGCTACCGCATTTTATAGCTGAGAAACTATTATTTTAAGGATCTCTTGATAGTTGCAGAGAAAAAAACCCCACAAATTATAGTGAGATTGCCATGCTTAAATCTTTTTGAACCAATATACTGGTTAGTAGCAAGAAAATGATGGCTGGAAAAACTGTTGCCCAAGTGAAGACATTTTCCTAATTCTCCTTCAAAAGGAAGCTGCAGTGGTTTTCTAGAACATACAGAACTTGTCTTAATGGATTAGCCACACTCTCTTGTGTGGCTTTTCTCCCTTGTAACTGCAGGAAAATGTGTTTGCTATGCAGAAGCATTGAGTGACTACCTCCTCCCCCAGGGAAAAACAAGAAAACTTTACAGCAAAATGGATTTTGCTTCTTAGTAGTTGTAATGAACCACAGAGAGCTTGTCAGTAAAAATTATGTATGTATAACATGCACATCTTTGTTGTTGTGTGTGTATAATATTTATATTTGCTATACATATGTATGTGTTTAGTAAATGCATGTGTATTTATATGTATGTATAGCTATATATGAAAGAGAAGTCAGAAAGTGGTCTTTAAGCTCTGTGGAAGAAATAGAAGCTAGTGCTATGACTTTGAAGATGTGTTTCATGGGAAGTATCATTTAGCATGATACTTGTTGGTAATGACTCTTTTCAGTGTTTGCTCACTTCTTCAAGCAAAGGTTGGTCTGTTGTTAGACCTATTACGTTCTTTAGATCTATTATTTTCTTTCTTCTGTTCTTTATTTTCTGCCCAAAACTTGTTGCCCCATCCAAAAAGCCTTTAACTGGTACTTTCTGAATGCATTTGCACTCAAAGGGTTTTGTATTTCTCTGGCAATGGTGCCTGAAATGAAGAGATCCAACACACCTTGTGACAGAGCACACTGCCAGTATAACAGATGGATGTGATTGCTGGCAGCCAAGAAGCCTTATGAAATATCGGTGTCAAATGGTTAGAGACAGCATTTTTAAATCAAAAATATATGTTAGGTGCTCTGGCTTTATGCACATGGTGGAGCATAGTCTAATCGGGTTGACTGGGTTATTTTAAATTTTAAACTATAATTCTTCAGTGTACAGTTTGAGTGTTGCATAACTTTCAGCTTTTATATTTCTGTATCTTCAAGTGTTATATTTACTTTGCCCTAAAAAATATTGTGCTAGGAATAAGTTCACAGGACTCATACCTGTGCTGGCTTCTTAGACCACATGTGTGATGTGATACGATATCAGTATCATGTCATATATCCTGATCCTTTGCACATGTCTAGATCTTGTGGAATTCATTGCAGGCATTAATTTACTTTTCTCTTTTAATATCACATATAGATGCATTTTCACGTTGTATTCTTTTATTTTAACTAATTTAATTATGCTGAGGTAGGGTGACATTTTTGAGATATAACTGACCTACTACTCTTTTCCCTCCTTTTCTTTTCTACATGGAGAGAAAATATTTACAGGTAGAAAACAGGGATGGTTAGGTATTTAGGAGATCCCACTGGATGCTTGTTTGTATCCCTTAGTTCATAATTACCTTGGAAATGAACCAATTAAATAATGTTAAACCATACTGATTTTTATTTGGGTTTTGTGACCCAAAATCAAGTAAGTGCTTTAAGACATTTACCCTAAATAATAAACAGTAGACTTCCTTTCTTGAAAATTATTTTGTTACCTTGCTGAGTATGAAGTGCATACTCAAAATACTTGGGATCCTCTGGTTTTTAATATTGCTCAACATAATCCCATAAAACCAAGTTTCTGTCTTATTTGTTAATATTGTAACGTGTATTTCTGTTAATTTAATTGTAAGAGAGATTTCTGTATCAGAAGGTGAGGTGTGTGATGGTATGTGGAAACTTGTGGTGTGTAATTTATCGTCACACAGTGTTCAATCCAGAGAAATGAAAGAGGGAATATTTTCATGAAGAAGTAGAAACAAGGTGTTCTGAAAAGAAGATTCACAGCTTATAAAATCACTGTAATGTGATAAATTAGCACATTAAATCCAAGCCCATAAATCAATGCTAGGCTAAACACAGATAGTTCTACTTCATATTTAAAATTAATGTCTGAGGATATTTTTTTAAAACTGAGATAGTTTCATTTCAGAAACTATCAGTATTATCCTCGGAAATCCAAAGCACTATTAAAGAGATAGGCAAGCCAGTAGATAGCAGGTTGAAGAGTCATTGAAAACAGGCAATTCCATATTCTTATCATAAATGTGCTGAAATGACAACAGAGAATGTCAAGAGGAATTTAATGGAATTTTCTTCATCTTAAAGTTAAGAAGGCTTCTGAGTTTGAATTTATTCTGGTTCTCAAGCATAGTTAGGATGTCTGGAGATGAGAAATCACAAGTGCTTAAGACTACATGAATATAAAGTACAAAGAGAGATAGAATAATTTGTAATGTGGTGTTGATGTTTCTGATTTTAAAACACCATCATGTCAACCCCATTTTTTTCTCTATCATATTAAAAAGACATGTAGTACTCCACAAGAGAGTTTTACTTTAATTCAGGTTTCATAATTATGCTTTGCTTATTCTGCAGCTACTTAGATATTTTCATTCACACTGATCTAAGACCTGAAGCTGACATGTGCCACTTGAAAACAGCCTTTTAGGTTGAGGTGGGGAAGTATCACTAAACTGTGGATAAGTGATTAGAGCTGAGTTTTTGTTAAGGTTCAGGTAGCAGGGTCATCGAGTTGGAGAAAAGTTTACCTAAACATGGCTTGGTATTGATGGTGAGGGGTCATTGGCTGGGGCTGGGGACTTGTACAGGGGAAGGATGACATGTCCAGTTTGCCCAGCTTGATCACTGGTGACAGCACTGACTACAGACTGCTGATGGGGCAGGTTGTGGGTGTTGGACTGAGAGGCCACAAGGTATTTCACTTCTTTTGGCAGTCATTCATCAAGGTGATGAATAGCTGTCTTGCACAGGGCTGTGTATTCTTTGTTAGGTGAAGATATGACTGCTCAGACATACACACCATGCATAGCAGCTGTTTTGGCAGTTACAGAAAGTAAACACATTCAGCTGTGATTCCCTATGTGTAATATTAAGTTAACCCTTTTTTTAATCGATAGGTTTGTAAAAAGAAAATAAGTCAAAAGGCTGCAGAGCTGTGTGCTGCTACAAAAAGGAGATTATGAAAGCAAAGAAAATTGAAAGAAACCAGAGGAGGGAGAAATCAGAGATAACTGGGTTTAATCCTTCATATTTGAAACCATTTGCTTTTTAGGGCTCAAATTTTGTAAATCATATTAGCATCTGCTTAACCTTTATCACCTTAATAGTCTCTTTGATTTCAGTGTATTTTCATCTGTAAAGTTAGAGATGTGCAAGAATCTGCAAAAACTAAAATAAAGGTAGGCAGATGGTAATATATTTATACTCTTTCACCCAGTTATACTCTAATGCTGCATGTCGAAATCCAAATGAAATAACACAGAACACCATGGTAGTGATAAGCATTCTAATTCTTAAGTTTCCCACTGGGATTTAAATTAGAATCTGATTTGCAGACATCAAGGCTACATTCTGAAGGCAAGTCAAGTCTTGCTGTAATTGCATTGGCTCTGATTTGTTTCCTAAACCACCTGTTTCTCTGGTTGTGCTTATTTTAGGAAATAAAGCTTATGTTGGATGGAAGTGATTTGAAATCTTACAAAATATCCTCTGTATCTGTAAGCATTTAGGACGGAGACAAATTAACTGTTTTGAAAAAACACAAATACAGCAGGAGTAGAAATGTAATGTATAGATTAGACAGGCTTTTTCATTGAAAAACCTATCACATATTTAGATGAGTTTTCCTGTAGTTTACTAACTACTTTTGTACACCACTATTTAAATGATTACTACATGCTTTTTTTCAGTAAAGGCTGTATCTTCCCTTCTGGCCGTTGCTGCACTTCCAGCTGCCATCACTGGAAGCTCTGCCCTGAATTCCAGATCTGCTCTGCTTTAACATTTACCAAAAGCTTGGCAGTGGTGGTTCAGCAGGAGAGATCACTGCTTGGCTCTCTAGTGTAATCACATCACTTCTGTGTCATCCTATGGTCCCTTTCTCTCGGCCTTTCTCATTTCCATTGAGACTTATTCCAAAAATAGACAGTCACTGGGATGTGGGGTGTTGTAAAAATTCACTTTTAGATGCAGTGAGAGGCACATCAGCTCCTTGAGCAGACAAAGGTGAGCTCATGCTCTGCAGGAAGGTACCAGATCACCAGTAGCCTTCTATCTGAGAGCTGGTTGGAGACTGCTCAGACTGGGAAACTTCACAGTGCTTCAGGGCTTCTGAGGCCCTGAACTCTCTATGGCACTCCAAGACCTTGCAAAGACCTAATGCAATCCAGAACCTATGCAATCCAGGTCCCTACATGTTCGCGGTCTCCATCTCCTCCCCTCTTAAACCTACATTCTGATTTCCAGAGAAAATAAGTCTGTACATCAAGCTCAGACTGAAGTCACGTCCTTCACACTGGGAGCAGCCCCTGCATCTGCAGGTCACTTTCTAAATGTTCCTGTCTTTGTTGAGGGTTAAACCTCACTTTTCACCCTCTTGGGATTGATAGAAAGCCTGAACTTTGTCCCAAGGAAACCAAGTTTTCCTGTCTTGATGTGGTAACTGTGATACTTTAGTAAGTAACTGTGATACGAGAAGTTCAGGTTAATTTTTCAGTTTTGACCAAAGATGTTAATTTCCTGGCGTGTGGTTCTTGAGGCTGCTTTAACCATAATGATGGGATAGAGAAAAAGGAGCAAGGGAGAGGGTGAGAAATTGTTTAAATGTATTGAAATTTTTCCCCAAGTGGTGGTACATACCTTGTAGTGGTACAGCAAAAAATTAGAGAAAAAAACCCCAGGAAATTAACATTTTAGAAATGTTTCTAAGCATGTCTAATCCGATCCCTTGGAACAGCATTATGAAAATGAATTCAAACTAGGAACAGCTTATGAAAATTAATTCCAGCTAGGCATATACGTGAAAAGCTGCTGAGCAATGCTACTGAAACTGAGTTACATTCAGGTATTCAGGTCTTTGGAGACCTGTACAGTGAGCAGCTGATGTTTCTTTCTGGTATGGGTAACTTCAGTGTTAGATGAAACTCCAGTGGAGGTTTAAGGATAATTTGGGAACTGAGCTCCAAGTTTTCATGCAAGTATTTCTGTGATTGTTTTTCTTGAACCTTGCCCTGGTTTTTTCATGTATCCTCTTCTAATGCAGTGTGTCCTGTGACTCAAATTTGGAAGAGTACTCCAAATAAAATAATAATTAAAGAAAATATTATAGCAATATCAGTAAGGTCAGTGGGATCCACACTGTTCTAAATAGTACTGTAGAGTAATTTTCACTATAGTTTTATTAATAATACTGTGAAATCTATGAGAGTTCTGTTTTTAGCTTCATTGTGTAGTAAACCTCAGCCCATGACCCTCTACCTCAGCTATGGTAAAGATATCTGAATCCAAATAATTCCCGCAGCTGCAGTTATGTATTGAATATTTTTGTGTTGTTACTTCTGACTTGTCTAATCCTTATTTGAAAGAGAAATAGAGACTTCTAAAATCATACTGTTAAGCTAATTAAAAATAATGCAAAGAGTTGACCTACCACATTGATTTTGAACAAGGAAACAAAGTATGCTGATTAGTACTGAATAACTGGTAAGAAAGAGTCAATAACACACACCTCCCCACTCATTTTTAATGCTTAAGACTAAGCCTTAAATTGTAGCTTTTCTCTTGAAGGTCTCCTGGAGAATATTTTCTGAGGAGATTAAATTCTCACCTTCTCCTAAGGGCCTTTCTCTTTTATCAGTATGGGGAAGAGTTTGGGGACTAATTTATGCCTACATCCTTCACTTGTGAAATATCACAACTGGGCTGGTCAGAACTGATGCCCTGGTTAAGTTGGACTGATTAAACAGCAAAACATGAATCTGTCAGATTATACTTTGTTTTAATTTGTGTAATTTCATTGTGTGAGATGATTAACACTGACGATTATCTTTTGTAGTGTTTCTTTGTGGTAAAATGTGATCTTTCTAAGCACATCTAAAAGAAATGCCTGTACTTTCCAGTGTCATTAAAAATAATGCAAACAACACTTCTCCTAAGTAGGAAATATTCCTATCAAAGACCAAACTATTTTATTACTTTTTAATAGTGCTTCTCTGAAACATTGAGTTCAGCAGGGTGTATATACTTGAAACCTTTGAATTTTGTATGTCATAGGTTGGTAATATGGTAATATTTCTCAGCCTGCTGTTGAGATGCTTCCATTGAGTGATTTGAATTGATGTCTAATTCCAACTCTTGATAACATTGTTCAGTCATTATTTAGTGCTCTGAGATGTGGAGAACAAGCTGATTTATGTGAAGGAGAAGCCTGTGGGATTAAGTATGTTTTAAGCAGAGTTTTAGTCTTATGCTGGACTGCAGCATGTGAGTGGATGTCATATTGAATGAATGTAATAATTACAAAAAAAGAAACCTTTTTCATGCCAGAAGGTCTTTAATCAAGTCTCACTAGCTTGGAATTTATTTAGACTCTGGAGGCTAGGGAACTTTTTTCAGAAGATTAAGAGCTGGTGAGTGGACAAATATTTTATAACATATGTATTGAAAAAACTCTTAGTTTGGAGAGGTGCAATAATATAGCAGGCATTTGGTTTTATACAGTTCAGAAAAGTTGGTCTTTGGAATTATGTTGTTACATACCAGTTTTTTTGACAGTTCCATCTGTAGTTTGTAAATTTAATGCTGTTATTAGAAAATAAATTCTATTATTCCTATTGGAAGTGTGGCACCATGTGTGGCACTTTAAAGTGAATTCATATCCATGTGATCATGTGGGACAGAACAGGAGGGGATCAGAGAATGGCACCAGCTCTGCGAGCGGAGAGGCAGTAGCAAGCTTTCTATGAGCCTGCTTGCGGCAGCCAGGTGAACAGAACACAGCTGCAATGTGCTACGGGCATCACCTTCCTTATCACTTCTTTTGGGCTTTCTTATCTTCTAGAGCACCTGTGCTTTAAGCACAGACTCCTGCCAGTCTGTTTGCCTCTTGCTGTGCTGATTCAGGGCACCTCCTAAGAGTTGTTTGCTCGTCATTAGGATGAATCCCCATGGTAGGGACTGGGAGCCAGATAAAGACTGGGAGCCTGGAAGGTGACGCTGACATTGGTTTAAGTTCCCTCCATTTTTACATAGCAAACTACAGCAAATAAAGGAAGTCTTTAAAGCAGCCCTATAGCCATTTTCATCTCAGTGACCATATGTGAGCCACAGTATCTGTGCCCGAAGCCAGTGACCAGTCTGCACACTGGGGGATGCACTCAGTGCTCCTCACTGAGACACTTCAGTGTGGCCTCGAGGGAATGAATTGAGAAAGTCACAGCTTCAATTCTCACTAGTTTAATGAGGTTAGTGATAGACTTTGAAAGAGATCACTTGATGGATTTCTTGCAAGCAGCCATTGCAGAATTCCTCATTAGCATGTCTCTTCCAGTTTCTCCTAAATTATGGTGAACAAGCAGCCCAAACCTGACCAGAACGGAGAATTTCTCTTTTACTCTGTAACCCCTCACAAGAGAGTAGATGTATGGGTCAGAGATAATTGTTTTCCTGATTTACAGTTCATGGCTCACATTAATTGGCTCTTCAAATGCCCTTGTTTGAATACTCAGTAGAAGAACAAGAGTCCTTATTAGGTAAACCCTATTTACAAAAAGGTGCAACAGTTTTGTTATATTTTTAAGCTTTTTGTTCTCTCCTTTCAGTCCCCTGCTCTTCTTTTATGCCTGCCTAAAATCATGATAAAATATGGCAGTTACTATTAGTGTTTCAGCAGGTACTGTGGCTGCTACCTCAACAGCTAAAAATGTACCAGTCTCTGAAGGGTTTAAAAGCTGTGCTGAAATGCAATTAAGGCTCCAGAGCTCTGTTGTAGATTAAAGTCAAGGGGAAAAAAACTATTAGGAAAAAGAACTTTAGGTATTTCAGAGGAGGAGGGCCCAGCTCTCCTGTGGCATTGACCCCATTTTGATTACAGCTGGCCAGCGTACACCAGGAGAGCTGAGACAGGCCCTCAGCTCTGTTCTGTAGAATTGAGGCTGACTGTACTTTATAGCATTTAATTCCCCTTACTGCTAAAAAAGAGAAAATTCACTGAATTGAACTTATGGTTATAGCCTTAGCTATATGTTCAATTTGTTCAGGACTAGAAAGTTGGTTGAATGGGACTCTATATTAATTGTTTAGGTTTTGGGAATGTGGGGCATTTCAGTAACAGCTCCGTTTAGTGGAAACCCAGCTCTTTCTTGCCTCCCACTTGTAAGCTTTGAGAATATAAGCCATGCTTTTATTCTGTTTTATGAGGAAAAAGGCTGTTAATCCATGGCTTATGCCTCTCATCTCTACCTTAGTACACCTCAGCAGAGAAGTGGTAAGTGGTTGCTTGATNTGTGGGAGGAGGGGTGGGTGCAGTGGAATGTTGGTGTTGGTAGTTTTTTTCCCTTAATCAACTCTTAAGAAACATACAGGATCAAAGGCCAGCTTTTTCTAACTAATCTTTCCCATGACCCATTTGAAATTGAACTGCTTTAAGCGTTTCTGGACTTTATAAAAAATCAGTGTGGGCATGTTTTGAAGCCTACTCATTTTTTTTCTCTTATCTTTATTAATATTTGTATATTCACCAACTCCTAATATGTGATATGCTAATATGTAGCTAATTCTAAATGGATCTTCGTATCTCTTCTTAGTAGTATAAACAAAGTAATTCAATTTTGGTTTTGTCAGTCTCTTACATAACCTCAACCATTTGTTCTACTGTTTTGAAGTACTTATTTTTCTCTGTGACATTCAAGAAGAAAAGATAGGTCTTTCCATGCTTCCCTGCACAGCTCTTAGGTTTATCTTTGTATTTCTGATGGACAGTTACTATATTGTATTGATCCATGCTTCACGGTTGCCATTAAGCATATCTGGACCCAGAATACTTTGTCCTCTAAAATAGAAAGTTTAGTTTTAAAAGTTATTTTTCCAGTCCATTTACAGAAGTGGAGTTTTTTAATATAAGAATGTTCTTTTTTATTTTTAGTGAAAATTATACCAGTGGATGCTACACTATTGTTTTTCTTCAGTAGAGAAACAGGCTGTCACTAGAGAGTAGTTACATAGTATTTTTCTGGCTGATTATGGTTGCAAGAAAAATTGAGATACTCAGGAAGTCTTGCAGTGGTGTTAACTTAAATTTTGGTTCTGATCAAACATCTAAATACTGGCATTATTACAAATTGTCACACTCAGAAGAGCTAATCGTGCTACCCTCTGTAACTGAACATAACCTGGGCACTGACTATGAATGACTGTGCCAGTGTAATTAGAACACCAACTGAACTGCAGAACTGCAGGAATTTTTCTTTCAAGTGGGAAAGGGATTCCATTTCTTCAGTAATTTTCCTCCAAGTCACAGGACTTAAAGGTTTTTCTTAATTTGCTACTACCTCACCACAGCTTTGTTTTAGAAGAGCTTGGGAACAATCTTTTAAACAACTTGAGTGCAAAATTAATCTCTTTTACTTTTCTCTGTATTCACCTCTGCAGATTGCTGGGGTTTTTTGTTTGTTCAGAGTATTTGCAAGACATCATACAAGCATTTCATGCTTCCTTTTCAAAATCTGAACCTTAATGACTGTAATTTATTTGCAATTGCCATCCTAAGCCATTGCTGTGGTTTAAGCTGAAGGCTGTGACAGTGTAGGTTGTTCCTTCTTCAGAAATCTCCTTCCTTTGCACTGATCTTCCGGAACAAGATAAAGTAAAGCAATGTATCTTATTTTGTGTCAATCGCCACCATTCCATTCTTCCAAATAAATTGCTCTTGTTAACCTTAGATTCATTTCCTTCTCTTCCTGGCTTGTCTTTTTTAATGTTCATTCTCAAGCATAGCTAAAAAATAAATGAAACAAATGGAAGTAAATATGGAGGGAGACACTATAACTGTGTGATGATTCCTGATGCACTTTTCATCATGCTAATAGTAATTATTTGTGTCAAATCACGTGATGCATGCTTATCATTCTCACTATTAATAAAGGGCTCTCTTTTGCAAGTCTTTCTGAGCAATTAATGATAGTTATTTTTTTGAAATTGAAATGAAGAAAAATCAATATTCTAATGTTCTCTGCAGATAATTAATTTATGTGAAACAAAGTCATTAGGTATAAGTTTTATGGTTTTTGTAAGTGGAGTTAAAGACAAAATTAATAATGATCTCTATTAAACTCTCAAATGAACAAATTGCTATAGAACTGCTATTCTAAAATGGATATAAGCATATGTCTATTTTTGTAAGTGGCTAGTAGTAATTTTAATACTGAAAGGCACTCCAATTTAGTAGGAATATTCACTCTAACGTTGTTAAAACAGCACTATGAGTTCGCCATATGTAATAAACATTTCCTCACACAGTTCCCAGTAGCATGGGTATTTCTATTCTGTATCCTGACAGTGGTTTAAAGGAACACATCAGGCTTGATGCTTCACATCCCTCTGAAATGGCAAAGCCAAACAATTAAGATGAAGTCTAGCAAGCTGACTGCCTCTGTGGCTGGTACAGATGCTGAAGAGAATCCCACCAACGATTTTTTTCAGAGATACATAAAAATAGTGACAAGGATTTGGTCCAAGATTTATCTGGATGCCTTTACTATCAATTATAGAAATAAATACACAACAAAAATCTTCTCATTATGAAATAATTGTCCCTATATATGTGCTTTTTACAAAACATGGCTACCATGACAAATGGTACAAATACATGTACTTTGGTGATTGCTGTGAAAGAGTACAGACTACTGTTTTGGATATGGGGAGGTTTGTAAAGAGTGGTATCATCACCCTTAACTGGCCAAGAGTATTCCAGGAGGAGACAAGAGTTTATTCCTCACCACTAGTATTTAGTACTTATTCATATGTCTTGAGGAATGGTAGCTAAAAGTAGAAACACCAGGGGACAGTTATAGAAAGGTCTGCCTTTCTAAGCTGCTGGATATTGATGGCACTGAAGTTACTGGGGAAATAACCTGCAATTTTCTTTGGGAGTAGAACTTATCTGGTTTTAAAAGTTTGGAGTAAAGGCCTCAAAATAGTGGGTGTTTTTGAGGGCAATGACTGTGACAGAGCAGTTAAGAGAGTTTTACCTCCCGTGCACTCCATCTGATGAGGAGCGCCCAACACGGGGGGTGCTGTGGGGGTAGTGGAGGCTGCAGCTGCATGGACACTAAAAGGTTACTTCACTCCACATAAGTCTGCTCTAAGGCCTCAGACTATGCCTAGCCCTGTACATGTGCAATATAAAAAACTAAATCTTGCCTGTCTTTTAATTTTCTCTGTATCTCCTGTATTTCCCCTGCCCCTGCCAAGCTTTATTGCTTACATTGTGCAATCGGTACATCAAATATTAAAAGTACAGCCTGAGATAAATAAAATCATCCATGCTGTTTGTGTTGGCTTGGCATCAATAGCCAGCTAAAAAATACCATTCTGAGAACTTTGTTGCCATCAGTTGATGAAGCTGT
The DNA here is from genome assembly GCA_013399835.1 of Leptocoma aspasia. Taxonomy (NCBI): domain Eukaryota; kingdom Metazoa; phylum Chordata; class Aves; order Passeriformes; family Nectariniidae; genus Leptocoma; species Leptocoma aspasia. Next base: position 2,563,316 of record VXAX01004318.1, on the reverse strand, counting down.
GGGCAGCAGGGCCTTGATGGCTTTATGTGAGGTGGAGGCTTTTTGATTTGGGAGCCAGAAAAGATCACCCCAATTTCAACTCTACCTAAAGCAAGAAAAATCTCTGTTTTGGAGAAATAGAAAAGGACAAGAGCAGAAAGAAAAGAGCAGGAAGGAAAACTGCATACTTGGTGCCTGTGTATTGCAAGTATTTTAAACTACAGGTGAATATTATGGAAATTGTGCTTTCACATCGTCTGATGAGATGATTTAGGTTTATTCAGACCACAGTGAAGAAATTGAAAAATTAAGATGACAAATTAAAGTGGGTTGGTTGTTCTTTAATGAAAGAAGTATGCTTAGATCAAAGTGAAAACTGAAAAGGGAAGCTAAAAGGTTAGCCATACATTAATAATTCAACATTCCTTGAGATTACTTTCATCATAGTAATTTTAAAAAGTGCTTTAGTCTGTGCCTTCATGTTCCTCGCTGAATCTGTGTGGAGTCTTTAAGTTGTGATACAGGTTGGCAAATAGGCAAAATATTGCATTTTTGCCTATTTGGCTCTTCTGCTGCCTGCAGGAGGCAATTAATGAAAACTTCCAGGACTTCAGAAAGAGCTCCAGGATTCCAGGGGACACTGCTAGGCAGAGAAGGTGAAGCTGAGGGGATTAGCTAAGTAAGATATTGGTATTCTGCCTAGAAGTGATCCCTGGAAAGGAGATCTGTGAATCTAGAAGTGATCTGCTTATGTTTGTGTTTGAAGACCATAATAATAAATATTAATTTTGGACCATATAGTTGATGATCAACAAGATGACTGACTTCTTAATTGTCTGGCTTTAGAATAAGGTATTGCAGATGCCAGGGCTTGTATTAGTTTCTTTTCTCCCTTTTCACTAGGATAGATATTTTTGTGCTGGTTTTATGTAGATATTTTGCTTTGAATTATGGGATAATCTAATGTTAAGAGTAGGTCAAAGAAAAGTCCATAAGCTACTCTACTTGCCAGTAGAAGTATAGCCTTCATGTTTTCCCCTTCTTATCCTGTGGCACAACACAAGCTCCCAATTGCCCTTCCTGGTTATTTAACATTCTTTTATACCCCTATCCCAGCCCTCCCAACAGGGATAACTTATGTTATAACCATCTTGGCAGTGTACAGCATTTCAGTGTGCAGGCTCCTCCTTCAGCACGTCTGCATTTGAACCAGCAGGTGTGCAGCACATGCACTTGCTGCTGCTCCAGAGAGCTCCTCCTTTGCAGGGATCTGGGCAAGCATCCACGGCTCTGCCTCACTGCTCTCTGCTGTGACACACAACTGAGACAGACAGGTTTTCTTAGTTCTTCCTTGCTTTTATGCTATGATCAGTTTCTAGTGGCTTTTAACCTTTTTCTTAGCTCTTGTAAATTTATTTTGTCCTAAATATACTAAAATAGGTAATACATAATCTATTTGAGTCAATCCTAGAAAGAAATCTTTCAAGGACTCTATAAACAATTCAGAAGATTTTTATTTTTTTAATGTATAATCTACCTTTCCATTTAATACCTAGGCCATTTCAAATAGTTAATACTTTCCAGTTACTCTGTGTTTGAGAGCTCTAACACTGTAGAGCTCTGTATTTCTTTTTCAGCTTTAGCTGAAATTTTGCCAAAGGGTTGCAATCTTTTGCAGTGAATACTGTGCAGAGTCATTACAGAAGTGTTCCGATGTGCTTGAATATGCAACATATACAAAGTCCTGGTGGGATTTGTAAGTTATTGCCATAGAGCAACTGTGAGATGCAGGACTAGTGGTAGAAAAAGAAAGGCTAAGATCAGGATAATTGGAAGAAATGGGTGCTGTGGGTATCTTAATACTACTTTCTCCCATATCCCCTGTATTTGTAAGCTCTCCAAAAGCCTTGCTGATCCGTGAGGGAGGGAGTGTGTGTGCAGTGTGTGCAAGTATCTACCTTACCACTACTGTCCATTACTGTTGGCATCCCTGTGAGGCAGATAAAATGTGTTTAATTAAGGTAGTGATCCTCAGCCATTGCAGCCCAGGTATGCCAGGTGGCATGTGCCAGATGGCGCAGTCCCGATGAGGGGAGTCTTCCAAATACCCAGCTCTGAAAGATGAGGGAAGCATCAGTGACAGTGTTAGAATGATACTGTTCCCCAATACTGTTTGTTTAAGTATGCCTTGGTTTGGATCTTATCAGAGAATTTGTAAAAGCCAATTTGTTTTCCTTGTATTTCTTACAGAAGTGAAATCTCCTGTATGGTATAAATAGGAGGCCTTACAGCTTCAAGCATAGAACTAGCCTTACTGCCTTCATAACATTAAAGCTACACACAGGTTCAATTACCTCAATCATTTAGGACTTTTGATTGTTTAACCACCAGTGAAACATTTCCAACACTTAAGGAGCTTTGCTAGGCTATGTGGAGTGTTAGCACAGATGAAGATAGGATAGCAAGGTTCACAAAAAGGACTAATAGATCATTAGACTCTTTACAAGGTAATTATTGCTTTAAGTGGTAAGCCTAAAAGCTTAATTGTCCTTGGATGTTCTGATCAATATTGCCAAAATCAACTGTTTCTTCAGGTTGATTAAGTGTAATGCCACAGTTGAGGTTGTTAGTGCAAAATTGAAACAAATATTATTCCATATAAAAGAAGAGAAAGATGGAAAAATAGAGAATTCCTGAAAATATTTTTTTCCTTAAGTTTAGGAAAGAATACAGTTAATTCTCATTGCAATCAAATTCTTATCAGCTTTAAAAATTGGTAAGCAACAGTAAAGATGATAGACTGAGTGGATAGATATTTAAAAAAAAAAATTGAAGGGAAGAGGGAAAGTGAATTGAAGAGATGTGGATGTTTGTATCCAAACAAATTTTACTACTGTGTCTGGGGGATTTGATGCCAAGTCTTTTTATTTATGTCATTGAGTAGCTTTGCTGCAAAAGTGAGCTCTTCATCTGAGCAGTCTCTTTGGTACTTGCTGAGCTGTTGCTGAGCTTACAACATCTGACTTTCTCAGCATGGAGCCCCTGGTAGAACAAGACCATGTGTAAATTTCTCCAGTATTTGTTAGTGTGATGTGTTTAGCCATCATTTTCTTCCTGCCATTTCATTTGGAAGTCACAGTCCCTTGTTGTTCTTAAGTTCCAATTTAGTTATTTTATAATGTCAGCACTAAATGCATGCCTAGTCAACCCTAAAAGCATAACATAATACTAACCATTAAAAATTGAACTGCTCTTCTGTTTTGGCTTCTCAAATTCCTGCAGACACTGGAAGTTTCAAACTACATTAATTATGCTCATAGTAATTGCAGTGGAATTACACATTTTTATGATGTTGCTTGAGGTCTCTCAATGTTGAAGCTCCCAGATAATTTAAATGATGTTGGATTAGAATATGAGTGTTGTATCTTTTCTTCTTTAGGATTGGTCAGAAATAATTTGGTTATGATAGAGAGTGATTTTGGTCATTGTTAATTGACCCCCAAAACATTTTCCCACAAAGAAATTGACAGTCTTTTTGCAATGTGAATCAGGTGATATTATCTTCATGATTTTACCTTTCACTTTTGTTCTTGTGGAGTTCACTGTACACCTTTAGAGACATCTCTAGTGCAATTGTTAGTATAGTGGACTAGATTGCAGTGAGAAGAGGTCAGTTCAACATCTGTCTTTCCTATTTTGCCTGCACAGTAATGCACACCATTCTGCTACTTTAGAAATCTCTGGAGCATAATATAAACTGAAATTTAATGACTTGGAACCTGCTGTTTCAACTGCTACTCTGACAAGCTCCTAGCCTGCTGTAGCTTATGCAAGACTGGTTGTTTTTTATTTTAGACTGCATGGTATCATTTTTAGTCACAAACTTCAAGGTAAAACTAGTGGACACAGCAATTTGTTGAATGGGAGACTCACCAGAGTTTAACCTGTCCCACTAAAGTGTGCGTCAGTGTTTTATTAATTTCTGCTTTCAGCTTCTCCTAGGCTTCACTAGTTTTCTGAGAAGCTTATCTCTTCCAATGACACTTATCAATGATTGATTTTTTAACTGAAGTCATTAAGCATATCCTATACTCCAACAAGTTACAAGGAGCAGGCAGTGAGGAGTTGCCTTGGATGTCAGTACATCTGAGTTGGATCTTGGTTGTCTAAGTCTAATCACAGGTATGCCCATGTGAAGCATAAGAAATTGCTTTTACTGAGATCTGGATGTTGTGGCTTTTTCTCTCAGTGCAGGGTTTCCTTGAGTGTGTGCTTCTTTGTTAGTGCAGTTCAGCTAAATTCTGCAATAGCAGAGGGTAAACTACTTTTAGTTAATGTGATTAAAAAAAAAAACAGTCTTATTTGTCAGTAAAAGCAGAGCATAGGCTATATGTAGGATTTTTTAACATTCTGAGCTTACTTTGTTCCATCCTTTCTAGAACATATTTAAATCAGTGAAAAGTTATGCTTAAAAAGAGATTTTGCAGTCTTTTTAGTAGAGAAGATTCTGAGTTTGGGGCTTTTTACAGTCATTGAAAGTTAAAGTCACAGTTAAAATGAATACATTAAATAAACATGGTTAAAGCATGGTGTCTGGCTTTATACATTTAGCTAACTAGTATGTCAATTAAAAATGGATTGATTTATTTTTTAATTGCAAGGCGCTTAGCGTATTTGTATTTTCCTAGTAATTTGCTAGTCAGATACCTTCTCTTTGAATATTGTTCATTCAATAAATTTCAATACAAGTGGATTACTTTAGAAATACAAATGCATGTTCCCCCTCAGAGCACTTTTCTGTGGAAACTAAATGTTGGCTTCTGTTCTGGAAAGCCTGTGACTGCAAAAACCGTTCATGGATTTGCATGTCTCACCTGACCAAACTAAGACCTCCTGGAAAATGGGGCAGCACCTGTAGATGCCTTGTACAGCCTGTCTTTTGAAACCTGAGTTAAAATTAGATTTTCCATGCCTGATGCTCTTTGACAAAACCAGGAGGCCAGGAATTACAAGCATATGAGTTACAGTATGTTTTCTTTTTAAATTATAAAACTCAAGGCAAGATTAATTCTGCTCTCCTTGTCCTTGTTTGTTGAGGGAATTTTTTGGTCATTCATACTCTAACAAAGACCAAACATTCTGATTTACAATAGTGTGGGTTGCAGTTCTGCAATTAATGTAAAAAAGGTAACCTTGTTTTGTAGGCTCAGGATATATAGGATTATAATACAAGCATTTAGGTTTGTGTGTCAGATCAAATCTTTCTTTTAATCTACTTCTTGAACCTGGTAAGAAGCTGGTGTGAGGTTTTTAATGCTATTTATTATAACAAATAGTTGAACATGGAAATATAATTTGAGTTTGTTGCCGCTGGTAATCTGTTCAGAAACCTGTAACAAGAGTTTTAACACTTACTGATGGCTCTGGTCTAGCTGAGCTCACACAGAATACTACTAATATTAGAATGAATAATAACAGTAGCAGAAAATATATTACTCTTTAATTGTAGTATTTTGGAACTTACTGCAAGTGCCCAAATGTACAGTACCACAGTTTTATTTTTTTCTTAAGTTTTATGAGAGATACAGTAATATTAATAATGTATTATTCCAATATGCTTGGAATCTTAGGAAAATGAATTTATTTTCCTTATGTTCTACAATACTACATTTAAAAAAGCCAGCTTTCAAGAACTTTTCAAAGACTTGAAAAATAAATGCATTGCAATAAGAAGTGATATAACTGTTACATTGATGGTGTGAACAAGTGATGTCAGAAAAATATCCTCCCATAAGTCACTGTTAAATATACTGTGTAGGTTCTGTTCTCTCCCTTAGCCTATAAGCTCAAGGTAAGGAGTATCTGTTTCAGTAAATATGCCCCTTTTTATTGTATTTTACATTCCAGAGAGGCAAGGTTAATGTTGAGGAAATATTTCTACCAGGTAGTAAGGCAGATTAAGCCTTTTTTCTGGATTCAAAAAAAAGGAGATTTGGTTGCCATTCTGGTCAGACTAATCTTTAAATTATCCTAGATCCAGAGAATCTATTGATTTTTTCATTATTTGCACTTGAGAGGTTCAGCACTTACTGCAACGAGTTTTGAAATGCAATCCCAAAGGGCTGAAAATTTGCAAGTTTTGCCTCTAATTTTGACTGTAACCATGAAAAATGCAAGACAGTGTAAAACCTAGGCATTGCAAAATCCTAAACAATTTCTGTTTCTTATGTACTAAGGCTGTATTTGTGTTCTGGCAGCTCTTGTATGACCTTCCCCAAAATGCCAGCCGTTTTTGTTTTGGAGCAAGTTAACGTCCGTGGTGAGCCTCCAGAGCAGCTGAACCCTTCTCTGTGAATAGCTGTCACTGCTCCCCGGTGCAGGGGGCTACAATACTGCACCAGCTCCACCACCAAATCCTGTCCCAAGACTTTCTGGCCATACTCACATGCCTTGAATTGCAGTCTCATTTTCTGGAGCTGTTCTCTGATAACCCAGCTTCCAAATAACAAGGTCTGTGGGAGACTTATTATTCCATTTTGTTCCTTCTGGTAATCCAAATAATAAAATTACCTTTCAGGTTGGACAGTTATAGAATCATCCTAGAAATCTCCTTGGGCTACATATTACCCCAAACATGCTGATGAATTTTAAAATGTACTTTGGTGTTTTTCCAGTTTTTGGTTTTTCACTGACCTGGAAATTCTATGTGTATGTTCTATTTCTTGTAGTTTTTCTTTGATACAAAAAACATTGACATTTCCAGACTGTTTACCATGAAAATGCAGTATGAATATTGTCCTTGATGTCCTTTCTGGCTGATCCAAGCTTGTTTCTTCTGCAGATTATCTAATTTTCTTGCAGCTGTGAGACATACGCTAAACCTGCTCATTCAGTGAAAAAGCCAGAGAATTGCATTTCCTTGTCAGGTTGCATTGCTTCAATCTGTGCAGCACATACAAACCAATTTCCCTCCATTCTTTTAACCCTTGCTGAGTCAAGTTAATCATGATTTTTTTGCTGCAGCTCATCTTCAGGAATTAATTCACTTCCTTTTCCATTGGCAAGGGAGAAGACTTATGCAAACCCCATTGACTTTGTGGTTAGGTGATGGTGTTGAATTTCTGCAGTTGCACCAATGTTTTCTTTAGTCTTTGTAGGATCTCTAAGATTGCACCGTAGGTTTCTATTTGCCATGCCTTTATTAATTTATATTCTATTACAGAAAACTCCCTGATTTTCCTCACAGATGATATGATGGTGGTGTAGGATTGGGGAGCCTGGTATTTGAGGAAAGGTTTTTGGAGAGGATGGGCTGGAGTTGTAGCACCACTTTTTATGGCTTTCATAGGATCATGGAATCATTTAGTTTGGAAAAGTCCCTTAAGATCATGGATTCCAACCATTAACCTAATGCTAGCAAGTCCACCAAGACTTTGCAACACTTCTGCAATATCTCTCCATTAGAAATTTAATTTGATCTTTACAGATGGCTCAGAGTAACTGGCTTATGCACACTGTGAATGTGAGAGACACTCTTGAATAGCTGAGTTCATATTAAGCAGAAGACTTTCAGTGGTTTGAGATAAATATTTTAATTTTGTGTAGAAGCTACACTCTCTGGTGGAGACCTAGAATGTCAAATTTATGCCTCAGATGAATTATTAAATCTGTACTGCTAGCATCTGGAAAGTTGCAGTTTCAAGGGAAATAGGGAAAGTGTAAATAAGCAAGTAAAAAAAATACTTAAAATACCTTTTTTTTAAAAAAGAAATTACCCCGAGTTGTTTTCCTTTCATTTTTTTACTCCCTACAGGGCTTTTCTGACTGCCACAAGTCAAGTTACTTCTGTTTTCTCTATATGTTAAATGACAGAAAGCTTTTGTTCTGCAAACAAACCATATAACCAAGAACTACATGTTTTGCTTTTGTTTGTTTCCTTGCTTTTTTCACCTTCTAGTGCAAAAAGCCTGAGGTTTCCTTAACTCAGCAAGTTGAGGGCTGTGTGTCTCAAAGACTCTAGGGTTTGCAAATTACCAGGTGCATCTCTGCAAGAAATCCTTATGCATACAGGGCTGTATTTAACATGATCCTTTCATTTAAATCAAGATTACACAAGGAAATTCAGAGAATTATTTAAGCATCTGTTAAACTTTTTCTAAGTCCTTTGGTCTTTCTGGAATTTTATGTTCTGATGTTCTGATAAATGTCAAATTAGGAAAACTTTCACTCTACAAAGAAAGAGATTCTCATGATTGAGCACATTAACAAAAGTGTGATAAAGTTGTTGATATGTAGAGCAAACAATTAATCATCAATGACATTCTCTTCTTGAGGGACTAATTCTGATTAGCCATCATTTGGATCTACTGGGACTCCACCATATTGGTTATTTTATTCATGCGCTAAGAATAACCAGGAATGCTCAGAGTGGGACTGAAATTCCAGTTTGCTCTGCAAAAATAATAGAACTGGGGACTGAAAATTACAAATGGAGCGATTGGAAAATTTCAGGATGAGTAGAGAAAACATTTTAACTTAAGTATGTATTATTAAAATATTCCTCTGTTTATGGTCAGATTTAATTGCAGGATTATGTGTGTTGAAAATCCAGGCCCTGGAAATCATTAGCCAAAATGATATTATTTACTCTACATTCTGGAATATTAAAATGAGCACAGACAAAGGAACAGGGAAAAGCAGCTATATTGCCTTCTTATCTGAAATATACACATTAATGTGTAATTAAATTAATCATTATCAATGCTATAGGGTTTCCTTACCATCAGCATTTTTAGTTTCCCTCTCCTTTGTTACCCATTAAGTTTTTTGGGGCTTTTTTGAGATCAAGTAGCTAATGATGATTAATGATAATCACACTGCCAATTTTTTAGATGCCTAGCTGAATCTGAAGTTTTGTTTCCCCTGAAATCAGAGGGCAATGCTGAATACACAAAGTAAAAATTCAAGTTCAGTTGTCCTAGTAGAGAGAGTAATGATTTCTTTAATGACATCTAAATATATGCCCCATATTACTCTTTACTCAATTCCTCTTCATTTTTGGGTTCCAACCACAGATTTTCCAAGGGACTTTAGGCATCTGCGATGAAGCCCAGTAAGTATCTGGAATGTCTTATAATGCTATAGGTTTTTGTGAGGAAGATAATAAATAACTTTATTTTTTAACACATACTTGCTGCAAGCATTACTTAGTCTTCTTAAAAAAGGTAATTTTCTTTTTGCTTATACATTCCTGGGCAAATTGTACTGGGGGCTGCTTTTACTCCATAGAGCATGTTTACTAACATTCTGATTGAGGACATTTAAATTAAATGCTCTTTCCTTTACACTATTTTAACTGAATGTTATTACAATTTATACAAAGCCACATGTCTCTTTGAATTGTGGAAATCCCTTGATTTCACCTTCAAGGTGTCACATATCCTATTTTTGCCACTGTCATAGTAAAATATTCTGGAGTTTTTAATTTACTCATTAAATGTACATTAATCATCCCAGCTAATGAGCATCATTTCTTTCGCACAAAAGATTCATTAAAACTTAAAAATTAATTGCTCATGACCCGGAATGGTACTGTATCTCAGCTGGCATGATGAACAGTATTGTTTTCAAACCATATTTTCTTTTTTTGTGTAACAAAACCGCTGTGTAACATCAACTGCTATTGATTAAAACAGGATGGTGCTGCCAGCTATCATACACTGAGTGCAACAGCAGAGGATTATCAGGAATATCATTAGGCCCCAGCAATGAAACACACTAGCATACAAATTTACACCACTGTTTCTTAAAGCACAGTTAATTTGTTCATGTTTTCCTAAGAGCAATTAACAGCAGGCAGGAGTTTTAATGAAATAAGCTGGTGTTTCCCACAGGGGCTATTTATTATGAGCATTACTGAGTAGCAACAGCTTCAATTTTTACATTAAGACATGATTAATAACAAAGCTGTTAAACTACACGTTAGGTAAAATGAACACCCAAATCAAGGGATATTTCTGATGAAGTAATTGGATCCATTGGCATATTACCTGCCTAAGTATATTTTTGCAGAGAAGAGAGGTGGAACTTAGCTCTCTTAAACTTTTTTTGTGCAAAAAACAACGGAATTCCAGTCTCTTCTTACACAAGTGTAGTTTTCAACAATGTTAATAGTTTAGTAGAATGGGATTGTATTGAAAGTTTTAGAAATTTCTATTAGTGTCTGTTTGTGAGTTACTTGTAGCTGTACAAATGGCAGGTTAAAGGGATTAATTAACTTTCTGTTAGGGTTAAACAGGATGTTAGACATGCCAGTGGAAATCAATTTGGGGAGTTTAAAAACGGCCAGAAGTTTAATAACCAGATTCTTAATTTCTTCATGACTATCAAATCAAACACGCTTTTTTAAAAAAAGGAAAGGAGGTCTTTAGGTGAAATAGTTATCCAAAACATGAGAAACATTTTTGAGAAACTTCTGCTAGAAAGTGAGATTTTTAGAAGAACCTAAGTGAATTAGAACCAAACCCACCACTTGAAATCGAGGAGATTCATGCTTCTAAGGAATGTAAGTACTTATAGAAGCCTATGGCGTGGTGAAATAAATCCCTGGATTTTTAAAAATACCATATCATTGTTCTACAAGACTCTTGGATGTTCTGTGAATTGTAGTGTGATATAATTTCATACTTATTGGTATAATTGAACTCAGACTGGTATTTGGCTCAACTTGCTTTACAATACTGTTGCAATTAAAATTCTCTGTTATGTTTCAGTCACCTCAATGAATGTCAGCCTTTTGACTGAGGCCCTTGATGCTTTAGCAGTCCTTGCCTTGCTGTTCACAGCATGGGACCTTTAATCTGATTCACTGTGGCAAGTTTGGAAATCAGAAGCACTTGTGCTTATAGTTCCTGACTGAGTAAACTAAATCTGCTGTTTTGATTGCACTTGTCTTACTGCAGTCCTTCAGAAGTGGGACACATTAAGTAAAAAATGTACTGCCTTCGTTATGAACCCCCCTCCCAAATCAACATAATCAAAGAGTAATCAACATTTACATATGGTATCTTTCCAAATCAGAATTAATTCTCTTATTTTGGATCCACTGTTTTTATTTTATGGAGTGCTTAAGCATCACATTTATGTGAGAAAAATCAGTTTAATGTAATTTGGAGTTGTTTCTGTTGAATTCGTTAGGCATTCAGTTTAGGACAGGGGCTGTTATTCCATGAGGAGACCAAGAAAGGCAGTGCAAACGGGAAGTGCAAGTGAAGGAGCATCTCTGCTCTGCACTGTTACTCATACCAGGAAAAGAATTTGGCCCGGATGCAAAACAACATTGTATTAATGTAGACACACTGATGTGTGTGCTAATGCATGAACAGTCCAGTGGACAAATTTCCACTGATTTCTATCAAGATGAACTTAAAATTTACTTTGGTGGTGCTTTTTTTTTGCTGAAGTTAGGAAAAAGAAAAGCTAAATTGATAAAAAGTCATGAGATCATTTATATTTATAAAACTTTATTGATTCTAATATTGGGCCTAAGATTTGATGACCTGATCTGTTAATAGAAAAAAGAACATAATATTTGTGTTGGTGGACAAGACCTTAATTTTAGCTTTTCTTGGGGGAAGATGGATGGGTTCCCTCTATAAGGACAGGTTAGGTGAAGAAGGGGCCTGAGGTCATTAGAAGATTTAGTCTATTAGTTAACCCTTCAGATTTAGAAAGGTTACAAATATCTGTTAAAATGACTCATATAAAACTCTGCTTTATTAAATATCGTGCATTTTCCTCTGATGATGATAATTACAGTAGTTAAATCCCTTCTCAAGATAAATATACCAATTCCTTTGTAAGGCACTTTAAAAACAATATTCTTGTTGAGGGTACCTTCTTCTTTCTAATCTTCTCTCTTTTCTAGTAATTGTTTTGCTAAAGCAATTGTAAGGGAGATTTTGCTCCTTCCAAATAAATCTAGCTGAATAATTGCTGTTCTCTAGCCTTGAGTTAATCATTAATTCCAAAGCTATTACAATGCTGCTATAAAAGCACCATTATGCATTTTTATCATACAAGCCAATTTTTGATGTAAACGTTTGTACCTACAGGATAAGATTATAAATTGGGAAAATATAGAATGATTTTGTGAGTAGAATAGAATATCCTAAATATGAAGGGAAACTGATTTTTTTTTAAATACAGTGAATCCAAAAATGCATTCCATCTTGGTTTATGCCCTGGTGAATATAGCACCAGAGAATTCACACTGCTTCTTTCTGGGTCTAGTCTATAGGTTACATTTGAAAGGAAATAAGGAAAAATTGGTTTCCTGTACAAACAAGTACCACTGTGACTTTAGTAGAAGACTGAGTGTTGTGAGATAAACATTTATCAAAAACTCCTTTGATTGAACTCTTGGCCCAAGAACTCCAATTAGTAATACAGGACTTCTACATTCAAAGTATTGGCATGCCACAGTCTGCAAAACTCCCCTTCCAACATAGAAGGATAGCACCATGCCAGGGAGTTTCAGAAAACGCAAGTCTCTGTGAGCTTAAGGACTGTTCCAGCTGCAGAAATTCAGTGGGATTAGATACTTGCCATAAAATTACAATTAACAAAAATTCCACAACACTTCCATGCAGTATGTTCTATATTAGAAACAAAGGGCATTTCTGGAGAGGTTGGATTAAACTGTGGACATTAGTATTTCTAAATTTAGTAAATCTTTTAAAAGAGCTCTTATAATCAACCAATACCAATGTAATTAAGTATAAAGACTGCAAATCATACATTAATTCTTCTTTTTAATTTTCAGCATAATTTAATCAAAAAAACCTACAACTACTTCTCAGCACATCTGTTGATATATTATAAATTTTCTATTTATAAAATTTTGGAAAAGTACTTTCCTCTGATTACCCCATTTTCATTATATACATATTCAGATGTATAATTATAGCAATTCAAATGCAGTTTGTATAGTGCAGTGTTAAACACAAGACAGGTTTCAATTAGAAATACAAGCACTGTGGGGTTTCTATTTTTTTATTTCTATTGCCCAATTTTAGATATTTATACTTTATATTTAAGTATTTATTTCTAGGTATCTTTTTTACTGAATTGTTATTGTATATTCAGTGTTATTTTCCCCCAGTTCTGTATATACACCAATCTTCTATGTCTGGCTAGAAGAAATCCGTGTTTCCTACTGCCACCTTAAATTGCTTTTTTCCTGTTGCTCTATTTGTAACGATTTATCTTTTTTTCCTTTTTTCTGAAACCATATAGTCTTCTATAATGCTTATTATCTTAAAGAGCAATCTTTATTCTCTGCTCATTTTTGTTAAGGTAGCTTTCATTTATTGATACTGTGACCAATAATGTTCTGCAGTGTATTTGACACAAATGAGCAACCTTCTTCCTTCTTCTTCAGAGCTTTCTAAAAATTGACCAAGTGAATATCTGGTGGCCATATTTTTTTTGAAAACAAGTTCGGTGTATCTTTCCAAAGCAAACCATATGGATGTTTTGGCTGATCAGATACAAATTGAAAATAAACATTTGAACAGCACATTTTAAAGGCAGTATGCACCAATTAACATGGAAATAATTATTGCTAATTACTAGACCTGAACAGGAATGGAATTTTATTTTGGAGAAGAAAATAATGTTTTGTGCAGCTTTCTAAAACTGTATAAAACAATGCATTTTACAGAATGAAATAAACCTTATTCCTTAAATATCCCAGTGAATTATGGTTAAATACATGGATTAAACCACAAACTATTTCAACAGCACATACTTGCTGTTCTAGTTAGTTTGGTTTGTTTTCATCCAAGTGGAAATGAAGAACTGCAGTTGTGCTGTGTGCGCTCAAAAATTATAGCAGAACAAAACTCCTAATGGAATAGATCTGCTTTTGAAATGTGGAGTTCCAGCCTTCTTATCCCCTCACCAAACATCACCGTGTGCAGAGAGCTTTCCCACTGAACTCGGGTGAGTTGGCTCAAGCTTTGTTGAGACAGGAGAACCCTGCAGACGGCTCAGGGACATTTCTGCATTGCTGCAGCTGTGGCTATGATCAGCTTTTTAAAATTCTCCTTGAAGATGGGCTGTAGTGGTTTGAAAGGCAAACAATTCTGGTAACAACTCCCACCCCCGAAACTCACAGCAGCTGATGACTTGTCTAGAGGACAAAAGGAGAAGTATTACAGTCAAGTTCTAGGTGTATACTGAAATAATGACTTGCAGGTCAGTGAAAAATCCTGTAAGGTGAGTTTCTGTGTTGTTAATTGTGTGTGTCTTCAGGGATAGTCCTGCCATGGCAGAATGAAGAGCACAGCCTCAGCTGTTCTTTCTGATGAGAAATTTAGGTAACAACACAGAAAAGTGATGGGATTTGGAGAAATATCTGTAAATATCTGTGGTCAGCACTATGGGCGAATGACAGGGCCTGAGTTGTGAGACTCTTGTGCACAAAAGGTAGTTCACTTGATCATCTCTGCTGCTTAAAATGCCAATTTAACTTTCTCCCTGTACCTTTTTTAAAAAGTTTTTTAAAGTTTTACATTTTGTAAAATCTTGTCAAAGCCATTTAAAATTCTCATTTTATGATTACCTCAATTTCATCAAAATATGTGTTAATGAATAACACAGTAATGTCCTGGTATGGATAATTTAAATTTTCTGACAGGCTTTACTGTATAATGCCTCAGATTTTCTATAGTCCCAGATTACCAATCACAGTAGAGATGATTATACATGAGAAAAGTTATTGCTAGCTAAACAAATGAGCTTTATCTTAAAAATTACTAAATTACTAGAGTACCCTTATGCATGACTAGTCCTGAGTTTTGATTACTAACTTTAGTGTTGGTTAGAATCATGTTCAGCTGAAGTTAACCACAGTTGTAGTAGGAAATCCTTAAACCTAGGTCCAAGTGTAATACTAGTTTAGCTGCTGCTAATATAGTTGCATATCTGAGATCATGCAGTTTTATAGTTGCTCTTTCTTACAGTCAATTCTGCTGCAGGAAATCCATGTTGTGATCTGAAAATCAGATACAACTCCATGCATTCCTGCTCTTTTCAGGCCTGAATGATTCACAAACATACACCTTCCATGAAAAGGAAATATTTCTTTTTTTCTCTCTCTTTGAAATCCAGTTCCCTTACAATCTAGCTGAAAATCAGCACTTCCTTCTCTTACTGGGCAGTCTCCTGTCCAACCCACCCTAAGTGGGACTATCATTTGTTAGCTGCCTGCAGTTTTGATGACACAGAGGTGGTAGCTTTCTTCTGCCTTCCCTTGAGCCGTGCAAAAGATCTTCCCTCACTACACAGAATGAGGATGAGCAGAAACTGCCAGAGCCACAGAGAATTTGGGTAGGGAAGTTTGGAGGAAAGAGGTTGGAGAGAAAAGCCCAGGTGTAAGTAATAGGTGAGAAGGGGATTATCTCAGTGGGTGAGGAAGATTGAAACTGGGTGGAAGCACAAAGAGCAGCAACAGAAAAGCAATGCTAAAAAAGCAGTTTTTAATGGTGAAATAGAACTGGAGCTATGCCTGCCATAGCAGTTTATTTTCCTGAAGCTAGAATAGAACTGAAGATTGTGAGATTTTTCCATGTCTGCTGTTAGCAAATTGCTGGGAGGCCCAGTGATTGTCCTGTGGAACTCTGGTTTTCATCTATGTTATTGGAAGTATGAGATATCATAGCTGTAGAAGTATCTGCAGGAGAAAACCGTGAGGGACTCAAAGATTTCAGCACTACTTATTGTGTGGGTATATATTGTGCTGTCATCCCAGGCATTTTTTAATCCTATAAACACTTCAGTTCCCAAGAAAGTACTATTCTCCTTTAAAACAATGTGTCAGTTTCTCATAAAGTGCCTGAACTTGTTACTCTGTGTAGTATGTTTTTGTCACAGTGTTACCAAGTTTCCCTTTTCAGAGGAGGAAAACAAAATAAAACTTATTGTGGGAGATGAGAGCCATCTGTGCCTGTTCCAGAGAGCACCAAGGGGATTTCACCACTTCTTAGTTTTTTAATCAATGACAGATTTTGCTAAGTCAGGCATCCAGTAATTTAAGAAATGCCACTTTCTGATTCATAGAGCTTTCTGAAAATTGACCGAGTGAATATCTGGTGGCCATGTTTTTTTTGAAAACAAGTTCGGTGTATCTTTCCAAAGCAAACCATATGGATGTTTTAGCTGATCAGATACAAACTGAAAATAAACATTTGAACAGCACATTTTAAAGGCAGCATGCACCAATTAATATGGAAATAATTATTGCTAATTACTAGACCTGAACAGGAATGGAATTTTATTTTGGAGAAGAAAATAATGTTTTGTGCAGCTTTCTAAAACTGTATAAAACAATGCATTTTACAGAATAAAATAAACTCTACAAATGTTCAAAGTCTTTCAGCTTGATACACTAAAATAATTCCACTTTGTTTTTAACTTTATGTTAAAGTTATGTTCAATATGCTATTCATATTTACAAATGTATTTATTTTCAGGATATTATTATTTTTCCTATTTGGTATATTTATACTGAAAGTAACTTTTTTCAATTTTGAAGAAGTTAGCTTGGGTGACTTAGAGCTTTAGCACAAGGATTTTTCTATTCTTCTTCCCCCATTCCTTTTTTGAAATAAAGCATTGCTGAAATTAACACACCCTACCAAATGTTTTCCTTTTGTCAAAACTCCCACAAACCCCTGGAATTTGCTGATAAGTTTTACTTCATTTGTATGCACAAGCAGTTCAAAGTTTTAATAATGCAGATAAAATACCCTGGTAAGTTTGCTTTGCTGTATGTTCTACTTTAGTGATATATGTGATTGTAAAACTGGTTTTCTTTAAAGTACACAACAAAAATTTAGGAACACTTAACCCAGTTGATTTCAATTGTTCCAGCTTTTAAATTTTTATTTTACTAAAGCAAATTAAAAATTGACTTTGCTGCATCAGAGCATTTCAGGAATTTGAGTCAAAATACACATATTTTCCAAGAGTTTTGTGTTATATATGTGTGCAAATTAATTATGAGAAGAAAGTTTTAAATTAAGTTAATATTTTAAAATATGAGGTCTGCTTTCAAGCAGCACAGTGATACTGGAAACAAATAAGAAAAAGAAGCACAACCAAAAGTGTGTACAGAAAAGATTCTATGTAAGAATAAAGGAGAAATGCAGACATGAATGAAGAATGGAGATCTTAACCAACTGGCTCTTCAAAAGAATTATTGTGCATACTAGAAAAGCATTGTTTAACCTCACATGGAGGGCAGAGCTTCCCTTCTGGGTCGTGGATACCACGGGAACATTTGAGTCATCACTTGGAAGTTTGCTCCGATAGAGGCATTGCAACTCTAGGTCTCTGTGCTAAGAGTTTACTGCTGGGGGAAGTGTCCTGCTACTCACAGTCTTTGTAGTGTGCTTCACTCTGTAGTAACTGGGCTGCTACACATTTCTCCTCAGTCAAGATGCATTTTCAGTATTTCAGAATGGGTTATTAAGCCATCATCCTCCCATATATAATGTTACTCATTAGTATATTCTAACAGCAAAGGCTAAGTTTGATTGGCTTCAAAGTACTGTGGAAGATCCAAATACAAGAGAAAAGCTCTGTGAACATAAGCAGTAAAAAATAAGTGCTTTTTATCTCTCGGCCCCACAGTTTGTATCTAAATGTTTGCGTCTCTGTCTTGTGGTTGGGTATTTTGGAGAATAAAAGGACAAAGCAATTTCTCAGCATCAAATAGCACAGCTCAGAGCAACCTCCTGATTTTGTGACTTAAAGCTGAGCTAAAGTATGCTATTTTCTGTCTGATTAAACTCATCATAATTAGGTTCCTAAAAGGAATGAATAGTGAATAAAGGGTCCAGCTGATGAGAGAGGAAGCCAAAATTTCATACCAAATATGATGCAAATTGTGATGTTTTCATACCTTTTTTTTCTCCATCTGTTGATGTTGTTGATTGTATCTGTTCTTCCCATATGTGGCTGTAATAAGAAAAGGAAGAACTTTGCCCCTCCTCTTAGATTATTGTTTTAGTGATATACATGAATGATTTGGTGTGAAAAGATGTACTGGAATTACCACAAGAAGGTATTTTTCTCCTAAATTTTTTTTGTTCTATATCATAGAGAGGTCAAGTCATTATACGTTTAAATTAGATTATTTTCTGGAGTTAAAGCACCTTTCAGTTTTACAGGTTAAATTTCTCATAGGTAATAAACATTAGTTGTTATTGCCACCTTGTTTTAGCTCCTGTAGCTGTCTTTTTCCTACATGTTGAACCTTCCAGCAGAAACCCAGAGCTCCTTTGATCTTCCTTTGCTGGGCTCCCTTTGAGCAAGCTTTCTGTCCTCTCCACCTGCAATACACACATTATTTCTGGTAGTGCCAGCAGCCTTCCATATCACTTGTTTCAGTCTGAGTTCAAATTGAACATGGAGTACCGTAACTGTGGTAGTACACTTAATCACTGCACTTATTCAAGATGCTGCAGCTGTGTTTGCTTTCCCTGAAGAGTCCAATTCTGTACAATTCCAGCAAGAAAACATCTTTTCAGACTCCACTAGTTTTAATACTAGTCAGGGAACTTCTTACGGGAATTTTATTCTACAGAAGTATATAGTATTTGGAGTTTCTTAAGGCTGTTTTGAGATTCTTGCTTACAGATATATTTTAAAACATTTGAAAGCCACGGCTGCATCTCAAACACATGCAGGGTTTGGTTTCTAGTATTGAAGCTCATTTTTTCAACAGAAGATTCCTAAAAATTCTACTATCAGACTACAAATTAGAAAACAAGCATTCATATTCTAGGTGAATGTTCAGATGGAAGTGAAAGCCAAGTGAAATCCTCTCCTTTTCATGCATCATGACCTTTCATAAATATTCTGTAAGCTCAAACCCTAAGCTCCACCTGTAGAAATTCATTTTGCAGTGAGGTGGCATAACTATAATTAAGGACAGAAATGACTCTGCAATTTGTAATCCAATTCAAGTCCTCAGTGGGTATGAATTATCAGACATTATGAGCTTCATTGGAGCTGTTCTTATTTATTCTTGGTACCTGACACACAGTTCATAAGCCTGCCAATACTTCTTGAGGGCAAGGAAAGCTTGGCTCACTTTCTCCTGGGCTCTTAAGCCTAATGCAATTTAAAAATGTATTGTTTTCTATTCAAGTAAAGAAATGAGACTAGGAATACCAAGCAGAGAGTGGGACAGCTGAGTTGGAAGGTGACATTTAAACAAGATAATTTTTTCTTGTGGTTTTGTATTTTTAAATTATCACGTATTATGATCTAAAGTAGGTGGCTAAAGTTCTGATTGTAGATAAATTCTGCACTGCTGTTGTCAGAGTAATTATCTGGCAACAAGATGCTGCAACGTAGAATATCACCCACTGTTACTGTCTGAAATAGCTGCCATTTGCATTCTTCTTTTTCTTTTTCTTTTTTTTAGTAACTACTGATTTCACTGTCTTTCATTTGAATTTTTGTCTTCCTGTGTTAGCACAGCTGTATTTCACAAGGAGCAAGCAATCTCACACCTCAGTTATGCTATACATTTGAAAGACTATATGCTGCAAAGAGATTATCCCATCAAAATAGATTTATGTGTGAATGTTTTCTATATAGAAAACATTCAAAGATGACAGTTGTTGTCAATAGCAGTTTGTACAATCTGTGTTATAAAACCAGAGCCACTGTGTGATAATTTGATACCAGGTCATCCTTTCTTCCTAGTGAGGAGGTCTCACTCCTTAGGTTTTCATTCAGTTGACATGGGGTCCTTAATGCCCATGCTACCTCCTTTCTTCTAAGTCCCCATGAGCCTGAATAATTTGTTCCTGGGTGGCAGCAGGAACCATCTGTAAAAGCCAGAGTCTGGGGTGTTTTCTGTGACCTGTTGTTTCACTTACACCCTGCTTGCTCTGGCCTTTGCATGCTTCTGCTGAATCCTTTGCGTAAGTTTGTTATTCTCAAAACATTTTAGGGTGTATTATTTTTTCTGAGATTGTAACAGCCCTTGTTGAACAATAAAACCAGAGCTTAATGTAATTTTGATTTTTATCTTACTATACTTAGTAATATTATGAGTAAAAATATTTATTATGGAGAAATATTTCAGCAATCTGTGTGAAAGAGCTAGATCAGAGTGTGACCCTAAGTGCAATTGTAGCTAAAGAACAGGATATAAAGGTAGAGCAAATCCATATTGGAATGACTGCAGTCTCTGATACCTGATCGTGCATGAAAGGATGATTTATCTTCTGCTGTTAAAAGAGAGTACACTGGGAAGGCCTGTATAAAAAAAGTCAATGGCAGCTAAAAGCAGGGACATAAGGGAAGCTGGAATAGCTGCTCAATCCATAGCAATGTCATGTATTTGATGTAACTGCCTGACTTGGAAGAGCAGGATTGTAATGAAGAGGTTATACATAAAAGAGGTAGATAATATTCCATTAGCTTTAAAAGAAAATTGAAAATTTAGATTGCAAGCCACATTTCCAAATTATTACCTACAAGTAACAAGTCACAGACAAATGCTAATGCAAGTCCACCTCAACCCCTCAGCTGTGGCAGCTGTCCACACACATTCTCATAGATCTCAGGAAGCAGGGACACAAACACACCTCTACTTAAAAACATAATGAGGGAAAAAAAGATAAGAGGAAGGTGTAAAATTATAAACTTTAGGGGAATAATTAGCCACAAAGATATTTATGATAAAGGCAAATGTTATGCAAGAATGGATGAAGTTAGGCATTTCTAGGCATGTGGGTGCTTTGTTATAAAGGCTCAACATTAAAAAAGAAGAGCTTGACAATAACATTGGCCAAAAAAAAAAAAAGTGCACTACCTGGTGACAACTTCAGCCTGCAGATGAAAAATCGAAAGTGTGGCAACTTATGGCAGAAGAATATCCTTGGACCTTGCTGGAAAAGTAATCAAAATGTTGATGTTTCTGGGGATTTTACCTTCTATTTTTTCTGTGCTGGGTGTTAAACCTAGAGAGCAGATACAGTGCTTTTTCAGGGAAGTTTTGTTTGCTGAAGGAACTCATGCATGTGTTTATCTTGGCTTTTGACAGCTGTTTTGACAGAACTGAATTCCTTAAATATCTCCACTGCTTGTTGCCAGGTATATAACTCAGTCACACCACAAGAAGGCAAAGTTTATGCTGACATCATACTGAAAGAAACCCCAACCAATCCTTTTTTTCAAAATACCTGTGTGCTCTGAAATTGCCTCGTGATCAGTGCCTCTCCTGAGTCAGAAGGTTGGAGCATTAGCCTTCATTTCTCATACAAAACGAGTGCCAAGCTATACATGGACCCAGTGCAAAGCCAGCTGGCACCAGACCCTTCTGACCCACAGACCTGATCTGAGAACTAAGGAGCCAGTTCCAGAAAAAAAGAAATGGACTTGATTTTAAAGGAACTTTGTTGAAAACTAATTACAAACCAACTAGTGCACTATAAATATTTCATGAAAGATATACATAAGTAGTACAATTTTATGTTCCATTAGGCAAGAAAAGATACTTATTGCTGAAATCCTAATAAACCTTACATTGTGAAGAAACAGTAAAATGTGACACAGCCTGTTAGGGTTAGATTATCCCTGTGCTTTAGATTCTTACTTGGGAGGGAATACATGTCTTTGTGTCTTTTCTGAAAGTAGATCCTTTAGCAAAATATGAGTGTTCCAGTTATTTATTTTGTAGTTCTTATCAGAAAGGTGTCATTTTACAAATGTGTTAAGTAGATGCACCTAATTTACTGCCCTCTTTCTAAGGAGAGGATCTACTCTTTAACCTTCTTTATGTTCTATGGTTACATAAAAGAGTCTGATCACATCTCGTCGTGGGTTCTAGCTGCATCATTTCTTAAATATCTCTATTTTGCTTGATTCTTCTGTGCTTGACTTCCCTTTTTGACCTGATTAAAGCTGAAAACCTTAGCTTAAGAAGCATTCTGCAGGAAGATCTGGTTCTTCCTTTCTGTTTCTACCAACTCTTTAAAATACGAGAAGTGACCGATTCTCTTGCAGCACGTTACATATTTGATGTTGTGGAATCTCCTCTGGAGAAATTCAAACCCACCTGGACACAGCCCAGAGTAACGTGCTCTAGGGGACCTTCCTGAGCAGGGATCAGGCTCCAGTGGTGCCTTCCAACCCTCCCCACTGTGTGTGTGATTCTGGGATGGCACAGCTTTGGCCTGGGGCTGGGGCTCCTTGCTGCTGGTGAACATCTGTGTGCTCAGCCCTGTTCTAATCGGGTACCTCTGGAATCGTTTGGCCATATTTTTCTTTCTAGCACATCAGCCTACATGTTTATCATTAACAATGATATCATAACAAAGTCACAATGTCTTTTCTCTGAGCCTTTATTTGTGGGAGAAAATCCAATGCTTGTGGAGAAAAAGAAAGTGTAATAGTTTTGGAATCATGCTATTAGTCAGAAATATATTATTGACTCTATTTTTTTGGCTAAGAAAGTAAAGATATTTTGAAAATATAAAAAACTTCCCCTGGGGAGAGGAAAGCTGGTATCAAGTGTTAAATATTTTATTGCAATAGTAAAATGCTTTGGCCTAGAAAAGAAGCTCTACTCAGTACAAAAAGCCATATAGTGAATTAACTAAATGCCTTAGTGTAACATTGGCCTTTTTGGTTTGGCTTAGTTTTTAGTTTTTTTTTACCAAAGAACATTTTCAACGCAATTCCAGAATGCCAAAATTAAAATGCACTGTTGGGTAGTTATATTAAATGACCAAGACTTTTGAAGTAGTGATCAACTGGTGTGAGATATGTTTTCTCATAATTTTCATATTTAAGATAGTAATTATAAAATATGTGGGCTCTCACAAAAATAATTTTCAGTCTGAACATACTTGAATATCTGGGAGAGTTAAAATAAATCTTATTAAATCTAATAATTTCCTTACTCACTCAGGGAACTGTGAATTAAAGTGTTGAGCTGTATATCTATTTATGGATTAACCAATTAGTGCTGTGTATTCAAGATCCAGCAGCATCTCTTAGACCTCAGCTCCACAGGGTTCTAAAAGGAACATTCTCAGGAAATGATGAACTTTTGCATTACAGAAACATTGTCCTTAGAGGTTTTCACAAGGTTTTAGTACAAGGGACTGAATGCAATATTAGAGAAAATGGATTTCCACTGAGTCATGATGACACAATTATAACTTTGTTCCTGAAAAAGAGAGACCCGAATGATATCAGGAATTTGCACAAGGTCCATTTCTCTGCTCTCCATAAAATAAATAATTTGGCTTGGACATTTAGCAAAGCTTATGAAAGCTATAAGTTGCTGTGCATTTCTCTTTGCCATATTACGTTTCCACTTCTGATATTTTGTTTTAATGGAAGGGCTTCTGCAAGACTATACATTTGTTTTGATATTTATTTCATTATGTCAAATCAGGAGAAATTACTCATTACCTTAGTAATACAACACTTTCCAGAACTTGACTTTAAAGGGAAGGATACATTGAACTGAAATACAGTTAATATCAATGTTTGAGACTAAAAAGTCCATAAAAATTGCAAGTGCCATGTCAAAAGCACCAAACCAAACTATATTTATCTCTCCATTTTACAGAGTTCTCATATCAACATGTACAGGGTTAATGTGAACAATAATCTCCTAAGATTTTTGTTCCTTAGGCCCCCCTTGTTGAATGAAAACCCTAGATAGATATGTCTGCAAGAAGTGGGGTGATGCTGTAGAGTAGTGGAATAATTTCAGGACTGAGAAGACAAAACCTGAATTTTGCACAGATGGGATGGAAGTCACCAGGCAGTGAAGGAGAGCAAGGAGGCTTCCTTTTCTGAGAACACTGGAGCGTTAACAAGAGTTGTGGCTTCTGCAGTGGCAAGAAAATAGATTATAGAATTTTTTGGGGGGGAGTGGGAACCCCAAATAAACACTCAAAACAAAATAAAAACCTTTTGTGATTCCCTAGCATTGTATACTTTTCTAATGCTGCTTACCACAAATGAGCTAAAGTGGGGCAAGCCACTTTATTGTAATAAAATATTGTAAAAGACAATATTTGGTTCACAAGCTGAAGGCAAAGTGCTTAAGATCTCAGGGCTGCTAAGTACAAAGTAATTGGATGTTACGAAGAAATTTGAGAAGCCGGAGGAGAATGGAAACTAAGAAAATTACAATTTTCCTTAAAACGACAGAACTTTGATGAGTAATAATTTGTCTGTGCCAGAATTTATCATCTTAGTTTGATTCCAGACACTCCTCGCTCTCACAAGGGTTAGCTGACCTAGGTTCTTGCCTTCTCAGGAAACGTTTGTCTCTTTGTTGCAAAGTCTCTTAGTGGAGAGCAAAGTCTTGCCTTCTGGGTTGAGTATTTTGTCCACATTTACTTGACATTTTAAAGATCATTCTACATGTCAGGAAATAATGGGAGGGTTTTTTGAAAATTAATTACAATATTGGGGATTCAGTGTAAATAACTTCATGCAGAATGTAGATATTTATGCATGTATTACTGTTGAGACAGAGCGGAGGACAAAATGGAGTTAAGAAAACATGGGGACTGTTGGCAACAGAAATGCAGGCTCAGTTACTTTGCTAATAAGGTAAGAAAAAAGATAAAGACTAGGAATTCTTTTCATTAAATACAAAAGTGTCAAGGCTACTGGTTATTTAGTGACCATTCACCATCTGCTTCTAAGGCTAGATTATTCTAATATATGTGTTATACTGGTAGGTATGTCAGGAAGAAGAGAAAAACACACTGGTGGACAATCTGTGATAAGGTAACTGAAAGGAGAGCTCTCCAATTTATCTGTTGTTATCCAAGCCTTACTGTACCTTCCATTCTGCTCTCTGATGTGGCTCATCACCACATAGACCTTCCAGCTGGTAAGGGAAATGAAAAAGGCAGCTCTGTCTTCTCTGATAAATAATTTTTAGGCAAGGTTTGCAAGGAATCACAATGTCATTTCGTAGGTGAAGCATCTGAAGGATTTGTTTTGAATAATAAACCTTCAGCAGATGAGAGTTCCTTCATGTGTTCCAGTGGCAAGTCTGAAAACTCCTGTGACATTTCCAGCTAGGTGAGTTCCTACAGTCACATGTTCCCCTCTCCCTGTAGGCTTTGGCTTTTATTTACCCTTAGGCCACTAAGGCTACAAAAACTCTATAATAGGAATTTCAAGAGAAGCATATTATACAACCATACAACCATCTGGTCAACCCCATGCTGAAGCAAAACTTCTAAAAAACTTTAAAATATTAATAATGCAAATAATTTTGATAAATTACTGCAAGTTTCCTATTTGCATTAGGTTCAGATAGAAAAGGAAAACTGAAAAAAAAGTCAAAGACTAGTTTGCAAACAGATTGTCACAGGCTGAAATCAGGTAAATATATTAATTCATATCTATAACTTTGAACAGAAGTGATCCTAGGGACAGCAGTATGTGGCAGCATCCTGAGAGTACTGCAGAAATAAATGGTGTGGGTATGCATGTGTGTGTGTATTTAATGCCTATAGCTGCTCAGCCTGCTCTGCAAGTAATTCCAGCAGTGAAATAGACATTCTGACACATACACATGGCTTTAAACACTTGACAGGCTTTGCTGATGTTGCACATGAAATGTGCTGAATGCATGACTCTCATCTGAGGACCTTACAGCATCCAGGCATGAGCATGTGTTGTTATTGGTTGTGTTCTAGCTGCAGGAGTTTTGAAAAATAAAAAATTATTTCTGATTATTTTGCCCTAACCATCTTGAAGAATGCTGGATAGGTTGCACAATCATTCTAATTCTTCAGTCACTGTTGTAGATTCATCCTTAAATGAGGTTGTTCTAGAGTAGGCCAACAATAAATCTTGTGGCCTTGCTGATGTTGCAATTAACAGTTCAGCCATTGGCAAGGAAATGCATGTAGATTAGACCCCTGAAATAGTAAATGAGGATGGTGGGTACTTCAAGTGACATATTAATGAATTTCTTGCTTAACATGAATACAATAACCCATACATTTCTCAGTGTTGTAAAAAATACATTATATTCAGCAATTACTCATTATTCTTCAAAATCTAATGAGCCCTTAGGAAAAAGACACTGGAGCAAACATCATAAGCTGGCTAAAAATGCTTAGAGTGAGTGTTCATTAATACCTTTTGAGCAAACTGAAATGTATCTAGAGCTATCTTTCTGCAGTGGGAGAGAAATGAGCTTGCCTGTATTGAGAACTTACCATTGTAAAAAAAGGGAAATGAAAAAATGAACTTATATTAAGGAAACATAAATGAATGTAGGGAGGAACTAGAATTTTGAGACCTGATTCTGTACTCCTCTGCATTCCAAGCCCATAATATTGTAG
The DNA here is from genome assembly GCA_013399835.1 of Leptocoma aspasia. Taxonomy (NCBI): domain Eukaryota; kingdom Metazoa; phylum Chordata; class Aves; order Passeriformes; family Nectariniidae; genus Leptocoma; species Leptocoma aspasia. The sequence continues at coordinate 2,536,914 of VXAX01004318.1, read as the reverse complement.
TTAAAAAGAAATGTATTTTCAATGTAATCACAAGAACAATGGAAGCAAACATTTAAATACAAATAGAGTTGTAAGTGTTCTCCATAACACTATCTGCAGGTATACCTAGGAGCTATGTTATTTCTGCTCAGGGCTGAGCAAAGTAGCTAAAAATATCCAAAGAGTAGTGATAACAGGAGACACAGGAAGAATGATTAAGAAAGGAAGTGAAAATCCATATAGCAAAGAACAGAAAGTTGGTTATGTTGTTCCTATTAATGGATTGAACCATGTGAACTGGCAATGGTTAACATGTGCACTAATAGTTAACCTATAACTAATGGTATAGGTTATGTAATACCTATACAATTCATGTGTGATTGTATGTTTAGCTCACATTACTGCCTTTGGAAAAATATCAACATACCTGCCTTAGTTGTTTTGTTTGGGTTTTAAAAAAATATTTGTGAGAACTGTAGCTTGGTAGCTATGAGTAGGTATGAGACTTAGCGATGGAAGTAATACAGATTTTAATTTGATTTCCCTGATTGTAAAGCAATGCATTTCTTTAAAATGGTTCAGCTTTGAAGATGCTCCCAGAGTTTCAGCCTGTTTGCTCTCTGAACTGAATATGATACCAAGCAAATGAAACAGGCCACTTTTCCTGAGTTTCCTATGGTGGTAGAATTTTACAGCGTCTGAATTCTACCCTCAGAGGGAAAGGCAGAGACAATTTGAGTGAAGTGTATTAAGATCCATGAGGATATTCCTGTATCTGTGCTTTAATGTCAATTTCAATGCCTTTATTTCAGCTTTTACATAGAACCTTGGTTTTGCCCTTAAGCCATCACAGGCACGGAATTGAGGAGTCAACTTACATTATTTTTCTCCGGTGCTTCAAAACCAGTGTTCAAAATATACAGAAATATTCACTAATTATCATGATTTTTTTTCTCTAAAATGTGAATGAGAAGGATGACCTAGTGGTGATGAACATCTTTATCGCTTTCAACACTTGCTTTGCGAATTTAGCCATGTCCCAGGAGACATTACAATTTTTTTTTTAATGTTGTGATACAATTTGTGTGTGGTACCCCTTACCTCCACATACTGTTCCAGAAGTCTGATACAGAATTCTTAGGTCAAAAATATACAATTTACAAATTTTCAAATGCAACAGTAACCAGTTCTAAACTAATACCAGGCCACCCATTAAAATGACATAAAAATACAGCCAAGATACAAGTACAAGGTAACATTGCCTGAAGGAGCAGTAACATGTGATTGATTGTGCAGATGCGGAGTAGAATAGACAGAATAGAATAGACTATTTCTGTTGAAAGGGGCATACAATGATCATCTGCTCCAACTGCCTTAGATAATTTTGTTTTCCACGTCTTACAATGACACTGGAAATAAGAGCAACTACTATAAAACAAAGAGAAAAAAAAAACAAACCACAGAATGCTGTTGCTGGGCTTGCTCATGAAGGTCAGAGAATTAAACGCCCTCTTCCAAAGCAAAAAATGCACACTGCATTTTCCATGTGAGCAGCCTGTTTTCAAGGGTGACCATGCTACTCCCTTAGGAATTAGAAGGCAGTGTTATTTTCATGATTATTAAATTATTTGGCTTTTCATTCTACCTGTTCCATAATATAATTAGGGCCATATCTAATGGCAGCAAGATGAGTCTGCAAACCCTGTTGTGCCAGATATGCAGAACTGAGCACTGCATGGGAAGTGTAATTGCTGAGTCCTTTATAGAGCATTCACTGCTTGACTCCAAACTGGGAAAGGTTGCAAGCAAATTAGAAGACAAGAGTAGAATTGAAAATAGTGTGGACAAGTAGGAAATATTAAAAACCCACCAAAAACCCAAAACCTAAAAATGGAAGGCAGTTCTGTGAAGCCAAGTGCAAAGTATAGTGCTTTTTACAATACTGGTAATCAACTGCAGAGTAGAAGGTGGGGCATGCCTGGCTTAGCAGCACTTTCATTGAATCTATCGTTCTGCTGTTAAGAAGAGGATGGAAAATAGCAAGGGGCAAAAGGTATAGAATAGTTTGTATTATTTTTAACTTAAGCTTAATAGAAGTTTCAATATTATCTCCTGGTGCACGTACCAGGCCACAATTTAAAGATGAGAAGTTTACTTTAGAGAAGGGAAATAGGAAGGAGTAGGTTACAAGACAAGATTTTAAGAAACAGTTGCAAGCCTCAGGTTGTTTTGTTTAGACAAGCTAATACATATCTGCTGTACTGAAACCATCAGAATTATTTCCTGTCAGCTGACTCATGGAAGCCATGAGATGGCTCTTACCTTGTCCCTCTTGTAAGAGCCCTTTCTTTTAACTTCAACTGGTTTTATGTACTTCCCTTCACAACTGAGCCAGGAAAGAACAGTGGACTTATCCAGGGTGACTTGGCGGGTGGCATAAACACATGACCTGAGATAAATTTAGTTTTTGGTTTTTTTTAATGGATCTTCACTGAGAACAGACATAGTAACAGTCTTCAAATGTTAAAGATTACTGCAAAGAAGAAGAGACCACATCGATCTCCATATTCATTGTGTGTAAGAGAAAAGGATGGCAACTACAGCATGAAAATTTAAGATATTAAGATTAGTTTCCCAGCTATAAGGGTTTTTAACACTGCAGGGCATTTCCTAGGAAGGCTGTGCAGTCCCCATCAGTGGGGATGGTGGAGAGTACAGTAGGCAGGTATCTGTCAAGAACTGCTTAGGTGTAATTGAGCTTGTCATGAGCACTTTTTCTGAAGACTTCATTGAAAAGAGCTCAATTTTTCTTGCTTGCCTGTTCTCACACATATAAAATCACCCAAAGCAATAACAACACCCTCTCCTCTCCAAAAAAAACCCCAAACCTGAATCAGCTTACTTCTAATAGTTTAATATCAGTGAAAGTGAAAACTTAAACAGGGAAATTTCTACAATAAAAATTAATATGTAGTCCCCAGCCAGAAAATGGCTACTGGAATATGATCACACATGGAATTTTTAAAAATTAAATGCTCTGAACATAAAGTCCAGGTGCAAGTTATCCCAAATTTTATACCTTCAAGCTGGCTTTATTAAACTGTTCAAAGACTTTCTGAAGTAACAGTATTGCTCTGCTTGCTTGTAAAAAGTAATTTTCACTCTATGATACATGCGGAGTAATGTCAAAGAGCCTCCTGCAAAATTAGCCATACAAGACAATTTTTCTGTTGGTAGTTTTTTGCAATTACTTTTTGAAAAAAAAAAATCATACTTTATTTCCTTCCTATTTATTTTACCATAATAACTTTAAAAAGGATGTTTAGTCAGTCAGTGGTGTATTCTGGCAAAAAACAGCTGGATAAAATTATAGCAGATAATAAGAAACTCACATTTATCATACTGATTTTTCAAAACATTCAACTACGTCAAAATGTAAATACTATCAATCTTTGCCTGATGTATAAATCTTCCTGAGAACACACCCTACGAGAGCAGTTTCAACTGGAATCTGCTAATTTCTCTTTCCTACCACCTGAATGCTTCTATTGCCATGACAACTAACAAGTTCTAACTCAGGTCAAGGTTGAATGGGGAAAAACAATGTTTTGTAACCAGCTGATGTGCTTCAAAAATTATGCAAAGGGGAGTTTTTTCCAATGGTGCATATTCAGTACATAATTTTTAGCAATGCTACTAGTTAATGAAAGAATGGATACCCTCTGATTAAAGATATGTCAGAATGAGTAATTATGTATGTCATTTTGTAGGTTTGTTATGAGAGAGATCTACTTTACTTGTGAGTACCCTGTGTCTGGTTAGGAACACTAGGGTGGAAAGAAATGGCTCCATCCCATTCAAGATGACACATGCAGCTCAAAAAATGTGGGAACTTTGGGCTGGTTGGAAGTCAAGGTAGGCAAGAGACAACTTTAGTGTGTCAAAACTTACAGCCCCAGAACCATCAAGGCCTGGAACATACAGTTGTTCAAGTGCTTTGCATGCAGCAAAAACGGTGTTTTGGTGCAACTGGGTGGAAAATCTACCACTTAACCTGTTTTTAAACCCAGGGTGTTTTGATTTCCTTTCTAGGAAATGAAATTCCTACTGGCTAGGCTGAAAAGCCTGTTTTGAATTAACTATACTTACAATTGAACATGATGGCCCACCTGATGGTCAGGCTGTTGATCTATTGATCACACTTTGGTGGCACTCTGTTTTTTTATTTTTTTAGCTGCAGACACCTGGATATAGGCACCTAGATGTAAGCTATGGTATTCCCTGCCCTTTCCCCAGGATTTAATATGTAACTGCAAGATAAGGTATGTTTCTAGTTTAGGAATGTTGTTCCTTTCTCAAAAAAGAACCCTGAAAGCTTAGCACCTATCTTGTGTCTCAGTGTGGATTCCACTAAACAGCTGAATTTATAAGGATTGTTGAGTGCTGGGCCTCTAACCTTGACCTTCTGCCATTGGCACTGATAGCAATTCAGTGGTTCCTTTCAAGTATGTAGAAAATTAAGTGCTTGGTTTCTTCTGTATAACAAGTTGTGAAGAAGATTAACAATTAAAACTGTAACTGTAGAGTTGTTTTTCTTTGAGGACACAAAGATTCAGTGAAGGAAATATTAGGTTCTTTGGAAATCTTGGCCTTTTGAGAGGTGAGAGAGAAAATCCTGTAAAATGTTAGATGGAAAGGCTTACTGTTTCCTAAAAAAGCCTTGATATATTCTCATAGCTCTCAAAACCTCCACTCTCTGTCAATCAGAATGCTTAGCAATAATTTTCATTTTTATTTGCAGTTAAGAAGCTAAAGGACTGAGGAGGATGGGATGGCAGATGAATTGTCTATCTCATTAAGAGAAATTCTTGGGGTTGGCAGAACTTGCAGGGTCCATAGGAGGAATGCAGTGAAACATAAATTGTAACAGGCCTGAAATCTCACGTGAACTACTATTGAACCAGAATAAGGGAGACTGCAGACAAGATGTATACAATCTGAAATCTGCACCATCTGAATTTGTCACCCAAATTAACTGCCTGTGTGTCTTTGGACTCTCAGCAAGAAATTATTACAGCTTTTAGATCTAAATCACAGCTGCTTAAAACACTATGACCTTGCAAGGGAAGGGAAGGTAATGTTTTTCACCCAAGCAATAGAAATGCAAGTTAGAAGTGACTTGAGTCTTGCAAAGGTGCACAGAACTTTCCTGGAGGGGGCTTGTGTACATTGTGGTGTCCCTGACCAGTGCCAGGCCACCTTCCTCAAATTCTCTGCCAATTCTCTCTACAGCTTAACCACAACCTCCCTTGAGGTGGGGAAAATGGATGAGAAATATAAGACCATGTCTAGGAATGGAATTGAAAACAAGGGGAAGAAACAGAGGGTATCCACTGTGTTGGAAATATATTTTCTTCAATTACCTGCTCAAGTCTTAGCAGATATAAGAAAAAATTAGACTGCTTAACCTGGGTCAGAAAAGGTGGCTGAACAACAGGCCAGTAGGTTCAAACCAATGAAATAACAACTGGATAGCTGCCAAAGGAAGTGATTATATGCAGAAGTATGACAAACTTCAAAATCAGTGACAAATGTCTTTGAAGGGTAAAAGAATAGAGAATGCTTTCTAATGACAAATGCTATGATTAATTTATGTCTAAAATAAATATTATAATCTAGCTATTTAACAGCTTCCTAGAGTTAATTAGTGATGGATGAAGGGTCCAGCTCACCTTGCTTGCTTTTCAGAGCCCAATAAGGTTTAGTTGGAGTCAATAAGGTTCACACAGCCACCCTGTTCTAGAAACCAAGAAGCAGACTCTAACAATGAAATGAAGAAATCAAAATCATTAGGCTTAGCTTGTAGTCTACAAATTAGTATTTGTCACAAAAAGTATATCTAAATCCAGAAGAAGAAAATTAGTTTTATAACATTTTATAACATGAGTAAAAGGAAATCTTGCTCTAATGAAGCTGTGGGAGTTGAATACCTGCTGTGGCAGGAGATGGATTGAGCAGAGCACCACTGCTCTGGAAGTGGCAGAATACAGTACTTGAGGCAAAGGAGCATTGTCTTAAAAGGAGATGCTGAGGGCTGACTGACTAAGAAGCATATTTTTGCCAAGAAAGCCAATTTCCAGTCCTTTTGTGCTTTGAATACTGCCGACTCCATTATTGATTTGCAAGGAGAGGACACTGACTAACAAGTTATGTCTGACAAAATTTCTTTGAGAGGTATTAAAGTACACTCAAAGTGGTTTTGCTCTGGTCCTATTTCAGATTCCAGCTCGTATATACAGAAACTGGGGAAATAAAAGAGTCTTCCAGGAACATGTGTCCTTGAATCTATTTTGCATACTGAACTGTATTTTTTGCTATTTTGAATTTAGAAATTATGGGCTTCTGCAAGTATTAGTTAACTTTTAGTTTCAATGAGTTGTTATTTTGGAGAGAAAACTTTTTATTGTGCTGGTGAGAACCAGTCGCAATAATCAAAACATAAACTTCTGTTTTGGGGAGGGATGGGGAAGGAACATTTATCAGACCATGGTCTTGGTAGCAAAAATATAACAGCTAACAAAATTCCACAGAAGCCAGATAATATTACACTAACTCCACCAATTATTTTGTAAAAATTGGTGTAGTCTTACTCTGGTATGTTAATCTAGTAGCTGATTTTTACAGTAATTACAATACTTCAGTAAATGGTAAAGGAGAAGAAATAATTTATAACAATAGCAGTAGTTGCAGGTTGTCTGCATAAACCTTAATAAAGTCAATCCTGGTAGCTGAGCATGTTCTGAAGTACCTTTATCTCAGTTTCCCAGACTGCAAAAGGAGAAAAGGAAAAAAAAGCTGATGTAATGCCTAGTGGAGTACCATGTGAAATGAAGCAAAAATGTGAGACAGGATACTGAAAAATAGTGCAACTGCCTTGTAATACATCCCACAAACCAAATGTCCTGGAATATTAAGCATCTGGTGTTGTGTTTCAGGCTTTTCAATTTCTGTGGACAACATGGGAACTCAATGGCTTTGCTTTTTGAAAGCCCTGTGAAACTCAAAAAATTGGGAGAGGTAACAAACCTCTTTGAAACACAATGATGGATTTGAAACTTCCCCTTTTTGCTGGATGTGACTGACTGGCAATGATGAAAGATTGAAAGATGCAAAAGATCTTGTCTTTGCACAACCCAAGTCTTGATTTTGCCTTCTTGGATACACAAAGTTCTAAGGCTGTTTAAAACAAGGAATGCAAATGTGGGCTTTTTTTTTTTTTTTTTTCAGGAATAATGCAGGATTAGACAGTTGCAGGACTAAATTTGTTAGGGTATTGGAGCAAGCTAAAGAATGTGAAAATTTTTTCACAGTATCAGTGGTGCCTGTGCGAAAACATTCACTTCCACACTTTTCCTGGAAGGCCTTTTGGGAGATGATTGGGAATGTGGTACTCAGCACAGCCTGTCTTTCACTGATTCCCCTGAAGGATTAGCCAAGCTGCAAAGTGCCTCTGAGCCTCTCTTCATTCTCTTATGACTTCTCACTCTGCAGGCCAAGCTAGACAAGGATGCAGCTCCCTTGTTTTTTCATTTGGGGAAAACTTGGTGCCAAGTCTGTAATTAGCAAGGGTCTATGGAACTGTGACTACTGTTGTCCGGAATCCCTCACAGCATCTCTTTGATGGAACATTTGTATCAAATTAGAATGGATTTTATCCTTAATGAAAGTTTATTGCTAGAAGAAATAATTGGTTCATTTTTTTAATGACTTGAAGATCACCCGGAGAAATCTTTACACACTTCCAATGTTTTCTGAAGGGACATTTTAGATCAGAAGAAAACAGAGACCTAATCTGATGGTAACTTGTTTGTTCCTTGGGTTCATTATTTGGTGTTTTCTGATATTAACTGTAACATGCTTCAGTAAGAGAAATCACCATCACTTATTCCAGTGGCAATGGTTTGATGGAAAATGTGGCTGCAATATCATTCTGTATGAAAGACAAACTGTGAGTGTTTGATCAGTGTACAAAGAATAAGAAAAATAAATATGAGGTGATAAAAAAATAGGGGCTAGAGTGAAAAGCTAAAACATGCAGAACGAGTCTGGCATAACCTGTCAGATAAAGACTTCTTCCTCATCATCCTTTTTCCTCCCTGCTGAGGCTTGTTCACTATCTAGTCCTGCATATTCATGTCAATTTTGCAAATAAAGTAATGAATCCATCAGTAGTATTTTTCTTTCCAATAGGTAATTTACTGTGTGGCTGAAATATAAAATTACAAGGAAGTGTAGGAAATAAAAGCATAGAAATCTGAATAAAAGGTTGATCTGAATTATATTAGATATGCCTACCAAATTCAGAAAATTAGGGACTAGTCCGAGATGCTAACCTGAATAAGTTCTGAATTAACTGATTTGAACAACAGAGCTCTGATGGGAAAGAAGTGACTTTGTCAGCATGATATATATCAGGCTGCAGAGCCTATACATAGTGGTGAAACTCAATGCTGTTCTGCAAAAACTTGCAGCTTATAACTCACACCCATGGAATGGCCCATGGCATAATTTTGAAAGCCCCAAGGAGCTGTCTAAATTAGTGCAATGTGTCTCTGCCTACAGGCCAGCAGCACTGCAAGTTCTGTGCAGCTCTACCTGCAACAGTCCTGCTTTTGTAAAACCTGCCCCATTTTCTGGCTTGTCTCAGGCAGGTCCCTTTTTTGGAGGGTTTGTGAGGCACTCTTTAGAGACTTTATGAACCAATCATTTCACTCGGCTGGAAGTGATGAACAAAAACCTCATCCCAGTAAAACAGTATTGATGGCTTCAGATACACAGGACAGAACTGTCTGTGTTATTGAATGATCCCAATCTATTACTGCTACAGAGAAGAACTGGGTCTGAAAAATGCTTCCCATAACATAGAAATACTTAAAACTGTGAAGTGTGAAGATGATGATAGCAGACTAGAAACCATGACAGTGCTTGTTTAAGCTGTTGAAGAATCTGTAGGTGAATGATCTGGTGAGATCATCCATGTTAGTGCAAACTACAGCAGACTTAGCTCTCAGCTATCTGCAGTAGAGTTAAGAAATATATAAATCAGCGTGGAAGTTTGTGTGTAGATTCTAAAATGCAGATGATATTTTTTGCACTTTTGAGTAATTTGGGATCCAGTTTTGAAGAACTTCATGAAATTAGAGCTATTAGAATGGCTGGAAGCCATTGAATTCTGAGAGTCTCTGTATACATGGAAAATAATGGTTCAGGAGAATACCAGGGCTGTAAAATTGTGTTAAGAAGTCACTTGGATATTAAAGGGTTAGAACTCCAGCTTGTAGACTTGCAAAGTGTACTGGTTTTGGTGAAGCCATGTCAATTTACACTGCCTGAAAAATTTGCTTTAAGAGTGTTGAATAGAAGATAATCATAATCTATTTGAATAGGTGATTTTTTTCTTTCTAAGGAAAAATATTTAAAAATTGTTTTCTATGCTAGCTATTCTAAAACTTTCACTTCCGGATAATCTTTCACTATTCACCTGAATTCTTGCAAATAAACACATTTCTGACTTCTGATTGGGAACTTCAGAACTATAATTTAAATACCTTGTTAGAAAAGTTGCGTGGAAAATATAATCACAAAAGCAAAGCCTAAGGTATGGCCCTGTGTTAGAGCCAACTGACTTCATAGTTGACATAATATTTCTGCAGAAAACAAAGGTGTGTTTTATTTGCAGTAGGTCAAATGTTAAGTCAAACAACGAAATATGTATTATTTTTACGCATTAAATATTTCAAAAGTTTTCTTAGAAGCTTCCACTGTGAGCACTCTTGTATTAGTGCCATTCAAAACAATAATGAAAAGTAAGACAGAACCTAAGGACTAGTGAAGCAGTGCACAGCTAACTAGGAGAGAACTTGGCAAGGAAAGGAAGCCAGGCTTCCAAACTGCCAGGTTCAGCCTCAGTTTGCAATATAAACCTGCCTGTTCATGCTTTTAGCACTCAGTGGAACTGAACTGATTGGCACACAGCGTTTTCTGGATGGCTTTAGATCAAGCAGCGCAGTCTCTTGAGACAGACATTCCCTCTCCCGTTGAAGATAAGCTCTTCTCTCTCCTTTTCCTCAGAAGTTAAAGCAGACTTTTATGCTTACTTGGCAGTGTAAAAATAGCACTGCTGAATATGCTTTTAACTCTTAAATCTTCTTCAAACAATTTTTTTTTTTTTAAATCCATAACATTTACACTGCTGTGGAGTGCTAGTCTGAAAATTCTGCGAGTCCTGGAAGGGAAAGTGATCATTGTGAGAGACTTTGGTCCTAATGACCTGTGAGCTGCACAATCCAGCAGGGACTTGTTGAACATCTCTTTCCCGGGTGGTCAAGACAGAGAGTAGCTTCTGAAAAGATGTTTTCTGTGGTGTGATACAGGCAGCATGGGCTTAGCAAATCACAATGTAAACAACATGCTGCATAAAATATCCATTATTTTGGGAAATACTTACTGGAGGAAAAAATAAATTTAAAATTTTTGAAAAAATTCTTAATTCTAATTTTTTAGAAATTTTTTTTTTTGGACAGCAGGTTATTCTATCTCTGGAATGTTGGTTCTAAAATGTTGTAATTTCTGGTAAGAGCTGTGAGGATCTGGGGGAGAAGAATCAATATTTAAAATAAGATATCATTCAGGACTAAGCAATATCTTTTCTTGTACGTAAATTTTTTCCTACCTGGAAAAAAAACTTGGTTTTGCTGGTTTAAGAAGGTAGTTCTTCAACACATAGCACATGTGTAGCCCTATGGACTACAGGAGGTTGAGGAATGTGTGGGAAAAGCAGCTTTTGCAGACTTCTTTTTGCTGCTCAAACAATCAAATGTCTTTTCCTATGAGCAATTACTAAATATTGTGTGAGTGTATCTTGAGGTAATGTGGTATTGTGTCCTCCCAGTGTTGGAAGAAAATATCCATATCAAAGATTATCTCAAAGATTATCTCAGTTAGTTTTATGACATAAGCCCTAATTATGGTAATTAAGAAGTAGTGCACATCTGGTATCTTGTTATAATGGATCATCCAAAATGAAAATTATGTGATAGTTTTATACAATGTATGGTTCCAAACCCATAGAACTCTTAAAAGACGACATTCATGGGTATAAGTAATGGGTGGAAGGACATTGATTAGAACCACCTGCTGTTTACTGTGAGATGTTACAGGTGATTATGATATAAGGAAATTAAACCAAAACACTTAATAAAATTAAGGATAAACATTACATCTGATGTCACTAGAAAGGAATATAAGAGCTCTTAAAAATTATAGCATCAAGCAGTACATAGCAAGGTAGGGCAGAATATTAAATAGCTGCATATATGGAAAAATAAAATATGAGCAAACAGTACTACTCTTTTATCATCAGTAAGTAGCTGTAGGCATAAATAGTCCTCTTGAAATCATCTAGAATTTTATTTTCTGTGCAAAAGAAATAAAGTATTTTAAATAAGAGGAAAACCCACTAAAAGTTTAATAAGCACTCTGTGAGAATTGTGGTAATTATTGAGTCTTTTTTGGTAATTGAAATCTGATCACTTTTAAAACCCAACATGCCCAAGCCATTGCAAAATGTTATATGTAAGTACACTCTTCAAAACATTCCTTGAGGGAGCATGAAACAAAAACAGGAATTCAGTAATTTTAAAGCAGCAATATATTTTTTAAACTTGTTTAGTAGAAGTTTAATTGGAAGTCATAGATTTGAAAGAAATTATATGAGAAGGCAGGGAATTCTTTGGAGCTGAGCAATGGAGAGGAGATCTCGGGTTACATTTTCAAAGCTGTGTAAGTGAGTTACAAACATGGGCGCCACAACTTCCATCATTAGGAAACAACCATAGAGAAAACATGAGGCAACAGTGTTGTCTCAGTCCCAGAAGTGATTTAAGCCTTTTGGACTGTACATTCAGAGGTATTTTCCATAAAATAAATGTTGGAGTTTCTTTGAAGAGTCTGTGAACTTAGATACTTGAATACACATAAATAGAAATGGTACTGGGAGGTGAAGATGTAAAAAAATGGAAGCGATTATTTTGTAAATACAATGTCTGCAAATGAAGGAAAAAAGATAATCCAAAAGTGGAAGTGCTGAGTCCATTTTATCTGTTAACTGGAAAAAAAAAGAATAACAGTACAGTGGACATAATATTCACGTGTGCAAACTGGGTGACAGAACAAATAGGTAAATCCAGTAATATCTTGAATTATTTAACTTTTCTAGTTCCTTTACATCAGTCAGTTATTCTGCTGTGTTCCCCAAGCATCCAAGTTGAAGACTGGCTGGGTTTGAAAAATTGATTTCTCTGTGCTTTATCAAGCTTTCAGATCTCTTTGATGACAGCTTCTTAGATCAGTCAGTCAGACTCCTGTGACTGTCTAAAATAAGATGGCAGCTGGATTATTTTCAGACATAACCAGTGCTGCCAAATGGCTTTCAGTGACTCTCTCACTGGTTGTCATACTTTTTATTTCTACTTAAAGAAATGCCACCTTACATACCACCTTAATTTCCTTTTTTTGAGTGTTTGGGTATGTCCTATATACTTACAAGGTATTCGGCTGCTATGTGAAAATGTAGTAGTATCAGCAAAGTAAAAAACATCATTCATGAATGCTAAATTTCCTCCTTAAATCATGAGGTATCTAGAGTACACATCAACAAAGATTTGTTACAGATTTGGCTAAAAAAAGAGAAAAAATGAAACTAAAACACAAAAAATCTTTGAAAATTGCCTTAGTGAAGGCAGTTCTTTATACATGTTAACATATATCAAATAAAGATTGAATTACTTTTTAAATTGTCCTCTTTAGATCAGTGCTGATTTGAGAATAGTTCTGGTTTGAGGGGGAGAAAATAAAACCTCAGTGGGTTATTGTTGCCAAAGCCAGAGAAAATTCTTATTCAGAGAAGTGCTGTTACCTGAACAGTCCTTGTGTGCTTTTAGACAGACTTGTGCACTATGTTCCCACCTGTCCTGAGACACCGGCATCTGGGGATCTATTTCAATATTTATAACCTTATTTTCATTCTGACTGGTTGCAAGCAAGGGAGATGCTGTTTCACACCCGCGTGCTGGTAGAGCTGACTCCACACAAGCAGTAAGGTCAGGCAGTCCCATGGGCTAACAGATTTCAAGAGGACTATCCTTCCAAAGAGATCTTCAGGAGCTTTAAAGTGCTGCTGGTGGTCTACACTTTGTGTTCTTGACCCTTGGCAATTTCTGGCCTATTATGCTCCTGGAGTCAGGCATTTTCAGCTTACTGCATGAACACTGGCAGCTCTTCATGAGCACTTCCATCAGAATGGCAGCTGCTACTCAGCACTTGGGGCTCCTCTATTGTCCAGCTGGGTATAGTATGACTTTCTGATCTTCTGTGAAATTGTATTTGCTTGAATGATTTCACCTTGGTGGATTTCCCAGACAGAACCCTGTGACGTGACAAAGATTCTAGTCCCTGGCATGGTTTCTGAGAAAAGTTAAGTTTTAAAGCTCAGTTTCAATATCTGATGATGGGAGTACAAGACAGCTGATCCACATACTGAATAATGTTAGAAAGAAGGAATCGGTGGTGAAAATGAAGGTACTTCATTTCTGTGTGTAGCTTTTATAACCAATAACAGTGAAAAACATTGCAGTATCTTGATGAGTGATAATGGCTATTCTAGATTTTTCAGCACTTTTGAAAAAAGGGAAATATAATTTGCATATTACTAGTATGGGAAGTGTCTGAAGGACATAAACATCAACAGAGTGCTGTCTCTTTAGATACACAGTGAAAGTAGGATGTGGCCCTAGCCCAAGAGAAGGGAAGAAAAGGAATCACTTTCCCTTTTGACAGAATACAAAATGTACAGCAAGACAAAGAAATAAACAAGTTACTTTGGATATGATATCTTAACACAGTGTCTCCTTTCCCTTTTTAGGTAGTGCCCCTTGTCAAGCTCTGAACTCTCCATTTTGTTGAGATAAATGTATGCCTCAAAGTCCTGCATACACTCCCTCTGGGATCATACATGGATAGAAATAAATTCACTGCATTTGTGAATTGAGTCGTGGTTCTCACTGAAGTCTATTTCCTGTCGTGCTATTAAATAGAAATGCAGTTTGATGTGACAACTCCCAATCCTTGTTGTATGCAGTCATTAATGATCCCATTATCTATTTACTGAAACCTAAGCCATACATTCTACTATATGAAATCTTCAGTTGGATTCCCTTCTTTTATAATACATTTCTTGTAGGTATAGTAGAGATCATATGAAGTGAAGTGAAGTGAAAAGAAAAAAGAAAAGGAAAGAAAAGAGAAAAGAAAAGAAAAGAAAAGAAAAGAAAAGAAAAGAAAAGAAAAGAAAAGAAAAGAAAAGAAAAGAAAAGAAAAGAAAAGAGAAAAGGTGATTTTTGACCTGTCTTCTTCTAGTGAAAGGCTGAAAGGTTATTCCCTAGGAAATGTTGAGGTAATTTGTTACCTTGTTTTATGAGTGTGCTGTTAAATAGCTGATATGTTTCCAATGAGAGGTGGCTGCAGTAGTGAAGTTAAATCAATTGCTTTGGTGAAATAATCCCCAGAGCTTGGTAATTGATTGCATTTTACTTTAGGTTTGCACAGTCTTTTGATATTCTTCAGGACCAAAAGCAATACAGAGTTATAAGATTGCTTTTATTTATTAACGAGGATTTTTTAGCACTGAATCTACCTGAATGCAAAGTAGAAGTTGAGATGATACAGAGAAATGCAGACAAATTAAGATTCTGTCTCCTCTCTCTCTACTCCTCCCTTTCTTTTTTTCCTTTTCCTTTGGCAATAGCAGTTCGTTCTCTTGGTTCAGGAAATTGAAAAAATAAAGGAAAGTGAGTGCAGGATGAAGTAATTAACTACATAAAGACAAATCAAATAAATTATCTCTATTACAGCTTCCTGTCTAGGTGATATTTGGGTTAGGTATAGCCCAACCCTAAGACACCACATGATGGAGAAAATGAATTAATATTATCAGAGTAAAACCAGTACTAAGGATTAATAAAATACCTGTATGTACCTTCAGACCTCACCTCTGAGCCAGGATTAGTTTAAACATTGCATATTAGCACTTCTAGATACTCGAGGATAACAATACCAGATATATTGAGACAATATAGTAGTGATACCAGTTGTTTTCATTTATCTTTTGACTTTACTATTTTTTTTTTCTGCAGAGGAGCTCAGATGGGCTTTTTTATTCTACATTTCTTATATAAGCATAGTTTGGGCAACTTGACAAAGCAAGCATACTTGACAAAGTGTGTCTGTTGCTGATGTTTCCTTTGTTTTGCTTACAAACATGAGACAGCAGTGTTAAAACTACTTTGTCTTTAATAATTAACTTGGGCTGCCTAATCAGTAAATCTCTTCCAGATGACTGCTGCTAATACTTTGTATTGCAGTATTTTAGAGTCTAGAAATTACTGGTAAGTTTATAAATTTGTCCAGTTTCTGTGGTCTACCCAAAGGGCAGCTGAGGTAAACATCAACACCAGAGATATAATGCATAGGGCCTCACACTAGGCCCTTGCTTAAATTTCCTGCCCAGCATTTCAGCTCAATATATTCTAATGCAGAGTGTCAAATTTTCAAGGAAATAAAATTTGATTTTCCATTTCCAAGTATTTCCTGGCTGCTTGATATCCAATACACTTTTAAAAAAAATTCTTACTAAAACATTCATATTTAGTATATCTGTTAATTAGTGTTGCAACTGTATTTACCATAGCTTTATTCTTCTCTAGGGTTTGCTTAGCTTCAAGAGGCAATTGTTAAATAAAAATGCCAACAAGGTATTATGACAAACCTATCTACAAGAATTCCTTTGCTGATGGTATAAGAACAATTAGAAAATCTCAAATGAGCAGCTCTGCATTGTTTCTTGGCTTATGTACAAGAAGGACTTTACACATTTATATGAAACCCAGAATTCATATTGAACAGCTGTAAGATTATCACTAGAGACTCAAACTTCAGCAATAAGACCCTCTAAGGTCAGAAACATCCTTACATTTTGTTTTTAAAAGGAGAATGCTCATTAGGTGCACTTCTCTCACTGGGCACCTGAAAGAGGGAACCTAGTATTACAAATAAATTAAGAGTGGAAGAGATTTCCACTTTCCTCTACTTTTGGAGGGGAAAAATATAAATACTGAATAGGTTCTTAATCTCACAAATCCCTACTTTTCAATATAAGAGAAAAGTCCAGATCAAATGAAAGCTTCAAGATCAGAATGGGATGATTAGAATGATTATACCAGACTTAACATCAAGCTTTATTTTAACTTTTGAAATTATGACCCACTACAGAGTGAATGAATTTAAGATCAAAAGGTTTAAGTGGATCTGGCCACAGCTTCTTCTGAGGGTATATTCTGAGGTGGTGACATTTTGTAAATGCCTTTAAGACATGTAAATGACTGTGCCAGCTACAAGATGGTTCCTAAATGGTCCCAGATAGGAGGTCTGTAGCACCAGTGAGCAGATCTGCCATATGGTGATGAGGTGAGCAGCCAAGTGGAAATTTGGAAGACATGAGTTAAAAATAGGTGGGTAGTGTTATATGAAGAGGATTTAAAGCTAAAGCAGGGAGGGTGGAGGGTGAAGGAATAGGGCAGCAAAGAGAGAAGATATTAATATTGCTTACGGGCAAGTGGAGCAGATGGTCACTTGTTTCATGTAGGGAATTGATATAGGCACTGGATTCTGAGTCTGGTTAATGTAGATCTCTTTTTTTTTTGGTTTCATAGTGAAATCACCATGATTCAAACATCATTCTCTCTGAGGCTTCAGTCCAAAAATATGGGAAAATCCCTGTGCAAGAAAAATATTATTTCTACAGATATGATGTCTTTGATATTGGCCGGTACACTAGATGAACCATAAATTTCCAGATTTTAAAATTATGAACAGTTGTAGCATGAGACAATTCTTCCTTGACCAAAGCTGAGTCACTTGAAATTGCTGTATCTGAAATTGTGGTGGAATCATGATTTATTTAAAGAAGTAGAACCATCTTATAAGGTCGTCAGGCATGTACTTATGAGGAAGGGAGGCTGGGTTTCATGCTGGGTTCTCTCTTTAGCTTGTCTTCAATAAGATGTGCTCTCAGGATCAGTTTCATGCCTGTTGGGAATACACTGATCCAAGTATTAGAGAGGAATTTAATATATTTATTTATATTTATTATATACATTTTTACCTACAGAACAGGCAGCCTATCCAACCAGTTACAAACCCTGCTAGTGTTAAACATTGAGTTGAATGCCTGACTATAAACAGTGCTGAACAGGAAAAAGAAAAGAAAATTATTTATTACAGTTTGAAGTCTTGAAGGTGAAATTGTGGTAAGGAAAATCTTATATGAAGAAAAGTATGTTGAAGTGATAGTACTTATCTTTAACAGATTTCTATTGTAAAATTACATGTTTATTTTTGAAATGCAGATGACAGATGATATGGGTAACTTTTAATAAATACTTCATCTGTCCACAGACTCTTGTTGTGATAGAGTAAATGTATCTGATTCCTGTTAGGATGACTTGAAAGGAAAAAAAGGTGTGGGTCCTTAGCTTCCATTTAGTATGTACAACTCAGTGAAAAGCCCTAAATTACAGTGTGGCTTTGAGGAATGCATATGTTTCCTTATTTGAAGCTTTGCTCTTTTTGCATTAGAATTTCAATATTTGGCTTTATTTCTATATTTAGGGGGTTTACCATATTTAACCTTTTTACTAAAACCCTATAATCTCTTAGCTGATTCTTGGGTAGCTTCAGTAACTGCAGTAGGAGAACTTTCGCTCGGAAAGGTCTTCAGGGCATGATCAGCTCCAGGCCCCCACCTGAGGTGGTGCTGTTACTAGAGCTTGGTCCAGCCAGTCCTGGCCTTGTTTTGCTGAGTCTCTCTGCACACCTCCAAGGTGCTTTCACAGAACAACTGTCCCTAAGCAGCATTACCTTCCTTGAGAAAAAGTTTTTTTCTGATGTCTGTGTGACTCCCCTTCAACTTGTTTTTTTGATTATCACTTTCATATTAATCTTGAGCTTTTGGAGCAAAACAAAGCCTTTTGCAGCTTACATTTCTGTTCTGTTGTCCTGTTATCAAAAGCTGACAAAATCCTTCTGTGGTTTTTTGTTTTTTCATTGAATCTTGCAGTATCATCAGGGAAGAAAAAATGAGTTACTTCTAAGAATTCTGTTCTTTTACACAGACCACAAACTTTTTTAAAGGAGTAAACAAGCAGTAAAAAGAAAAATGAACATATTTCCAGGCTCCTTAATAAACGAAAACTTTTGTTTCCTTCCACAAAAGGGACATTCCTAGTGAAAACTTAAGTTTTTGGTTTCGAGTAATAAGTGCAATAACTGGTTGTCAACAATAGCTTAAAAATTTGTCTGAATGTCTATTTATAATCTTACAATAAGGGTTGAAAACAGTAATGCAGAAATCCCAGTGTAGTGGATAATCTGGTACCAATGGGCTCTTTGAAATCCTTTTGCATCTTCAAAGTGCAGTACATTTCCTAATGCCAGCAGCACCTCGTGGCTACAGGATTCTTAGGGGAGCTCATTACTGCTGGCCTAAGGAGACCTCCCCAGCATGTGCTGTTCCCAAGGCTTGCTTATGTACTTCAACAAAAACTGTACCTGCAATGAATGCAAGTCTGTTAGGGCCTAGCAATGACTTCAGACACCCAGTCCTTACCTGTCTTCACAACAAGGGAACCTCAGTGACATTTATGGCTTTTGAAGGTTAAAAATAATTTCATTTG
Organism: Leptocoma aspasia; assembly: GCA_013399835.1. Lineage (NCBI taxonomy): Eukaryota > Metazoa > Chordata > Aves > Passeriformes > Nectariniidae > Leptocoma > Leptocoma aspasia. The sequence goes on along the minus strand of VXAX01004318.1, from coordinate 2,518,087 downwards.
TTAGAATCCTGGGCATCTGAAGCTGTAATTTAGGAGTATGGTGGGGTTTTTTTTCCAATTTCTCAACCATTCTATATCCATAAAGAAAAAGTAGGAGAATCTTCCAGTCAAGACTTTTTTTAAACATAGTATTAGAACTAAAATGGACTTCAAAAAGCACACCACTTGTGTGCTTGTTTTGCAGTTAAGTTATAGTCTGTGTCCAGAAGTTTTTGTCTCTGATTTACATTTTTGTTGAAACGGAGACTGCCTGTGATCTGAGACCCACTAGGACCTGAGATCTCCTATGACCTTCCCACACAGAGAACAAGAAGTCATTAATCTGTAACTTGTGTCAACTCTGTATCCTCCAGGAAACATTGTAAATCCTCCAGGAAACATAGTTGATCTCACTTCATTACAAATACTCCAGTCCGAGAGATGAGCATTCTCTTCATGCAAACAGCCTGGAAACTTGGGGTTCTTTAAAAAGCAAAGAGAATTTTGGGAGCAGGTGCATTGCAAGGTAGGCTGCCTGTATCTTATTTTCTGTTGTTGTTGGAGAGTTCCTATTTATAAGAAACAATTTCTTTTTGACAGTTGAAACAGAATGAGAAATAGAGGTCTGGGTAATACATAGATCTAGCCTGTCAAGCTGAGGGTTGATTTGAAGGTCAGTCATACATGTTCTTTTCTACATATCCAAAAAATGATGACTATAATGATATATGTGTAATCTAATTTGGTAAGAACAAAAAAGAGCTTTCACATTTCTGACTATATTCTTGTAATAATATATGAAAGTAGATGTTTCCTTTTAATTGATACAGTTTTATACATCAGTGTCCTTTTACCATTAGTCATCAGAGTCAGCCCCTTTTTGCCTTAAGTGTGAATGCTGACAGAATCAGAGCAAGCTGTCCTGCATGAACTTGTTCCTGCTTTGGTGAGATTTCAAGGGGAGTGGGATGTCATGTTGGTGTTTTTCCTCTCTCCTCAAGGAGCAAAATAGGCCAAGATTCTTAGGAGGTGCAGCTGCAGTGGCAGTACTGGGGTTAGCTATTGGTAACACACATTGGTCAGGGAATTTGACAAGGCTAGTACCTATAAATATACACACTAAAAACCACATTAGTTCAACAATTAGCAGTTTAGCAGATTAGGTTTGATTTTTTGACCCTGCTGATGGATGGAGGCATTCTGAGTTTGGATAGCATCACTTATTCCTCTCAGCTCTGTATCCACACTCCTAATGTGACTGCTATGCCAGTGAGAGATGAGTGATTTCTTCTGACCTACCTGCTGCTTCTGCGTGTTCATTGAAGTTCACTTTGAGCATCTTATCAACTCCCTATGGCTAATGTGGAAGGAGATTAAGATGTACACAAAGCAGTACATATAGGAACCCATCGTTAATGAAGATATTTCTTATCCTGCAGACATTTTTACTTTTAATTTCAGAGAAAATGAACATTGCAAGTGTTTCTGAAACACATCTGCATCTGATCTGACCTCAGCAGGTCATATGCTGCTGCAAGTGACAAACCACTTTGCTTCTAAAAAACCACTAGATTTATTAGCTGTGCACAGCCCCCATGAGTTCATTTCGTACAAGAGCTGGGGAGCAAACCTTAGATGCTGATAAAAGTCGATTCTTTAGTGAAGTGAGGAGTACTCAGTCAAATTAACATATTCCCTTGAGTGTCCATTTTAAAACTTACTGAGACCAGTACTTAAAAAGGCAAAACCATCCTCTCCCATCCATACGCTTTGGTCTCGGGAGTTACATTTCTTTTTCTACCAAACAGTGGAGGCCAAGGACTCATAGTAAAAGACTGTTATGTTAAAAGTAGTGCTGGAAATGTTGAGCATAATATAAGTGCTGGAGACAAAATTAACATAGGGATTTTGTACAGCAGTGTGGGATTATTCTGGTCTGGGATCCTGAATCCTCCATGATTAGCACAAACTGATTCAGAGGATAAAACCAGCAGCAGGTACTTATATGAGATAGTGTCTTCAAGGAGTTTTACTTTTTAAGCACAGTAGTTAGAGATTGTAGCTGTGCTTCACATGGTATTTAAAGAGTCTTGCATCTTTCTAAGAACTCAGTATCTTGAAAACATCTGCTAGATATTCAAAAGGGATTCAGATGAGGTCCCTAAGGAGGAAAAGTAGCAAGGGTTTGTAAATATGATCAGATCCTACAATAATAACTGAACATCAGGGCCAGCACTAATGAAAAAAACCAGAAGATTTTAAAATGAACTAGAAAGCTTTTAGGCCTATTAGTCTCTGCCAAATGAACTTTGAGCTTTAATGCACAAGCTTTTCGGATGCTCATGCAGTTAACTCTCTATGTTTTGTAATGGTTGTCAGTAAAAGATAATAATTTCACTGAAATACAACTTTAGTGAAAATATCTTCTATTTCCTGATTGCTTAACAATTCTGATTTCTTCTGATTTTCAATCCCATTGCAAGAATTACAAGTGAAGGAGGACTCCTATATAGCTGCTTCAGGAATTGTGTATCTGCAATGGCACATTTGTTTTCCATCTAAGTTTACTTAAACTGCATTTCATCCCTCATTTATATTTCTCATCGACATAGTAACATTGTGCATACTGATGCAGTTTCTCTTGCTGTCATCCACATGACTCTTTGTGACTTCATTTGACACTGTATTAAGGTAAACCACAATCTTGTTAATGGCAATAAGCACCAAGGTGGTTGAGTGCTCTTTTGAATGAAGACAAATGAAGGTAGGGAAATGTAATGAGTATGCACACTGTGAAGTAAAAAGTCTGTCTTAATGGACTAAAATCAACTTATGTGGATAAAATGGCTTCACTAACACACAGTTGAGGTTAACTTGACTGATTCAGCCAACAGCTTGCTTAAGTTATCTTATTATTGCCATATCACTAAGGTCAAATCATAACAGATTCCCTGAGTCTGAAACCTCTGGTAGCACTCATGCCTATAAAACCTAAATTTTTCTCCTGGGCACGTACTTAGTCTAATTTATTTCACTACCTAATGCTTATTGCAGAGAATATATTTGGCCATAACATTTGTTTTCAAAGTTTTTGAAACAAAAACCCCCTCAGCTACCAGAATGTCCTGTGAGAACAGATGGTACAAAGAGTGGGCAGTTCAGAGAATTTTCAATGAGACTGGCTCTGAAATCATACTAAGCTTTTCTCTATTCTAATATTTATGCATTGCTTGAACTGTCAGCTGCTAGATGGCACAATATATTTCCTGTTGCGATAGGCATTCATACAAACAGTATATTATACATGCAGGTAGGAATACTGGTAGAAAATAAACCTTAATATATGAGGATGGTTGAAATAAAAATACTTTAAATCCAATGCAGGATTAAAAAAAGCCAGTTGGGAGTTCTCCTTCTTCAATCTCTATTTTGTACTTCTGTTTCTAACATATAAAAACATCACTGTCTTTCAGGTTTTTTTAAAATTATTATATAATTCATTGTGTCTTGTAGCAAAATAACATCCCTGGCAATAGATCTATGTATGTATATGGACAATTTTTTCCAGTATTTTTACTTAAATGTTTTGATAGGGTGAAGTGTAAACATAGCAAGGTTGTCTCTTCTGTATGGGAAGGACTTCCTATCTTAGGAAAGATGGAGCACTCATTTGCCAAGAATTCTCTGGAGAGAGAGAACTTTATCATGTCTTTTATTTTTGAGAGTGAATTGTGCACATGGGTCAAGCATGGATTCAACCAAAGAGCAGACTTTAAGGAAACCCTGATATCTTGGCAAACTGTTTTGGTTGGTTGGCTGGTTTTGATTCAGTATCAGCATGCAGAAGATAATGAGATGGGAAGGCAATGCCCTATGGCAGCCTGAGCTTTGAGTGACTTGTAGCCAGTCTCTTACTCCAGTGGTGCAGCTGGCTCTGTGGAGAGTCAAAGCAATGGCTGTTACACCTGGCCTGTGCTGAGCTTTGATGCTGTTCACTATGACCTTTTCATGTGCAAAGCGTGGAAACTTGAACTCCAGGCAAATGCCTGGAGTTACATTCAGAGTCTTAGTGATAAAGTGACTGCCACACTACTTCAAACTTCACTAAGTATTGCCCTGTTCCTGACTCCAAGCTAGCAACTGCTTTACTCAGAGAATAAATATCAGAGGCCATAACTATGAATGCTGCTTTGTTGTTTACACTTGGAGTGATTTTTTTCCCTACTACCACAGTCTTTGAAATTGTATTCTCCTTAGTCTACTTTCAGATTCCTAAATAAAACAGGCAAAGGGAGGAGCTGCCAGAGCAACACAGTAAATAAGTAGGTACTTTACTAGAAAGTGCAGCTACTGACCTGCCTGCTAGGGATGATTTTACATTTCCCAGCATGCATCCATTTTGAAAATTATTGAGGGGGATTTGGACTTCCAGACCACTGCAGTATAATCACTGAGCAGTTATTTGCTGGAGGCAATCACCATTATTATGGCCCTTACTCCACATATTTTGAAGGCACTGAAGGATTGATATTGATTTTTGAGTAGCATTTATAAGGGGCCTGTGCACTTGAGAGTGACTGGACCATATTATTAGACTACCTAGGGGATTTTCCATCAACTATATTTCTAAAGGTAACACTAGTAGAAGAACTCTTAACCTCTGAATCAGAAGATAGATGTGTAAGAGACATTAGTATTTTAAAGGAAAGAACTTCAAGAAAACAGCTGCTAAAAGACTGTTTGAAGTTATGGGTCACAAGCTATCTCTTGATTTATGAAGGCAGCGTAGTAACAGTTTTCTAATTAATTGATCTGATTGTTCTCAAGAGTCTTTGAGTCTTAATATTCACAGAAATCAGTGATTAGGAAAACCTATTTCTTGTCATCAAAACAAAGGGAACCCTAAGAAAAATGTAAGACTGTAACTGGTGCTTGGCCACACTCATTGCATCAGTTGCAGCTGATAATGTAGTGTGTGAGTCCTGGCTAATGGACTGACTCACCCAACCTTCTCCTGAGGCATGGTCCCTCTTCTGCTCCATCAGTATTTTAGGTATCCCCAGCTCTGCTCTGAAGCTCCCTGGCTCTGACAGCACTGGGCACACAGGAGCAGTGGCTACAGGTGCAATGTGACCCCAGTCCATGAGCAAAGCTGCAGCTGGGGCTGCCAGTGTGACCCTGTCCCCTTTAGTCTGAGATACACTGCTTTGCGTTAGGCTTTAGATTAACACATCTGAACGAGCTGCAGAAATCCTGGAATTTTATAACAGGGTTTTAGGTCAGATTAAGATAACTGAGATTTAGTTGAGATTACAGTAAATTTCACTTCTAGTTAGCTGAGCACAGATAGCACCTCAGCCAGAGAGTCTGTCACTATTTTTTAAGAAAAAAACAGATTTCACACCCAAGTTACAAGTAAAATTTTAATAGCTTAACTTGGAAACAATATCTGCCACACAGTGTCTAAAGTTTATTTACTGCAGGGAGCTAGAGTTAAATTAAAAAAAAAAAATTTACCTTTTTTTCTAAATTTCTCTTTTTAAAAAATCAGGCACACAACTTGTCTTTTGCCTTTGATTAGTTTTAATCTCAGGTTCTCACGCAACCTAATTTACTGTTGCCATAAATAGAATCCCAACAGGAAAGCTATATTTTTTTAAAAGAAAGTACATATTCCCAGGGTTTTACACTCAGAATCAAGCAAAAACATGAGGAAATTAGTCTTCAGCTTTCAGATTTTTCTTTCTCTACTACAGTCTGGTAGTTATCTTGGCCACCATCTTAGCTTGTAAATTTACCCACATATCAGTTCTGCATTATTGTAATTGCTACTGACAAAATGCCTATGTATAACTTGTCCAAATTTGTGAAATTTTTTAAGAAGTGAGGAATATGAACTTGAGAAAGCCAACACATTTTTATGTTTATTAGACTGAATATGTCCTTTGAAAGCACACAGAGTTTTCCCAGAAGTTTGGCTTTAAGAAGTCAAAAGGCTTTTGAAAATATTTGCTTAAACCACAAAACTTCGAATATTTTTCCCTTGTAAACAAAGGATAATGTAATGCAGAAGAATCTTGTTTAAACTTTGCATACAAATATGCATGAATGCCAATTGGATTCAATTTTCCTGACTTAATTTGAATTAACTGATGGGTCTTTTGACACAAGCTGTACTAATTGTTGCTTATTTGGGTGCACTATATCAGTGAGCATGGCAATCAAAAGCTCAGCCAGATGTTCATATTTTCTTTGATTGCCCACAGCCTTAGGTTTGAAGAAAAGTCAATCAGCAAAATTATTATTCTTAGCGTTTGTCAAGGTACTGATCACATTACCATAATGACTGTCAGAAAAGCAGAATGGCTCTGGTTCCCTTTCACTTAACCTGGTATCAGCCTTCAGCTCTCTGCAGTCTTGGTTTGATACCATCACAAAACATGGAAATTTTGTGAAATTAGACCAAGTGTATTTATAAGTGGTTGAGTTCACCACAGTGAAGAGTGAATGTATTTTTATCTTCATATAAACTTATATTTATGTGAGTAACTTCTATAAAAGTATATTTTGTATGTTATACTAGCATGTATTTACAATGTCTTATTGACTGAAGGGATATTTCTTTCCAAACATCATATAAAAGTTTTTAAGAAGTTGAAAAAATAAATGTATTCCACCTACCTATGTACAGGAAATCTAAGCCTACTGAAACAGTTTCTTTTGATTTGCTTTAAAACTTTTGGATACCTGTAAGGTACATCATTTATATTTACAGCTCAAGCAATTTTTTTCAATTTATTAGTATTTTCATGAAAGCATTAGAGAAAAATAATTTTGGTGGGTTTGGTTTTTTCCAAGTATTCTAAAAGCATCTGCCAGAGAGAGAATTTGCATTTATTTTCAGATGGGATACAGATCAAGACTCCCTTAATCTTTCTTTCTTTTCATCCCTAGGTGTTTAATGTGCTTTAAATGTGTCTTTGCATTTCCTGCATAACTGGATCCTAGCTCATTAAGGGTAAGACCTTTTTTTGCAATCCCCACAGGAACAGTGCCTAGCAAGAGAAAATGCATGGTTTGCACCTTTGGTAGTTTAAAAATTTACCATGGCCTGGAGTTCTACCCTGCTCAGGAGTGTTTTAACTTGCAATCCCCACCTGCCTGCCTGGCAGCTGAGTATTTTGAGCAAGACTTATCATTCCATTTGTTTCTATAGGATACCTTCAGCCTAAGACAATTCACAGCTAAGGAGAACCAGGGGAAGAGAGCCCAGCCTAAACCACAGCTGTTAATTTGATGTTTGTCTCTGTGTAAGACTGGTGCAGGTCGCTCACTTCATTGTACATGTGAAAGAAACATCCTAAAGCTGTGAATGTAGAAGAATCCTGGCCATGGTCTTTAAAGGTGATGGACTGTGGACAAGAGAATTCTGTATTTTCAACTGTTTATCTTTCAAATTCTGCTGAAATGTCCTTCATATTTCACCAAGTGGAAAAGCAGACCTGTGGACACTAACAACACCCTGTGCTGCTTCTCCCTATTGAGTAGTGAAAGTTTTGTTCCTCTTTTACAGTCTTTAATGTGTGTCACATCAAAAAGATGAATTTAACCTGACAGAGGAAGATAATAGGGGAAAGATTCGATTCTGAAAATATTATTATGGGTGATGAGCTTCAGCAGCAATTAATTCAGGAAGGAGTTTACTGAAAGAAGCTCCCAGTCGGAGCCACTAAACCCTTAATGTGGCTTAGTTCTCAATCAAAGCTTTCAGAGAAAGATTGCATGAAAGAGGAGCAACCGTATCTGCCACAAAGCTGCTTAGTATGACTCATGTCTCAATGGAAGTGTTTTCAGTGTAAAAACTCTTTAGATAGTGCTTCAAAACCAATGACACACATCTCTAGCTCATTTTAGAGTTGTTTAAATATTGCCTTTGCATGCCTGCTGTTTGAATGCTCACAGCTACTCAGGTTTTGCAGCCCAGTCTACCACAGAAACACCTGTGTAAAGAAAAAAAAACCCCTTTTTGTTCCTTCACTTGGAAAAGGTCTCTCACCTCGGGTTGCAGACATCAAGCTCTGGAGAGAATGACCTCCAGAGTGGTGCTAACTCATGGGAAGCATTTTGCATGGCAGGACAGGGAGAAAGGTCAGAGTGCCATGGCCCTGCGAGCACCATGGGAGGGAGTTGGAGCACACACACAGGTTTGGAGGAGGACAGGGCAACGTTTGTATGGGGTTTAAGATTTTGTTGGTTGTTTTTTTGCCTTAATTATGCCTTTGAAGAGGTAACAACCAAATGTGAATCCACCTCTTTCACATGCATAAAACTCTGTGGGTGCTGTGGGTGGTACATTTTCAATATGATGCTTTTAGGAGAAATGAGAACTGAGGAGAGGAAAATACCTGACAAAAAGATAACGTTGGGTTTCAGCTAGGGGTAACTGGAGGTACATCTCTTTTGACACACACATGGGCTCAAAGTCACCTTGAGGGCTTTGGAACCACCTGGCAGAGCACAGCAAACCCCTCAGGCTGGGCTCATAGGCTCTGAGTGGTCACCTGGGGGCTGCTGCCAGGAGTGCCAAACCTAGGCCTCTGCAGGGAATTTTGGTCAGAACAAACATCTAAAAGTGTCCTTAAAGGCACCTCTTAAAGAAGGGCTTTTGAGTATTTCCTGGAGTACTATACTAAGTATCACCTTAAGTGCAGTTTTGGGTGCCACAATAAAGATTTAAACCTATTGGAGAGCTACCAAGACAGTGAAGGGCCTTGAGGGGAAGCCATATCAGGAGCAGCTGAGGTCACTTAGCTTGGTAAATGTGGAGGAGACACAGGTGAGACCCCAGGGCAATCCACAACTTCCTCACAGGCAGAAATGGAGGGGCAGACACTGATCTCTCTCTCTCTCTGGTGACCATGAGTGGGACTCAGGTAACTTGTGTGAAGCTGAGAAGAGGCTCAGGTTGGATATTAGGCAGAGGTTTTTCCCCCAGAGGGTGTTTGGGCACTGGAACAGCTCCCCAGGGCAGTGGTCACAGCACCAAGCCTGACAGAGTTCAAGAAGTGCTTGGACAATGCTCTCAGGCACATGGTGTGACTCTTGGTGATGGGCCTGTGCAGGGCCAGGAGCTGGGCTTCAGTGGTCCTTATGAGTCCTTCTGAACTCAGGATACCCTATGGTTTTATGATCCCTCAGCTGTACTTGGTCATCTTCCTCTGCAACTCTCCCTTGTCACACATACACACATACACAAGCAGACCCTGGGCTTCATCCTTTTCTGTCTTCTGCTGTGTTGCTACAGCCCTGACCTCTGTGTGTAGGAGCCACCCTGCATTTATTTACAGAGATCTGGAGGCATGCATCAAGCTCTGTCTTCCTTCACTGTGTTTAAACAGGAAAGGGCAGAATGCTATCTGGCTATCAAAAATATTCCAGTGTTGCAAGAGAGCCCTTAAGTACTTTGTGGTTTTGCTTCCTCTGAGTTACGTGTCTGATTAGAGTTAAATGTATCATTTCATACACCATCACAGCTGAGTTACACTTGGGTAACATGCATCCAAATTTGCTGTATATCTATATGATGTATTTATTGTTCTGCATGTTAAGATGGTATTAACTAACTGTACTTGCATATGTTTCAGCACTTAGTTAGCTTTTAAATTTGTGATTTTGCTTTCATCTTAGTTTTATAGTAGATAATTCTAACCTTCTAATTAAGATTAATGAGTCATCACATTGGCTCACTGCTGTTTCTGCATGGTACAGTTGTGCATACAGTCATCACAAAGTTTATGCAAAACATGAGAAATGAATGCACACATGCAAAACTGCATAATGCATTGAAATAGTCAAGAATCATTTAATCAGGAACATTTTCAGGTATTCTCAGTTCACGCAGACTGTCCATTTTAAAATTTTTAATTGCTTTTTTCAGGAATATTTTCATGGAAAATGTGTTGCTAGTTCAAATGTAGTTCCTCAAGATATTGTGACTTTGGTTTGAGGTCAATTTGTTCAGAAGATGAAATAGGTAAATTTTAAACTGCAGAGAGAGGTTTCAAAGGGTCAGTAGTGTGAGCTGGTCTCCCCATTGTTTTTATCTGACTTTCCTTTCAGAGACAGCCCTTGGTGCTGCCTGGTCTCTATGTTTCTCTGTGGTAGGAAGAGGACACAGAAATTGCCTGTTGCTAATCTGGATGGTCCAGAGAGGATTTATATTTTATGAGTCTGGCAGTATGTTAGTGTGGGTGTATATTGATTTCTGAGCCTGCTCACCCTCCCCATCATCCATTCTTTTTTCACCTTAAAAGTTAAGCATCTCATCCCCCTTTTCAGATCTCCTGTGCTTTCCAATGCCCCAGCAAAATGTGGCTGCTCCACAAGAATAGAGGTGCTGCAGAGGAGGCAGTGTCAGGAGTGTCTGAGAGAGAGGTGAGTGTGGGAAGGGAGGGGAGGGAGAGCAAAGCACAGGGGTGTGGCTGCAGGCAGTGCTGCAGGTGTTCCCCACAGAGGCCTGCAATCTTTGCTACTCTTCAGGTGTGTTTTTTATAAATCAGTTTTGCTGCTGCCTCCTAACTATGGGGCCAGTGCACCCTGCCTTTGCACCGACTATGAGAAACAAACCTGAGCCCTGCAGGACCAGCCATCACCTGGGATGCTCCAGACTGCCTGTAAAGATTTCTCACCCTCCTGCCCTATGTTGAGGGAAGCAAGTTCTCCTATAGTTCTTTTCCCACCTATTGCCCCACTGCTTTCTTATTTCCTCTTTATCCCCCTACTACTTTTTCCTCCTTTGTGTTATACATTGAGAACTATTTTATTGTGCCTTTCTTTTTTAGAGGTGCCTTTATTCCACTGTTAGTATGATACTCAGCTCTTGCCTCCCAGCACATGGGAAAACAATCTTGGTGAGGGTACTAGTGGACTTCCTCCTATCAATCAAATACTTTCAATGAGTTTGGACAAAAATATCTCATTATTTCAAATGGAAATATCACAATCAAGAAAAGGGAGAAGTTGGAAGGTGAAATGTACCTTGTTCTTTTCAGAATTTGGAGTGCTGTGGAAAGTTTTCACAAATTAAAATTCCATTTTTGGCCCTTTCTGACAGTAAACATCTTTGATCTTAATATCTGTGCACTGAACAACTCTGCAGGCTTAGAGCAAAGTGGATATTTCTAAAATCCTTCTGAGGAATGACGAAGGGATAAGCGATCTCTATACATCCAAATCAGAAAGTCACTGAATAGTGAATGTTAGGAGGATTATTTATGCATTCTCCAGAGCCTGAGCCCTGACATTGTGCTATGTTATTTTGTGAGCTAATTTGGGCACCAGGACCACAAAGCACAGCTACTTTATTACCTGAACTTGGTGATGGGCCTGATTGTAACATTGTAACATTGTAACAAAAAAAAAAGGCCCAGGCTCAAGAGACTATAAGGATAGGATATAAAACCTTATAATTTTTTCCAGTTAATATTTGACAGAAAAAAAAGCTTTTTATGTCAATAAAAACAACTTCATTCTAAATCTTTCCACCTGTCATTCTACTTAATATACTTCCCTGCTGTAATGAGGAAGACCTGCTCTAGAAGTCATGCAGCTCCATGATAGCCCACACAAGTCAGCCAGGGTATTTCTGAGTAATATTCTGAGTAAACTAACAAGAAAGAAATCAGTATTTCCATTTCAGAAACAACAATTATAGTGTAATGTTTTTATTACACTACTCACATCCTGAGTCTCCTCATTTAGCTAACATTTTTAATTTAAAAACTCAGCTTTATGACTCTGCTGTAGCTATGCTTACTTTTTACTTGTGCTGGGAACTTCAGAGCTTGCAGGCTGGGCCTCTGCAGGCCACGACTCACTGGCCTTGCACTGCTGCAGCCCACGGGGGGCTAAGACCATATGCAAGATCTCTGGCTGTGAAATATTTCAGGTGAGAAGGGTGTGAGGCTCCTGTGTTCATTCCTGATTATTACGATGACCTTGGAGCTCTGGGCAGCCTTGTCCCAGTCCTGTGAACTCAGAAAGGTTCTTTTAATTAACCATTGAAAACACAACAGAAGATACAGTTTAGAGAACTTCTGGGGCTAGAAGAGAATTAATTTGGTTTCTGTCCAGAACCTTATTGGATGGGCTGAATTTTTAATTTTCATCCACATTTTAATCACAGTGCAAGCTGGAGTTCTTTCATGCTTCAGCAAGATTTAGCTACATTGCCTTTTTGATGGTAAAAAAACCCAGTTTCTTAGATCATAATAGAGAGCAGAGGAGGCACTTAGATCCCAGTCCCACTGCTGAGTTTTTAACAACTCATGTCTGTCTCAGTGAAATTAGGTGTGTTTTGATGGAGATCACTTCTTCCACCCTTGAGATATTGGGAACAAAGTCAAGGTCTTCCAGAACTCCCTGGGCAAAACATGTCCATTGTGGGCTTTGGCTGCACCATCTCTCATTAGAACAGAGCCTTCATTCACACAGGTGAGGAAAGAAACAAGGCTAATTTTGGCTGGAGCAGTGTGTCTGAATATCTGTAAGCTTGCAGCCTTCCTCACTGTATTAATCTTTAATGTTCCTATTGAAAACAAAGTGTATAAATAGCTTTAGAGCAATCTACTCCTTGGCAATAATCTTGGCATTTCTTTTCACTGAACTAACAATGAGCCTCTGATAAATTACATGCTTTCAAAAGGAACACAAATAAGACATGTTTCCAGGTAAATATAATAGACATGACATTTAATATCCTGTCTTTGTAAATTTCAATTTTTTTGGTGCATCAACAATAGAAGATGTTCTTTCACAGAAAAATGAGTGTACTTGCAATAGAAAACCAGTGGCTATTAAGGCTTCTCCTTCCAGCCATTAGCATGTGAAGATTAATTTTAAAATTAACAAAGCTGTTCCCAAGGGGAAGAATCTTAAGGAGCTCACTACCCTTATTTTTCGAAGTTTTGTAGCTTTTTGTGTCACAAGGTGACTGTTGATGTTAGCCATAATGGCTCTCACTTGGACTGGAAAATCTTCATTGCATTTTATGAAGTTTTCCAAGAGATGTGCCAGTCATGGTGAGTTGATACTGCCCTATCCTGGGTGAGAGAGAGAGAAGCAAAGAAGCTCCACTCATGCACACAACAGTTTGTGCCACTCTAGCCATAGCTTGTCATTTAAATCTCTCTTGTGTGTCCCTGTAATTCTGGACAGAACATTGCCTCCTCAGTCTGGAATATTTTTGGGCTTGGTTTTCCGTGTGCTGAGTTATTCCATTTCCATGCAACACAACCACAGTCTGTGTTTGCAGTGAAGAAACCATCTCCAGGATGACTTTCTGTTTAGAAGGACTTGAAGCAAACTTTCAAAACAAATTGCCCAGTCTGCTTTAGGTAGGGTGAACCCTCAAGAACATCCAAGTTCTGTTTCTAGAGGTAAAATCCAGATGTCATATAACAATTTCAGTCTTTTTGTGATTGCACAGGTCTTTAATTTAGAGTATGAATAATATTGATCATAGTTTTATTTTGGGTTTGGTTGGATGAAGAATTTGACTTGCATAGTTTTGGAGGTTTGATTTGTTTCTATGTATTTTATAATACTGTATCATGAATCTGAGGTTTTACATTTTTATAGCTATTAGAATTTGACTATAGAATCTGAAGCTTTTTTCATAGGAAGACCAATATGTGAGTTTTGATGTGAAACTCTGTTCTGAAGTGCCCTTTTCTCTTCTGAAGTGCCCTTTTGGTTTGTTTGTTTGGGTTTTAAGCACTGCCAATAGGAGACTTCTTTCAAGGAAAAAGCAAGATCATAATTTTTGCTTGAAGGCAAGAATATATAGTGGCATTTTCCCCCCTTTAATCTGAAACTTGGAGAGAACAAGAACAGCAGATTGAAAAAGAGAATGGACAAAGAGGAGTTAGGTAAAAAGCAATGGTGAGATGCTTTCATGGCACAGATAAGTAGTAAGGTAAGTGGTTAAGGCCTTAAGAAAGGTCTAAAGAATAAAGCAGATGGGTCTTTGCTGAAAAGTGTAGAAGACTCAAGTTCATTTCCTCCTTTGTGATGCTGCTGACACAAACCTGGCAAGATGCTTGGACTAATTCTGGAAAAGATCTGGTTTCATTTGGCTGCTTGAATACATCATTGCATTCTTAGAAACAACATTCTGCTGCAGACTAATCCTGACTCCGCCAAACTACAAGCATCTTTAATTTTTACCCTAAAGCACTCAGATGAGGAGGTTTTTTTTGATAGGCTTGAACAGGTCAGCTCCTAACATAGCCCAGCCCCCCTGAACAGGAAAAAATGGTTGCTCCTGCCAAACTTAGTGCAGCTGCCCTCACATCTTACTTAGACATAGCCAGAATTCACAAAGAACAGCTAGCAGATTAAAAAGAGAGAAGGTTTTTTGGAGAAGGGGGCATATGTCACGTCATTGGACCCGTTGCTGGTTCTGGTTCCATAGTCTGAAACAAGGTGCTGCACATTTTGTGTTCTATTATTCCAAGTCTTGGTCTTGTTCTTGTCTTCCATTTCCTATTAATAAATAGGGTCATTTGCCTACCCGATGGAGTTCTACAAGGAAAGACTGAGGAATGGACAGTCACTGTAGGTTGTGAGTGGCTGGGGAAGGAGTATCAGGCTCCTGTCTTGTGTTTGATGGTATCATCTGGACTTCTGGAGCTATAAATCCATACCAGGTATGAACTTATCCCTGCTGCCTACTGCCGATGGCCAGAACATCACCCTCTCTGTCAACACTTCTCTGCCCAGTGCTGTTGCCCAGTGCTTGCCAGGACATGGAGTAACATTCCATTTTTTTTGAGCCTGGATGGTCTGGAAGCAGGATGAAGTTACAGTAATGGCAATGGGTGAGTTTTGGACATTGAAATAAGAGAATTACCAATCCAGATAAACAAGACTTGATTTTATTAATAAAATTTGTATTTCCCTCTTTGAGGTGACAGTTACAAACTTTGGTTCAAAAATAAAAGAAAATATGAACAGCAAGAAGTTGACTTTTGGAATCTCACTTTTACATGTATAAACGTGCATAAGAAAATACCAGTTGGAAACGAGCCAGCAGAAACTAGTACTATTTAATTTAACAATTTATAAGAAATAGAAACAAACATTTCTTTTCAAGTCTTACATATATTATGAAAAATAATTACAAAAGGATTTGTGTTGTAAAGCTAAAATGTAATTTCTACTTCCAACTACCTGAATAAAATGTTCAGAGGGAAGGCCAAACCAAGATGTTTTTTGGTGAGCTTTGAACAGTGAATTGCAAGAGTTTGGGTCAAAGACAGCTCTTTAGGAAGCAGTCCCTCATATGTTGCTTAGCAACTGTGTAGAATCACATGACCTAGACATATTGCATCCCTGGCCTTCAGGTGGAGTAACAGGAAAAAAATAATTCATATTAATGGGACAGGCAAATATTGTATAGGCTATTCTGTGAAACCTTTAGTATCCAGTTCAGGAAGCAAACATCCATCATTGCTTACATAAACATCTAAGTAAACACTGCAACAATCCATAAATAACTGTTTCAAATCCAGTTTTTATATTTATGTAGCCCAAATAACACAATGGAAACAAATCCAGGTGAGATTAAAAAAAAAAAAAAAAGGAAAGCTATATCACTAATTTATTTCACAGATTTTAAACAGTTCTCTTACACAGAAGTTTGGTTTTTCCTAACTTACTTTCCCCACCCAAAAATATAAACTTGTTTATTTTAGGTGTATATACAGTTATCTTATGAAATTATGGAATTAGAATAGAAAATAAAAAGTCTGAGGTATAGCACCATGGAACACAGCACCTTTGAAAGTGCTTTCATTTCATTATCTGAATTCATTGTCACAGAGTGATATCAGCAGAAAGGAGTTGTTTGAGTGTGCTGCTCAAGCTCTTCCAGTTTTGCCACCTTAATTTTACTGGCGACTTCAAATAACAAAGCTCTTCAACAACAATATATACAAAGGGATTTTATTATTAATCAGAAATGGAATTGGCTTCACTGGCAATTACAGTTTTATTTTTTTCAGAATACATACACAGTATTGACAATGTAGTTTGTAATTTTAAAATAAGAGCCAGATGCAATTCAGAGACACATGCAAGTTTTGGAAGTGGACAGAGAAATCACAGTATAGTACTGTACATAGAATAATTACAGTTTATATTAAACACTTTCTAAACACCTCTTTGTTTAATGG
This sequence comes from Leptocoma aspasia, assembly GCA_013399835.1. Lineage (NCBI taxonomy): Eukaryota > Metazoa > Chordata > Aves > Passeriformes > Nectariniidae > Leptocoma > Leptocoma aspasia. Next base: position 2,501,873 of record VXAX01004318.1, on the reverse strand, counting down.
AAGGAGCACCATTGTCGTTGTTTTTTTTACAGCACCAGAGGAATCCAAAGGGGGTGTTCCTGAAGTGAGCCCTATGTTGTCTGTCTGTGCCACAGCATCTTTGCAAAATAAGTTTAAGTCATGTGATTCTGGCCCTACAAGGGCAACGATTACTTTCTAGATAAGACATACATACACAGCAAGACATTTTCTATGCCATCCTTATTCAAAACTTGCATGTGGCATGAAGTGGGTTGGTAGCACCAGAGTGCAACATTTGTGTTGATCTGATTTTGTCTTAAGCTTAACCAAGGAAACAGACAGGACCGACCTCAAATCCAAACTTCTGGTTCTGGTCACCAAAGTCATTGATCATCACATCAACTATGGGCACTTGGTCTATTTTGGGCGTGTTGATTTCCAGCACCGTCTTTGCGTAGCCCTTTCTTGACTGTTAAAAAAAAGAAAAGAAAAACCCAAACTGTTGTAGATCTGAGCATTTAACATGTGCTGTAGATCTTCATAGTTTATCTCTGAAGCGTAGAATTTTTAAATTATTGCACTGTCATGCACCAGATGTTACAAACCCTAAATCTTATGTTTTCTTATGATTTCATTCTAAAAATGTGACATGAAATGTTCTGATTTTAGTTGGAGAATGGCCCATAGGTTTTTTACTTACTAAAGTAGGCCAACAGAAGAAAAATAATCCAAGATATATCATGTTTCTTAGAGAATTCTCAGTTCATGTCTATACTATTTAATAATGTCACAGCAGTGCACATCTTTCATGTGGAAAAAAATCACTAATTAGTTCTGAAAGAGAGAAGGTCTACTTCTAAGAAGAAATACTGTAACTGCCTCACAAAATATTAGAGCAGCTGTTTGGACAGGAAAGAAAGTAATATTCTGACAGGACTGCCAACTACTGCACCTAGAAGCCAGCTTTGAAGGCACACCCTTGCTGCCTGAAGAAGGCTCTCTAGCTCCTCTGTGTATCACACAGCCCAGTCATCATGTCACTTATCAGCACTGCACTTCCTTTAGATGGTCTCTTATATCTGCTGAGACCTCTTTCAGCTCTGCCAGGGTCTTGGAGTTCAGATGAGCATCCAAGCTGACAGACCTGACTGTTGTCAGTTTAGTGACAGTTGCAACTCTCAGCTCTCTCTGGAGCTCTGCATTTACCCTCTGTGGATAACAAAAGTGAAATGAAAATACAAGGCACATAGAAAGGCTGACATGAAGCAGTTGTGTATTAGAGTCTCACTGCTGAGGGGAGGTGCTCTGCACCTCCTGAGCTGCGTCTCTGCCTCAGGTGTATATCCTGGCACTTTCAGGTCTCTAATTCTGTATCTCGGGCTTCTCAGAAACTGCCTTCAGAATGCTCCTATATCCAACCCCAAAAATAATTAATGAGGCTTCAACTGTCACTTGTTCTTTTGATGTCTTTGTTTCAAAGTGTTAAATAGAGACTGTTCTATTTCTGAGAAGTGGTAACAGTTGCTATGCCCACAGAGACCCTGAAAGAGGAGTGTGCAGAGAGCTGATGCATGCTTGGACACCTCTGGGGATTTTTAGCTAAAGGAGGATTCTGAAAAGTAAAATCCACAAACTTCACCTGGCTTTGAATACACAAAACAAGAAAAGGAAATACAAAGTCACATATCAAAGTATTAAATTAATTCACTGTGTTTGGGTACATACATAGGACTTACGTGATATATAAAAACATACAGTTTTTGCTGTATTCAATAACTATTTTGTTTGTATACCTTGTTTTAGTATAAATATATTCTGCTTATAGGCTGCCTCCTTCTATTATCTTTTTTGCTTCTGCTCTTCCCTTATACTGTGCTCATACACAGTAGCAGATAGTCTGCTTTCAGTGTCTGCAGATAGTCTGCACAGTGGTGCTGACAGCCTGCATCCATTCCAAGTTTGTTCAACTTCTGCTGCTTGGTTTGTGGTTATTTCTTTTTTGGTACATAGGTGAAAACTGAATATGGCACTAGTGTACTGTGGTTAAAAATATACTAAAAATCAGTATATGACAAGCAAAGTGTTTAGAAAGCTTTTCTCAGAAGAAAGCTGTGAAAAAATAGATTTGTTTGATTTCTACTTTAAATGACAGGTTGGTTTTGTAAAGACTCTTTGAAGCTCTACTTACTGCACAGCCGTCGTGGAGAGCTTTGATGTAAGGATTGTTGTCATAAGACATTTCTTCATCATTGGATCCTAAGAACCTTAGTGCTTTGTCGTAGCTGTCAGAGGCTGCGTCGTGCCAGGCTACAGACTGGTGACAGTTGTAAGTGAAATTTTGTCTGGCAGAGGCACTCAGTAGTTTAAGGAATGTCATTTGGACCATATTAATGGAATTGCCTTCAACATCCAAATAGGAAAGCTGCAAAATATAAAAAGTTAGATGAATATTTATCTGTTTTCTTTGGTACAATATAAACCAAAATGATTATTGACAATAGAGAATCATATAACTGCCCTTAATAAAAATATCAACCAACAACATAACATTTTATGAAGTTTTAAAGGTCAATACAGCTATGACTCAGTAAATAGATTTTCATGATGTAGCAGTATATTTAGGATGAAGAATTACATATCTCAGCCTTGTTCTACCGGGAAAGTGAGAATTACTCCTACCTTACGGTGTAAAGCAGCATAATCTGTTTGGTAATCGGTTTTTAGTTAATCATAAATTAGTCAGCCTGCAGCCTCCCCTCTCCATACCCAGTATGTTTCCAGTTACCTAGACTGGGGAGGGGGATCTGTGCTCCAGCTGCTTTCCTAAGGTTTGGTGGTGAGGTGTGTCTGCCAGAGGCCAGATCCTCACCACCAGCTGTGCAGGTGACCATTGGGATCACTGTGGGACAATAGAGACCAGGCTTCTCCTGTCCAGGGGCAAGAAGCCACGTGGCTGCTGTAATATTTAGGGCAAAAAGGCTGGGGATCTTTTCAGTATGTAAATATTTAAAAAATTCCCTGTGATCTGCTGATGGCTGAAAACATGTACCTGATTTGTGAATAGTTATATTGCAGTGACAACTTACAAGTTTGCCTCGCTTAAATTCACTAAACCAAGATCCTGGGTTCTCCTTTGGCCACGATGAAATTCTAACCTGTGTGGTCAAACAGCAGAGACAGAAGTATTTGAAACATTTGTTGACAGATATGAAGATTTTACATTACTTGGGACAAATATCACACTAGATAATAAAAATTGGTTCTTCCTGAAATCTCAGCCACTTTAAAGGTCTGAAATAGAATGTTTTTCTTGTAGAGAATGCCTTCAAATTAATGACTTTAAATGGAATCCAAGAGAGAGTTAGTTCTATTTGAGGGGCATGGTTGTAATCTGTTCAGAGTCAGGTAAGATGCTGGTATAAATTGTTGCTGTGAAGTATCTAAATGAGTTTTCACCAGTGCTGATGCTAATAGATCCCTGTCATTTAGGCAAGATTTCAGAAAGCCTTCCTCTACACTATATGCCTCAGCAGATGTAAGCTATAACAGTGAGTACAGTTAATACAGTGAGGACACTGTTAATACAGTCTTTTACATCTACTTTGCATAGGAATAAATAAATAGGTATAAATGAACCCACAAGAGAAACAAGGAAGGTTTAGCTTTTAGGTGATAAATACTAGATCATGTGCTGTAAGTGGCTGCTCAGCTGTGTTGCATTCTGAAATGTAGTGAAATGTTAGCAAGCAGGTGCATAGATTCCCTGTCTGAAGTTGAAAATGGTATTTGTTAACTCTATGTACCATTTTACTGCTCTATTCAGATATATGCAAATGTAAATGTAATTAGAAAGACAGATACATGAAAATGTGGCAATGTAATTATCCTGTTTAGTTCAATATTGTAACGGCATAGTAGGAACTGTCAACAGCCAACTGAAAACACAGATTGGTACTTACTCCTTCAGATTTCTTATCTGGGTAGATGCAAGTTTCCCCACCTGCTGTGAAATTGCAGTATACTTTGAAGGAGTCTCCAGAACAGCCCTGGTTAGGATCAATCCAATATTCCCCTAAGACAAATGAGAAAATATTTGCCTTATACAGTAGAAATGGTATTCAGAAGAACCAGGCTTTACTGCTACCTAACGGTTCTCCAAAGTTTGTAGGAAATTTATTTTATCGGAATGATTTAGGTCAGGGAGCAAAATCTGGAGCAATTTGCATCCTTATCTGCATGCAAAGGTGTCTGCATGGGGCTTGGTGGGGTTGTAGCTGAAACAAGCACCTAAAGCTTCCACTGAGTGGGATCCACCTCGAGCAAAGACCTTTTTACTCCTGGGTTATGAAGCTGCAACAGCAGTAAGGGCTGGGCACGAAAAGAACTGCAGCCCATCCAAAGTCAGTGCTTTTTAAAATCTGCTATTCTAATTAGAATGATGATTTCTGTGATGAGGGTTCTGCAGCTGTTTCACAAACAGGGCAGCAAACAACTTTCTGACAACTACAGTTCTAATCCAGTTTCAAGTAAATAGTGGAGGTTTCAAAGAGAAATGACAAATCCTTTCACCAGTTCTGTCTTCTGAATATAGGGCACAGACAAAGTATTTGTGGGGTTTAACAATTCTGTTGATTTAGGCTGTATATTGAAAACAGTCTTTCCTTTCTGTAAGTCTTATCTCTGAAGAATTTTGAATTTTAATGAATGCATTTGCTTTTATTTTAACCAAAATAAGATTACTTTTATATGAAGACAGCTCTAAAGAAGAAGCAAATACTGGTAAATGAAGAAGGTGAATGTGCTCTGTAAAAAACATTCCTTATTATAGAGGGTACTGAATTGTAAAATATGTACTTTTCATATAGCACACACACTGCTTAACTATTCCTCAAGGCAGCTTTCACTCTAGATAGTTCTTATCTATCTAGAGTGAAAGCAATAAAATATTATTAAACTGTCAAAATCTATTTTTCCTCCCATTAAAAAGCAGAAAAATATTGCTTTGAACTGGGAAAAATATGCATTGCAATTGAAAAAATTATGAAAGGATGAAAATTTAGTGAAGGCTGGCTTTCATTTAAATATTTTCAGAGGGGTAAAATTATTTAGAAGAAAAAAAAAAGAAAACAACAAAGAATAATAAAATCAAGATATTTCTTAGGGACACTGAGTCTCTTCATTTTACTATGCATTTTATTACACTACTACTTGGTAGCATTAAACACTGTTAAAGAAACTTCCATGCCTCTTTGCTGGCTGATCTAGAAAAAACAGTGCTGATGCAGTAGAGAAAATTATTGCTTCCAGGTCTAAAAGAATAGTAAAGTTTTCGAGAATCGTTATTGAACATAAATCTCATATAACACCTATGCTGTTTCATATTGTTATACTAAGCTCTTTCATCACACTCCTGTTTTGATTGTCCTGGAAATGCAAGGCCCACCTTTCAAAACAACAACTGCTTTTTATTCATCACTTTAACAGGTTTTAACTTGAAAACCAGATCAGGTTATATATTTAAAGAACTTTGACTCTTACCAAGAGAAGATGTCTTAGATTTTTAAGCTTTTATGCCTGTAAAAATGGATTCAGTGAGACTGTATTTGTTGACCAAATGTATGAGCCATCTAGCAGAAATGGATTAATGCTGCCAAAGTGCCCTGGCAGAGGCCAGGCTGTGTGCCCATGCCGTGCAGTGTGACCTCACCGTCCGGGAAGTCGGGGTGGCAGAGCTGCAGATCTTTGCAGGTCCGGGCTGGGTTGTTCTGAGTGCCCATCGGAAACTTCATGTGCTCAATATCTTGCTTCAGTGAATTCAGGGAGCCAAAGATCTCCTCCATGCCATCAGAATAATCCAGAATATTATCACCAGCATCAGATAACATATAGTCAGGAGATCTTCTTGTCTTCTTGGGTGACTGGATTGGCAGTGGCTGGATTACCTCACCTGGAGGGCCCTAAGTGGAAAACAACATATCTAATTATATCTTCTATTAGTTTTTCAGCAGAGAAAGACCACAGAATGTGGCTTGGAGACGCTTTGAATAGGCTTTCTTCAAGGTATTTTATTTCTTTATTTCATCTTTTTTTCTTTTAGATTCATATGTATGTGCTTTGATTTACTTGAAGGAAAAAAAATTTAAAAGGCCAAATAATTGTTGTGCTCTAAACTCTTCTCACTACATTGCTTTTTGGGGAAGAGTGTGTTGCCCTCACAGGTGACTCACAGTTGCCTGTGTATCCCTTTTAATTCCCTTGAGCACAGACATACTCTATGAAAACTGAAAACTCTGAACGTTTCCTATGATAAAAGGTGAAAATTCCACTTGGGGTCTGGGAAACAATATTTAATTTCAAGAAATTGAAACACTTCACTCAGATTTTGACTCTTCATTTTAGTTTGTTATGATATAAAACATAAATATGGAAACAGAAGAGTATCATCAGGGCAAACCAGTAGAATTCTCTTTTCTGTGCTTCAGTATAACACATTAAATAATTTTTGCATGAGGGGCCTCTTTGTTTGGGGGGGTTATAGAGGTTTTTGGGGTGTTGTTTTTGTTTATTTTATTTATTTAAGTTTCTTCTGACTTTTTCAGTGCATATATGTATTTCTGTGCCTGGTGGATCTGTGTTTCCTGAAAAATGAATTTTCAAACAATCATTCATATTTTAGTTCCCAAACGTTTTCTACCCTTATCAAAACAGGCTCATCATGTCAGAGTAATTCAAGATAAGAATTCTTACTTACTGGAGGACCAGGTGGACCAGGTAAGCCACTGTCACCCTTCTGACCAGCAGGACCCTACAGAGCAATGGAAGAAGTGCAGTGTTGGCCATGCTACACAGTGTTTAAAAATAACACACACAAAAGCTAAGGCAAAGAGGAGAAAGTATAGAGGAGAGTTACTCACACTGGATCCTTTGGAACCTTTGGGACCCTGGGGACCCTATGGGCAAGAACATACAACTTTGGTTGGATTGTGTTGCACACATCTTGGGGGTGGTTAGAACAGGAGGGCTGGATGAAATTACTTACAGGTAATCCAGGAGGACCAGGGGGTCCAAGTGGACCAGCAGGACCAGAAATTCCCTAAAAAGGAATAAGAGAATAAGCACAGAGCTAAAGTATTCTACATACTGGACTGTGTTAAAAATAGTATCTAGAAAAAAGGTAGTCCCATTAAGTGTCCAACTGTGGTGAGTTTTGACTTAGACCACTTGCTAGAGGCCAAAATAGTTGGCAAGTTTAAAAATATTATCTGACAACCTGAGTTGCTTGTAGTTGTTCTTACACTGACTGCAGTGGATTGTCAGAGCTGTGTTCCTTTTCAGATTGGTTTGGAAACCTCACATTTTACATAGTGCCCTAAAGACATGACTTAGTAATTAGAAGAGAGGGAGCTGCTCTGGGTAATGAATTATTGTAAACGTGATGAGATTGCTGCTGCTGCTTCTATCTTGTTGCTAACTTGTTCTGTGTGCATGTTGGGGTGTGTGTGTTTCCTTCATTTTCCAAAAACACTCTATAATCTCATTTTAAGATGTTTAATATTGCTGTGTTTGTAGAGTGCCTAAGAAACCTCTTGCAGGAGACTCTGGGTGTTAAATGTTTATAACAACTTTATATCTTTCAGAAGGAAGTCTGGAATATACACTCCTTGCTTGCATGGAACTGGAATGGAAACACAAGTATGTTGTACTCACTGCATCACCCTTGGCTCCAGGAGATCCCTGTGGGCCAGGAAGACCCCGATCACCCTTTTCACCCTGTTCTCCTGGAGGTCCAATCAGGCCAATCAAACCAGGATGTCCCTAAACAAGATTTAAGAAAATATAGTTCACATACATTAAAGTAAATGTGTTTTGCAAACACATAAATTAGACCTTTCACATGTTACCACTGTTGCTTGTCAACAATCAACCTGAAAAAAAATTATTCTAAAAGCATATTTATTGTTGTTAGATGGTCTTTCAGACTTTCAGATTATTTGCAAGTTGTGACTGCTTATTCAGTGAAGGATCTAAGTGCAAGGTAGTCCTTACTGAAACTAGTACAGAAATCACGGTACCCTGGGTACAAATTTCATACCAGTTTTCACATGTAGCTGCTATCAGCATCTTACAGAGTTCCACATGTGATATGTTTGCATAAACAGCTGATCCAAGCAGATAAACAAAACCTGCAGTTCAACAGTCATGTTCATGCCTCTTTTGCTCAGTTTTTCTCTGATACACAAGCAATCAATATCTTGTTGGGACTCCATAGGAAAATGCTATCCCAGATGTCTCAATCCATTATTTCAAAAGAAAGTATTATAGCTGTTAAGTATTTATATTTTGTTCTTTTAAAATAAAAATTGCCAATACTCATGATTTCTACTTGCTTTGTTCTTGTAAATCTGACAGTTCTCTTTACATCAATATCTTCAGGGTTTTTATTGCAGGGACCACATGGTCAATAGATTACCACACAGGCAGTAATCTTTTTCTTTCTAGGCATTTCCAGGATATCAGATATGACTTAAAACTTCATGATGACTGTTAAGGCTGTGGGAAGCTGTTTGATAGGCTTGATGGTACAATGCCTTGCTGATACAAACTCTACTGCTCCTTCCTGCTAATTTTATACAGATTTTAGACTGGGCTGAAGTTACGAAGACACAACCAATTACCAAAGCATACCTTCTCTCCTTTGGAACCTGGGTCTCCTTTCAGTCCAGGCAAGCCAGGTGGGCCCTATATAAATCAAGGTAAGTAATGTTAACATAAGGTTGAACGTCCTGCTCAAATCATGTTTTCTTGAAATGTTATTAAAGGCAGTTCAAATCAAAGTACACATTCAGTGGTTGATGGTTGTGATTGATGACGTGATTTAGAGCCCAAGATGAAGTTGAAACGTATGTTTAAAAAATCATTATGTTGCTACAGTGAGATTTAAATTACTCTGTAATTAGAAATCTATAAAAGGTTGTATGAATAGAAATCTATGAAGCAGAGGGTCAACTAAATTCTTGATTTGAGAAATCTTTAGATTTTATAAGAATGCTGGTTTTTGTGTCATTTGTACAGAATGAGGTAAAAATGCAGGCCATGCAGTGCCTGTGCAAAAGACATGAACTTTTCAGAGGCTGTTAATCTCACACTGCACATGTGTCCATGAGGAGCAGAGCTGCTACACTAAGTGTGTGTCCCCTCACAACTGCTCTCCTGGTGGCAGTGGACAACTTCTGCTATGGATAGGAGTGATAAGAGACCTTTTCCACCTGGCACGTATTCAAAAATGCCATAACGTTTCATGTACAAAATATTATTCAGTGCTTATGCTTTCCATCTCCACTTCAGGATATCACTAGATGCAAAAGCCTAGGCAAATACATAATTCATGAATGAAATGTGAAATTTTTAAGCTTTTGGAATGCAGAATCAGACTTTTCACCTGCAGTGTGTTGTGCTTTACTGCAAGTCAGACTTCATACTCTCCTGATAGCAGTCTCCTGTGGAAGATGGGAGGGCAAGGAGGGAAACCTAACCTCAGAAACATTTACATGTCAACTTTACTTTCTTGAAATCCAAAATTAAGTTGCAGCAATGTATTGAAAAGTTCTTGTTGAGCTGACAGGAAGTCTGTGCATTTGTAAGCTATGGTTTGTTAATATACTCAGCTTCAGATTTTAACAGAATATTGAAGCTCTCAAATGTTAGAAGAGAGATCTTTTTTTTGATGTTTTTGGAGGCTTCTGTGACTGACACATGGGAAAAGGATGCTCACCAGAGGTCCAGGAGGGCCATCCTGACCTGGTGCTCCAGGCAGACCTTGTTCTCCCTAGAAAAAACAAAAAGCTGGCTTTACCAGAGTATATACAGGAAATGCAACATTTAAAATACTGTGTGCTGCATTACTTACCACAGGGCCAGGAATGCCCCGGAGACCCTCTGGGCCAGGTTTTCCTGCAGGTCCCTGTGGACCAACTGGCCCTGTTTTTCCAGGAGCCCCTTCTGCACCAGGTTCACCCTGGAAGAACAGACCAGGTCAGAGAGGGGGGGCTGAGTTTGGCACTGGAGGGATGTACAAGAGGCAAAGTGCTTTTTAAAAGCCAGAGTTCTGCCCAGGACGATTTCCTGAGTGAAATGTCTCTGCCTTCACAGAGAGATGTGGTGCCAGCAGAGCAGGCTCCCCTTGCTTGTTCCAGGTGAGCTGTGTTGGGTCTGCACTGCTGGGTCCACTCCATACATATTGCTGCTAATTCTGGGTCTGAATTTGGATTTTACAGATCACCTATTATTACTTTGAAAAGTTCCACATCATAAGCAATTTACTTTTAATTTATAAATAGTTTATATTTCTATGCTTCAAAAAAAAATCTTCAGTGTATTACCTTTGCACCTTTTTCACCTTGTCTGCCTTCAGCACCTGTTGCTCCAGGAGGTCCCTGTAAAATATGGACACTGAGCTCATAATCTAAGTTTTTTCAAATATAACAAGTGAAAAAAATTCTGAAAGTGCAATTCCCACCATATGAATAAGTCGCAAATGCTTACAAAATAACATTAAATTTATTTTTTTGACATTTTATTCACAGGGTAAAAAATACCAAAACAGCTCTTATTCCCCTATAAAATTTTCTGGGTTTTTAGAATATATAAAAGATGATGAAATTCAAACCCCAAAGAATTAGTTTGGGAAAACAAAAACAACAAAAAAACTCCACCCCAAAACCAAAAACAAAAAAACAACACTAAAACAGGATATAAAATAAAAAAGGCAATACTAATTTATATGTACAATAGCAATTAATTTTAAACTTGCTTTGCATTGACTTCAATCAATTCACTGCAATTTACCCAGTGATTCCAAAAAGGCCTCTCTTTCTACAGTGCACAGAGTGGCAAATACTTCTTTGTTCTCTACTTCAGGGATGGGCTCAGTAAGGGGCCTGATTACATTTGGACAGCCAAAAATTGACATATTATCCACTAAATATGAAAGTGAAAAATAAAAAGACATTTTTCTCCTCCAAAACATCAAGGGCTGATTTTTAGGTCAGGTAATTAATATTCATAGCTTCAGTTATGAACAGGAGCGGTGTCTAGAATTTAATGTACTCTTCTGAAAATGGTTCTCTTATATGCTTAGTTTAGAAAAGATGCACTCAAGATAATGGGCCAACTGTTCTCCTACAAGGTTAATTTTTAGCCTGGGAAATGTCTTTATTACAAGCAGTTATTTCTTGCCAACCAATGAGCAGCTTAAAGGAAAATGAAAGAAAAGTGGCCATGCTCAAATGCTGTGATTTTGTGAATCTATATAAGACTCATCTGTTCATTAATGAAACAAGCAGATTGTTATGTAGAAACTAAAAAAAAAGTTCTGAAGACCAGCAACTTGAAAAATTCAATCACTTCCATTTATTTACTCCTTTTTATTTATTAACAACATATAGAAAACCAATTCAGGTTCCCTAAAGGTAAAGCACCAGAACACAACTTTAATTTTACAGGTAAGAACTGTACTTCCAGTCAGGGATCTGCCTGTTTGCTTTGTGGACTCAGGGCATTGGATCAGTGTTTGACCTAAAGCCATTTGTTACACTAGAGCTGAATGTAGCCCAAACTTCTTACTGGCTGATATATTTCACTGTCCACTGCTACTGGCACATACCTTGAGCAACTCCACTGGTTTTAATTCCTGGAAATTTATATTCATTTTATAGCTATTTACATAGAAGTATATTAAGATCATTCATTTGCTTCTGAAATTAAGCTTTCTCCAGGGTGACACTGAACATCTGCAGCACTGCATGAACCTTTTTGCCAACAGAGATAGTTCAGACTTTACATCCAAGATAATGCCAAATGAATTGAATTACCCACAGAGGACTTTGACCATTTGTTGTGACTGTGTCAACAGTCTTTTTCTTTGGTATTTTTAAGAGCTGTAAGGGGTAAAGGACTTAGTTTTATTTCTTCAAAATACAGAGAAGCTTAAACACCCTGGACCAAATGATAAGTCTTTAAAACAGGGAGAATATTTTAAATCCCTACTGTTCCAATACTAATTAATAATGTCTGATGCATGTACCCCTTTGTGTAGGTTGTAATTTCTTGGGTGGCTCACAGTTTGCAGTGATAAGAAGAAAGATCAACAGGTACTGTTATGTAGAAACTAGCATTTTAGAAACATGACTTTTTTTCTTACATTAATTTACATGCCCATTGTCTTTACTTGCCTGAAGTTTCCATTTGGATTATAATCCACCTTATCTAAAACTGAAAAGGGTTGAATGTGGCAGTTTGTACTTGAGAAATATGGTCTGTGCATAATCTAGAGATGAAGCTGCAGCATGAATTAATTAGCAGGGCTAAGCCCACTGTGATGGCTCAAATACAAATCCAAAGCAGGGGGTGTTCCCTGTCACACAGTGCCAAGGCTGCCCCAGGCACAGAGCTGCTGCAGGAGCTGCTCCTTGGCTCAGGCTGCTGGCCTGGCACGGCCGGGCTGCTGCAGACACAAACTGCTCATTTTTATTTCTCTTACCTTCCTACACTGCTGCTGGTGGGAATTTTTAACTGACAGGAAGGATCTCAGTAACAGTATTTTACATTAATGCACGATTCTCCCTCTCATCACCCCAGCTTCCATGCTGATTTTTATGAACATTGCACTGTAGTTTTTGGACATACTGCCTGATACATTTTATGATCTAAGAAGACAAAAGAAATCATGCAGAAACAAACTCATTCTCAAGGTTTGTTATGCGAACCTATTGAATATTTTTCTCTGTTCTTCCATATTTCATTAAAAGAATTTCAGTTGTTGTTTATAGCTGTCTGTAATCTGGCTTAAAACACGATTTCCAACACAGAAAACCATTACCACATTTCATCAGCCTGTTGATGAACCTGGCATATTGTTAGGTATTCTGTGCATTTGAAATGAAGAGAGAAATTAATTTTTAAGTGGTGAGTACACCCTACTGAGGCAGCATTATGCTGTAACCAAAATGGAAAAAAAAAACTCCTTCATAGAAACACTTTATTTTTTCCTAAGTTATTCAACACTGTATTTAAAGGCAACAAACCAAATAAACTTCTGCTTTGCAAAATTGCTGGCTTTGCTTCAGTATTGACATCTCTTCTTTTAATGGAAGAAGATGGTACGGCCTCCAGTTGAGAACAAAAATATATCTTAGTCTTGGGCTTTAAATTCTAATAGTTTTTGGTTGGTATATGGAACTTTATGTGTATGTGATGTGGACATCTGACAGTCACTCCTGGGTAAAGCAGCCCAGCAGCAGATCCCAAAGCTCGGGTGCCTGGCACTGAAGGGCTGGGAGGAGCACAGGCAAGGAGTGCTGTCTGTGCTGATCTGTAGTGATTGCAGATCGATCCGAAGGACAAATACTCTCTGATGGTGTCTTATTTGTCAGAGGGAAACCAATGAATTCAAACTAGAGATGTTACCCAGTACTGTGTGGCAAACCAAAAAGAAGTCCCAGAAGTAAGAGCAAGGGATTAAGTTTCAGAAAAATAATAATAATAACATAACTGTAGAGGGGTTCAGTCTATCTCTCTGTTTCTAGATAAGCAGCCACAATTACTACCATTACTTGCAGCTAAATTACATTGATGTATAAAGCCTTCTGAGCATGTATTTTTCTGATCTGGTGCATGCACAGATCATTTAAGAAGTCAGAATATGTAAAATAATAATTACTATTTAATGAAAATATAAAAAAATTACTTTAAAAGACTTTATCAATTACTATGTCACAAAAGCCACCCTTTGTAGATTATGGTTTTGGCTTATAAATTTCTTAGATACAATGGAAAAATTATTTATGTCCATGTCTTTCACTAGAATTTGCTTCCCAGGGAGAGCTGGGGAAACTTTGTAACTCTGTAACTAGACAGAGATTGCTCAAAACTTTGACACCTGGTAATAAGCATGATTTCAGAAGACTGGGCAGTAAAACTGAGGCCAGGTCAGTCACAAAATGGAATGGAAGAGGGGAATCAAAATATATTACAAAATAAACGAGGAGCCTACTGTTAAGGATTTCAAGAGCCTTTAATTAAAAGTATGAATTCTGAGCTCTGCTAGCTCTTTATTTCAGAGACTGAAGAACAAAAAATGGGGTGGAATATTGCTTTCTAGTAGTATAGCCAGAGCTGCCCCTCACAGACAGCAATATTGCTACTAAAATGTGTGTCCTTCTCAATCCAAATTAAAAGACTCTTGTTAGGGCTTTTTCTTGAAATTGATTCTACCATACAAGTGATGAAAACTAATGAAAAACATTTTTTCCACCTAAGCATGAACCTTTCAGTCTTTCACTGTTTCTTTCTACTGTAACATCAATATAATACAGATTCCCTACAAGTTTGAAGCATTCTGGTGCTCAAGTAACGTAGAATCTGATTCTAAAAAATGCTTTTTTCAAAAGTCAGAAAGGGACTACATTGCAATATTTAGCCAAGCATTTTCCCTGAATTGGAAATGTGTCGAACCACAGGTAACATGGAATTTGTGCTTTGAAATTGGTTCTTTTTGTCTAGGTACAATCAGATAGAATATAGCCCATCTGTGAGGAGTGAGCTATTGCATTTCTGTATAATAAAGCAGGAAGTTTTAATTTGATGTCAAGCAAACATACTAATTGCTAATAATCAATCGAGCCATATTTCAGTTCTAGTGATAAGGTTGCTAATGCTACCATAATAATTTAGAATATTATAAATACTTTGCATGTTGGTGGAGCAAATACATTACTGTGTAAAATAAATAAAACGAATTAGGCATGTCAGTTCACTCAAGCCCATTAAGCCAAGCAATTTAACATATTTTAAATAATTTTCAGCTTATATTTAATAATGCCACTTCTTCTGTTTTTTTAAGTGTAAAAACTGCATCTCATTGCTCTCTGAAGCAGACCTAAGGGTTGATGCATCTACTAAAGCTCTGTGACTGCAACATTACTAACTGGGTTTGATTAGCTATATTTGTAAAACCTGTGAACCTTCAAAAGCTTTAGAAATAATGGAATAGCTTCATAAGTTACGGAAATATCTGCCTGTTAATTTTGTATGCAGAGGGGATGATGTAGTTTTGCACAGTAGCTACACTGAAATTATTTTATTTCTGAGACTAAAGACACCAAAACAGACACATTCTTCCTGCTCCCTGATAGCAGACATGTGCCTAAAGATGATGTCTGCTGTTACTGTCATACCAACTCACTCCTGTTAGCAGACTGATTCAGTAGACACTGAATTCTTGAGTGAAAAGAAAAAGCACCTCTATGGGTAAGCAATACATTCTTCCCTATGTATTTTTTTGTTCTTATACTCCATGTTAGCCATGTTAAAGAGCTTTCTATGCTGTTTCTATTTTTCATTTCTCTCATTACATTACTTAAAAGAAATGACAAACATCATATATGGGGGCGTCCCAGCATGAAACAAGTAGCTGAAATTCTCTAGGACACCGTGTCTCAGAAAGAGAAGTGTACAAGAGAACATGAGATATTCCTTACTCTTTTCCCAGGAGGACCAGGTGGGCCAGCTTCACCTGAAGGACCTGGTGGACCCTGCAACAGAAAATTAAAAACTCAGCAGTAATAAAGGATGAAGTCTTCATCTTCGTTAAATATCATGGATATCTGCCATGTGTTAGCCCCTTTCAATGGACAGAATCTACAGAAATAGAACTTTGATGCTTAATGTGGGTATTGCTCAGATACTGCTTAAGATCTTGGCTTAATTTCGTTAGTTCAGCTAATGAAGATTATTTGGCTGCAGCATTTCTTTCTTATGCTCAGAGCTGCTCTATTTTTAGTGCTCCTCAGCAGCTCCAGAAGAAATCCTTTAACAAATCACTACTTCTAAAAGAAATTGAGCTCTTGCTTAATTGTGTTACTGTAATATGGGCAGTTCTACTTCTTCAAGGATATAATAGTTATTTTTCAGTATAATAGGAAAAGCATCCACTCTGAAAATATTTTTAAGAGTGTGACTGCATAGAAGCCACTGATTTGGCAGAAGATACTTTCTTGTCATCAGAGATCATGCAGGTGAAATAAAATGAGAGAAAAATCTTACAGGTTGACCAGGATCACCATCTTCACCCTTCTCTCCACCAACACCATCCTGGCCCTACAGAATTCAAAGAAAATAAACAAAATTAAAAATTCAGCTAATTTAAGCCACTAACTTTCATACATGAATATAAGAACACTATTTTTCCATAGAGCATTTTCCCAAAGTCATTATTTTCAAAACTTTTAAAAGATTTTGAAACATTTTTAAGCCTCGAGAAATGCGTGAACAGAAAAGCAATGGATCTTACAGGCAAGAGCTCATCCCCAGACAGGAAAGAGAGAGGGTCAACTAGAATTAAGTACAAACTAAGACTAGCACCTAAAACTGTTTTTAAGGTATACTTACAGCTGGACCAGGCTCCCCAGGGGGACCAGGATCTCCAGGAAAACCAACTGGGCCCTAGACAGATCAGGAAAAAAAGCAAGGAATGTGTCATCCATTGCCGAGCAGGTAGCACTCATCAGAAATCTTTTATGAAGCATATAATGAATGTAGTGCAGTTGTAGGCAGTGCTATGGTGCTGTATTCACACAACTTCAGCAATGCTTTACAGTGGTTTGGGTTAGAATTATGAAGCTCACTTACTGGGTTACCCTTAGGCCCATCATCACCTGGAGGTCCTTTAGCACCTGGTGGTCCGGCTGCTCCAGGTGGACCAGCTTCACCCTTTTCTCCCCTTTCACCTTTTGGACCCTGTGGAAAAGACATGAACACAAAAATGCCATCTGGAAATGGAATGGCCAAAAAACCAGGATCACAATGGCAAACTGGTTTTTTAGACAAGGGCCATGTCACTCCTCGATAAATACTGGTGTATGAGTGGGAAATTAGGACCTCTCAGGTCGAGTGCCAAATTCTGTACCCAGCTTCCATCGGTGAACAGTTTCCAGAAAAAATCAGCATGGAAACCAAAGTTAATACTTATGGAAGGAAAAATAGGTCTTCTTTTGGGAGGTCTCCATCCTCTGTTAGTACAAGATGTGGCTATGATTTTATGGAAACAAATACCATTTTAAAGGTGTGAGTTCTTCACTGAAAATTCAAAGAAAACATACAGAAGTGCACAAGTGATCTGAGGAAATGCTTACCAGAGCAAGCACTGCCAAAGACCTCAGTTCACCATAATAAATGTTAATGATAAGACAACAACAAAATACTCACAGCTGTTCCAGATTCTCCAGGAGGTCCAGGGTTACCAGCTTCTCCAGGCTCACCCTACAGATGCATAAGAATACATTTATGAGTCATTAGAACATTTCGATGAATTTACTTCTGTAATTACATATTCTTCCCATGCTTATTTATGTAAACAGCTTCTAAGAACTGTTTTTTATTTGGTCTACCTAGAGGAGTTGAGTTATGTATATGGTTTTGCAGAACTGGAATCTGAAATGTGCGAGATAATACATCAAACTAATATTTTCTTGAGCCAGGGACCCTAAGCTTTCCTTTGGGCTTTGGAAGATGTTCCCCTTTATTATCCCATATAATGCAAATTTCTTGCTTGTGATTGTTGTTATAGCTACTGTTAGAAGAAGAAAAAATTCTATGAAGAAAAACCTAAGGATTAAATCATAGCATCAGTTAGACAAACTTTCTCCACAGGCTACAGAGGTGTGTGCTATGTATTTACCAGAGATGGAATTTATTCCATAAAGCAGATGGCTTTCAGGATGATACTGTATGAAAAGAAAATCCGTGCAAGTCAAAGATTGTGCACTATTAAGTGAACATTTAAGATAATTCAGTCTCCTTCTGAGCTAATACACAGTATTATCTCAAGGACTGTCTTTTCAATTCTTCATTTTAAAGTTTAGCTATGACCAATTATTTTCTAGCTCAGTGGTCTGATGCATAAACTTTTATAGAAAATTCTTCTGTTAGTAGAATATTTAGTTATTAGCATCACAGAAACATAAATCATGGAAGGATAACAGAATATGCTTTGTGATTGTTATGGAGTGCTTAGGTAAGAAATACATACTCTTATCCCAAAGGATTTTTTAATCCAACTGCTAGTGGGGGGAATTTTCCCCCCTGAATATATTCTTTTTCCAATAACTACATCTATGAGCAAGAGTAGTTCAGTGCTGAAAATGCATTTTACCCAATCATTTACTGAATTCACAGAATTGGAATAAATTTGTGTATCCTTCCTAACCTGTGTTACCTGCATGCCCCTCTTCATTTTATGACAATTCAGTTAACTCATAACATGTCTGTCATTTCCACATGGTCAGTATAAAACTATAAATCAGAAAATACAATTTTAAAATAAAACCAATGGTGTAGATACTGAATCTTTTTTCAGAGAAGCTCACAGCAACATGATAACCTCACTGGGACCATAATTTGGCCCAGTACAAATATTTCATTAGATTAAAGGAAAATATTTCAGTACCCCTCAACTGAATTCCAGAATAGGATAATTAACAGATAACCAACATTTTAGGAGCAATATTAAAATGCCCTTTAAAAAGGGCACTATTAAAGGGTGAATGTGCCTTTAGAAACTCTGGTATGTTTTATTAGATATACTAAAATCGGTAGGAACTTCAAAAATTAATGATCCCTTTTAGTGTTTAATATTAATTTACTTCTGTGATGTAGCATTCATTTTAAAACAAAACAAAACCTGTAGTGCATGCTTCAGGTCAATAAGCGTTAGGTATGTTTTCTAGGAAAATTCATAATCTTCATTTCCTTATTTTCTGCACAGCATTTACTGAGTCTGCAGCATCATTAGCATTGGCGTTTTGTCCATGCCTACTATCAATCAAATGAGATTTTTGTAGCAACAGAGAATGAAGTCTGGAATCAGCAAAAATATGTTTTCATGTCAGTAGCCATGCTACATCCACAGTGTCCACTATATGGAGCCTTTCCAAAGGTGAGCCCATGGCAGGACAAAATAAAGCAGTGACATGAGAGCACTGATGGTGCCAGTCTTTGCTGACAAGCACTAGTGCAGTGTAATCCCCTTGGCAGCTTCTCCTCAGAGTTATTTTTCTGCCTTTCTGCCTAATGATATTGTAATTTATGACATTCCACATTTGATTTATTATACATTTGATTTATTATCCTGTTGACAAACACACCTTCATCCTATCAGCCAACGCTGGGCTCCCTCTGACCTGCACGACTTAGCACCAGGGGGGCACTGGGGTGCCTGCTCCAGCACACATGGTGACGTTGTCTCTGTGCACAGCAGCTCCCCAGCAGGCAGCAGTGTGGAAAACAGAAATTGGAAGGGCTAGAAAATGTCAAGATGTTCCCTTAAAGGGCATTTGTGAAAGATGAGACCAGTTAAAATTTCATCTCACATTAATATTTCTATATCATTGCTCTACTAAAAAATCTGCCTCTTCCATGTATGCAGTCTTTGTTTTATCTGACAGTGATTTCTATATTCCAAGTATTAGGGACTATGAAGTGCTGCATTTGGTTTAGATAACTGTTAAGGGAGTTAAACAGCGTTTTGATAGAGAAGATTGTAGGTGATATATATTTACAGACTGCATATTTACAGCTACTAAAACCTGTGTAATCTATAGCTATTGTTGGACCTTTTCTTTCTTTTCATTTTTTAGTAACAATGGCATTAATTCGGAATCTGATGCACCTTCTCCATGGGAAGTATTTCATGTTCTGTTGGGAAACAGATTTTATGATCTAATAATAGGTTTATTCCATCTCTGGAGATTTTCCTCTCTTTTGTTAGCAGCTCAGATCTTTCAAAAGTTGCTGTGGTCTTTCTTAGGCAAAGCCTTCCTCTTGACAGAATTTCAAAAAGGAAAGACAGACATCTTAAACTACAAAGGGTCATGTCGTTTTGAAGACATGCTTAATTCTGAAAACCTCCTTGGATTAAGCAAGCAGAATGGTTTCTACCAAGCTAGGCAAAGTAGTTTAAAAGTTAAAATAAAAAAAACATTATTAAAAAGTTTTAAAGTTCAAAAAACGTTGGTTTCCTTATGATCAGTTCTAGAGAACTGTCCATACAAAGCACAGAGATAGCGGATGGAAGGCTGCCACCTTTTGGTTAAATTCTGGGACAGGGTCTTTCATTTTATAACAATGAGAGGCAACTTTGCAACTGACTGGGTTGTGAAAAGTTAGTTTAGCTCCTTTTTGCCATTCTCACAAAACAAAAAAAAAAAAAAAAAAGAGAAATTGTAACTCTAAAGAGAATCCCTTTTGCATAGGTCTGAATATGTGTTATATATAATGGCTCTGTGGAGAACTAAATTTAGTTGAGAGAAATTCTAAAGGCTGTGTTTTCTGGGAGGACTCTTGTTTGCAGTGTTGGAGAGATGGAGAAAGTTGAGAAAAATATCACCGTCAGGAGGTCATGTAAAGTTATTAAAAGTAATTTGTTAGGATGAATAATCAGGTAGCCTAAACTGTCACAGACACACCTTGATTAGGTACCTTAGCAGTGTCTACACATATGTGTGTGGAAAAATGATATGCACAGATAAAATTGTCAGTGAACACTTATCAAACATGCTTCTAAACTTAGAGCCAGGATGCTCAACTGATTTTGTCCTCTCACTTCCATCTGCAGTATAAATCAATGATTAAGCATGAGAACTATTGACCTCACTTGTTAACTGTGTTGGACTCCTTATTAGTGTACTACTTTGGAAAGTTTTTTTTCAGAACAATATAACAGGAAGAAATTTAAACCCAGATGAGTATAGTGCTTTTCTAACACCAGACCTTTTCATGCAGTACACCAGGTCTGAACTCTGAGAGGCTACAGAACCAATGCTTAGGTTCTGCAGATGCTGGGTTTGCATTGCTCTCTAACACTGATGGTTTATAATGTGCCATGGAAGGGAGGAGGGGTAGAAGAACAGCACCGTGCTCAGTGCAATTATCACAAATTAATCTAAATTAGAAAAGCAAATTTATTTCATTAGGTTTTGTGGAAGTATGGGGTTAACATTACTTGATCTGTTTCCCCTCTGTTGTAAATCCTTATGTACATTCTAAGGCACAGGTTAGAGGAGTCATGAGCAACTTCCTGGCTATTTAAAATACCTACATGTTAGACCTTTGATATGAAATTAGAGATAAGCATGTGTAGGTATTTCTGGTTTTCCATTTGTCTGAATTAAAAGCAGAAGAAAGCGACTGCTCTCGGCGTGGCAGCTGATGTAAGTAGCTCTGCTGAGTGCAAGGCTGCCAGGCCTCGCTGGAGGTTGGGCCATGAATAATGCAGGGCTACAGCAGCGCTGGTGCCTTTGAACAGTCAGGCCCCTGTGTGCAGAGCAGGGCAAACAACAAGCTAGTTAAAAATGCATGGCACTAAGTGTGACAAAATTTGCTTATCTCTGCCAGAAGATGAGGGGGCTTTGAAACCCCTGTATTAATGAAAAAATATCTCCTGGTCAAACCATTAAAATATGCAAGTGGGCAAGCCTACTTGTCTCCTCAACAATGACAGGGATGATGCCAAAATGTTTTTCCACATTCTACACTCACTGCATTGATTTATCTGTAGTATGGTGTGTCTTTCCTGAAAGGGGTGCAGAGGCCAAAGTATGCTGACGTAATAAGAAAAACATTGGGGGAAGAATGTGTGGGAAGAAAAGGAGAAGAAAAAATGCATGTTTTGTTTAAAAGCATGACCTGTCCTCCCATTGCAGCAACTCCCCCTGACAAAACAACTCTTGATGATATCTCAGCTTGAAATCTCATTAAATGGTACTGAAATTAACAAGGAAGATATCCTAACAAGGAAAATACTCTGGCATGTACTAAAACTTGAGGAGGAGGAGGGAGGAAAGGAATTACAATTAATATAAACTTCCAAAATAATACACTTGGAAGTGTCTCTTTGTGAATGCAGATAATGTGGGATATAAGCTAGAGGAAATAAAAAATGACAACCAAGTGATAAACAGTCTGAACTTCATGTTCTTGAATTAAATTTCATGGCCTAATCATCACAAACAGTGATTCTAAATCACACAGATGAGTTGCAGGGAGAAACAAAGGAGGAAGGAGTTCAATATAAGGCAATGTGTTTAGAAAATGACTGGAATATGATTTGATCATGAAACACTGAAAATTAAAGAGGTGACTGAAACCAATGGCAAAAATTCCTATCAAGTTCAATGGGCCACAATATTATACAAGGTGGGTGGTTTTTAAAGCACTGAATATAATTGGGTGCTACCCTGGATGTTCTCATAATTAACATTTTTCTCCATAGTGGTCACAGGAAATTTTTTTTCCCCACAATGCCCATTATTTTCTGTATTCCACTGACATACAGACTCTCTTTTCCCACTAACTTTTTATTTCTCTCAACCCTTAGGTTGTGTCACATTTTTGGTACTCTTCCCAGAGAGGAAAAAACAAATCCTGCAGCCCTTCATGAGGCCAAGATCTTTTTTAAAGTAGACTGCATGAACAATGTCACGAACTTGGGGCATTAGAAGGAATATCCTTGTTAAGAATGCAGTCAAGCAGGAGGGCATTTGTGCAATTTTGGAGAAAAAAAGATTGAAAACACCAGAATGCTGCTGCTCCCAAGAGGTGAGCTGATGCTCAGAGCCACATCCTGAGAAAGCAGCACTGCAGTGAAGCACTACCAGCTTGACACAATGACATCTGCTTGGGCTCAGTACCCTCTGGTCTAAATAAGGGGGACAAAGTAGGATATGTCTCCATCATACCAAATGTTATGTTATATTATTCCAGTACGCTCTTTGCCACATCCCAGAGCACTGGTGGGTGATTTAGTTGATGGGCATGTAGAAAAAAAAAGTAATGAAACACACCTGAAGAGTCTTTTAAAAGACTATTTTAGTTAGAAAAGGGAAATCTTGCTTCATGTTCTGAAAAGTTAAAAATATGGAAAGCTTTCTGAAAAACTACCAATACTGACATTCCTAGAGATGTCTTTTCTAGGATTCATTGACACAGGTGTTTCTTTGAATATATATGATACTCTGTGACAAATCATTAAATACTCAAGACAATCTACCTAGGTTCTCAAAAAGCAACTTATATAGTGGCCTGGAATATATTTCTATTTTGTTTCCTCCATCTTATGCTCCACTCAGAATCTTCTTTCTCATTCCAAAGTTCAGGAAAAAATTAATGTTAAATCTGTAACATTACAGCAAAAAGCTTTTAGGCTTATGTAGGTGATGTGGTCAAGGTGATGTAACTTGATAAAATAAACATAAACAACCATTTAAAGACTCTCTTTTGAACTTTTTGTTTCCTCAGCACTATATAATAATTTACTCTGTTGCTTCAGATAAATCACAGAAAAGAAAGCCCTTATATCCCTGCATACCTCATCTTTCTTTTAAGAACCAGAAAGATACAACCTGGCATGTTCCTTGGGTAAAATATGAAAATAACCAATCCCAAACAAACTCGCTCCATATCCTGGCAGAATTTTTTTTGAATAGAGAACTGAAAATAGCAATGAAAATAATTTTAATGAATGAATGTCATATAGCATTCTTATTTCAGTATTTTCTCTTTCTAGGGGTTTCCATCCACACTCACCTTTTCACCAACACCTCCAACAGAACCGACTGAGCCTGGGGGACCTTGAGGACCCTACAGTGATAAAAGATATTTGTTATCCAAAACAGAGTGCTTATTACTCAATTAGCAAGACAGAAAAATAGGTTGATTCTTACATCAGCTCCATTAGGACCCTGGGGACCTCTTGGACCTGGTGGGCCAGGTGGACCCTGTATCAAAGAGACAATGTGATATGACAGAATCATAGAACAGATGTATTACAGTTACAATCATGAGGAATTTCTGACCAATGAAAAATAATATACTCAATCTGTAGAGGGCTTTTAATCTTTGCCATGCAACAGGAACAGCAGGGCCAGATTGCTGCCCACTGGATGAGTTCAAAAGGTGACAGGAGACCCAGGCTGTGTCACACAGTACCTGAGCTGGACATGACCTGATGCTTAGGACCCCCTGAGGATTGGTTCTTTCCCTCCAGGTTCCCTGCATGCCCATCCCATTGACAGAGACCCTGGGCCAGCTCGAGTGTCTGTGACAGCCCTGGGGCAGAACGTGCCACGGTGCCTACAGATGGGCAGGAGTGAAGCAGCCAGACTTGGCACAAGGTGCTGGAGGCAAATGTGTAGAGTAGAGAGCTTGCATGGCAGTCAGGAACAGCCCACAAGGCATTCTGTCAGCAGGAGAAACAGCTGGAAAATGCATTCCCCAGGGAAAGTAAACAGAGCCAAACAGTGTTTACCAAACAGGTTTCTCCTGGCCTGCAAGTACCTGGTGCTGTATGTTAATAACAATGGCCTGACCTTCAGGAAGGCAGCTCCCGACTCTCCGGTGCAGTGCTACCTACTTTTCCTCTTTCTTTCCTGAACCTGACTGTCACTGTCCTGGCTCAGGCACACAGAGCATCTGCTTTGTGTTTATCAGTATTTTCTCATGTTACATATATCTCAATATTAATGATGGATAGATGTGGGAAAGCAAAGTAACTCCCAGAGCGTTTAGGTTACACAAAATGTTTCATGCTCGGTCCCCAAAGTCAGGAGTATCTTATCAAATGGTGAGCTATAGAGAAAAGACAATAATGTATGGAGAATATTTATGTCCTTCAGAGTGACCAGTGAGGAAGAAGTCTTACCATTGGGCCCACATCACCATTTTCACCTTTTTCACCTGGTGGGCCAGGCAGACCCTAAAAAACATAGGGAAGAATACTAAGTAGGGTTCCTGGAATGATTAGTTATAAATCATGAAACAATGTAAATCGGATCTACACATCAAACTTAGGAACTTGGGAGGGGGCAGGATGGTGGAACAAGAAGAAAAAGACCTATTTGCATTAAAATGGAAAGAAAGGGAAGGGAACTTTTCATATTACAGTAAATGTATAGGTAGTCCTAGGATGCTTAAACTAGGTGACACTATAAATTTGGGGGGAAAAAAAAGGCAACAAAAAATGCACACAGAAATGCTAAACTGGGTGATTTAAAAAACACTGCCAGGATTATCCAGAGTTCAGGTGGGAGTCGGATAATTTATGCTCTGATATATATTCATTTTATAACTAATATTATAACTAATTAACTGATGCTGTCATTTATTTAATAGAAGACAGTAGTCATTCAGTTTCTGACACAGAAATCAGTGTTCTTACACTTTTTCTGTTACATCTTGTTGTACAGATGTAAGGTAAAACAATAAAGGAATTTACCTGTAAGCCAATAGGGCCTGGGGGCCCGGGGAAGCCTCGAGGACCTTCGTCACCTTTTTGCCCAAACATCCCTTGCTGACCTCTTGGGCCTGGCTCTCCATCACCTCCCTGTTTGGAAACAATGAAGAGCAAAACTGTCACAGCTCTGATAATAACAACAGGAAAAGCTCCATGGAAATGTCTGGGAAATAAAAGGGCTCATAATCACACCTAGTGTCTTTACAAATGCATGTTCATCACCTTGGCTGGATGAAATCTGTTACACAAACAGAATACCAGCACATGCTCTGGTTTAATATAGGTCAATTAGTGCTGCATTTCCCACAGACATTGTCCCTGAATTCCCCCTCTCTATTACATCTGCACAAACATTCTAGCTGTTGAATACCTATGCAAATATGAGTAGCACAGGGTTCCACCAATATTCAGGGTAAAAGAATTCAGAGCCTTTTAAATAAGAATGAATTCACTTGGTATCAGGTGGATTTTAAAAAGAGGCAATCTCTTTTGACTGCCTCTGTACTGAGCTGCCAAACACACCACCAAACAGGTTCACTGAAAGGATGGCCCCCATTCACTATTTACAGTATTTAATTTGTTATAATTTTGTCAAATTATTGCCCTACTGTAGATCTGCAATACAGTAACACCCACACAGGCTTGTTTACAATAAAGAACTGCATGTAAGTGGGCAGGGACAGAACTGTTAGTGGTGTTTTGAAATATATTCCTGAGTAAGGAGCAGAGAGTTCAAAGAAGTCAGTACCAGCTGAGTTGTGCAAGGTTGGGGTTGGCTCTGAAGGAGCTACTCACAGCTATCCCTGGGGCTCCCACAGGACCCTGCAGACCTGGTGGACCTGGAGGACCCTGCAACAAACACACATCCAAAAGGATGAGTTAGTGATGGTGACACCTGCAATGAGATTGAAAGCAAATTCAGACATGAGAGAAAACCCGACTTGCACGATCACAATCTGTTCAGCATTTCCATGGTTCTCCATAGAGGATGTAGCATCATTCACAAGTCCTTTCCATCCAGTATGAACTATTTATCTCTCAAAAACTCAGATTTTCATATCTATAATGGACAATGTCGGCATTTGTCAGAAGCTCATTTCTAATGTTTCAGAATAAATTTCCATGTGAACATGAATCAAAAGGAAAATATTTTTTCACAATTAAAAATATCAAAACTTTCAAAGAAATTTATTCAAAATATCTCTCAAACTTTAAAGCATCATCTAAAAATCTATCTTTAATTCAAATGTTTATTATTTGGAGTAGCTTTTATGAAACTGCTAATTATTTTTGCAATGGCACAAAGCTTATTTTGACCTCCAGGAGACATGAAAAAATGCAAGTTCTTGCTTAGCACTGGGCATCACATTCTCTTTCAGTCTCTTTTCAACAGAATGGCAAAAACCCCCAGTCTCTGAATGTCTTTTTGCATTCTCCCTGCAGAATAATAACTAAGTTATATTGCACATAATTAGAAGCCAGTCATGTAGATGTGATATAATGAAGCTATCAGAGTACAGGAATGTAAGATACTACTTTTTGATGAGGTTTAAATGATGTAGTAGTTTGAATCCTGTTTTTGCAACACTAGAGGAAGTAGACTGATAGTTATGCTAAGAAGGCACAAAACTCAACACCAGGCCTTGGCTAATTCTAGTCTATTTCAGATGCCAAGTTGCCTGCAACTTCTAGGCTTCAAATTCTGGTTTAGAGCAGAATAATGCTGGGATTTACAGACTTTGCTAGGGCTAAAATTAGATTATTGTGCTGTTTATAAGGGGAATTAAATAAAGGGACTTTTTAAGTCTTGCAGTCTATTTCTTTCTCTGGGTTTTATATATATTTTGGACCATTTTATTTTCTAGGGAGTATGAGGCATCAAGCTCTGTATTTCTTCTCTTTTACAGTTTTATTTTTGTCCCATACCTGATGGCATTACATGAAACAAAGCTTTCTAGCTCTCTGGTGACATATCTAAATGAAAGGACTCCAAGGAATGCTCCAGCTGACTGGGAAGTGTTACCATGAGAAAGGGATTTGGCATGCATGGATTTTTCTACACTCTTCAAGATGCCTCAATGTGCTCCTTCATTTTATAGGCTCTGGAATGAGGCCTACACATTTTAAACTAATTTTAAAACCCCTTTTGATATAAAGCACTGTTGGAACATACTCTGCAATTGATTAATGATGAGTTATTTGGACACATGGCCAGATTCTTTTTTTCCATTGCTCTGGAGGGCAAATGGAGAAAGACTGATCAGAAACATGAGAGAATCCTCAGTTAATAAAGGCATTTGTGATAACTCCTGAGGTTTTGAAGTTCAAGAGAGGACAGCACATCAACAACAAATTGTGCTGTCTTAGCTAGAATATGCCAACATAGTTAAGCACAGTATTTTCAAACTCACAAAAGCAAATCTTTGTTAGTTTCAGTGGGGAACTGAAGATTTTTCCAGCTTTTCATAAACAAGAAAGATGAACCAGTTCTTTGATCAGGATCCTTGCTGTGATCAGGCTCTAAATGCCCACCAATGCCTTTTGTGGGTGGTTTGAGATTGTAAATATCTGTTCTTTATGCCCTGTGATTTCAGAACTGGGTACTTTCTCCTCAGAACCTTTCAGAGGGGACCAACAAGCCCTTTCTCCCTGCCCCAATAGGCATCTGTCAGCATATTGAAAGGAAAGCAAATTTAAAATGAACACATTCTGAAATTGTCAGGGTTGAATGACTGCAGTTGAGGGCAAATAGATTCAAGACACATAACTTCAGCTGGAGTTAGATTCACTTCAACTAAGGCCTCAACACTGAATCCTGTATTTCAAGAAAAATGTGTAATATTCTCAAATGCATTAAACCTTGAGACTGGGAGTCCAGGATACATTCTCAAATGATAATTCTGCAGACACTTTATTTTTAAAGCAGGTCTGCTGGAACAGGCTCAAATGCATCAATACTCACTATGGGAACTGTGGTCACAGTCTAATGCTCAGCATAACTAGCTATGCTAAAATTATCTGAAACAGAATAGTGCAGCTTGTGTTTTTTTCCTGAATTTCTCTGATGCAAAGCATCTCTAATGAAGAGGCATGGCAAAGGGGAAAACAGGATGTGCCTGTGATCACATGCAAAGCCTGAAGTGGAACTGGATCAGAGGTTGGAACTGTCTGATCCTGAAGTTCATTTCCAGCCCAAGCCATTCTGTGATTTGCTTGAGTATGTACATATCCTCCCAGAAACATCATCTGATAATATGTAAGCCATAATTTTGGCTTACATATTATTGGTGTAATTTAAAAAAGTAATATACTGTTCTGTAACTTGTTAATGTCAAAAATCACCCTGTTTTCAAGATAAACATACTTAGCCATGAATACCCCTGTGTAGAGTTCGGAGCTTTGAAGAGTGTTGAAATATTACAATAAAAGGGATCTTTCTGCCATTACTCAACTTTTTCTTAAAGAAAAGTATTCCAGTAAAGTACCAGTTTATCTTGAAATTGAACAGAAGTGAAAACATACGATTTTGAATTGTTAGAAAAGAAACCACAATCAAATGGAAATAAATAAATGCTAGTTTTATTCTTTCTAGCCTCAAATTTCACAGTGAAAAAAGCTTAATTTTATATGTCTGGCCTAAATAAAAAAAGGAAGTGCTTGAACTTTAGAATTTTTGAAGACAGAAAAATGTCAAATCGTAACAGTAGAACCTGATTAGTCCTAGGTTCACTAATAGGCCTAATGATAATATATGAAAACTTGTATAAGCCATTTCATCTGCCATCAGTTCATTGTGCTCCCCAAGAATTAGATATCCTTTAAAAATTTTAAAACTACATTAGTAGATTCCTCTATTGAGTCTGCATAGTTTTTATCCTCATGGCTAAGAAGCCAAAGCTGGGTATGTTCACACAATGCAGGCAGTGAAGTTCAACACAGTAAGAGAATGTATGGGAATTCTTGGTCTCTCCAGATCAAATGCAGAAGGAGGAATTTCAATGATACAGGAAGGGTGCTTAAGAATGTAGTTTATATTTTGTAATGATTCTGTAAGCTCTAGGAATATGAGCAATAATGAATACATGCCTGGATCTGTAAGTACAAACCTTTAGTATTTTATTAAAATAACATAATTTTGAAGGAACATTTTAGCAGTGTGTCTTTGTTTCTGCTCATTTACGTAGCAAGGCTACCTGCATACTTCATGCATGAATACCTTTTATTTATAAAGAATAAATGTAATGCACAAAGGATTTTGCTACTCACGTTGTCTCCTTTGTCACCTTTACTACCTTTCTGACCTGGTTCACCAATTTCACCCTGTAAATGAAAGTTAAAAGTTAAACTTGTTTAAAATGGTCTCCTTCACACTTAGCTGAAGTCAATATCACAGTATCTCTAAATGTTCCCTTTGATATGATTATTTATGTTTCATGCTGCTGCTTCAAGTGTGAAAGCCTAAAGGGAGCAATTCTGTAGTGATCAATAATATGTCATATTAATCCAGATATTGATTGCTGAATTGAAAAGGGCAACCAGACCTGGCTTTGAAGTATAATGCAACTGAGCTCTAAATAAAGGAAATTGTGTTGCTCATGTCACCTTCATTTTGAACTTACAATGAAAGTACCCTGATCTACAGACTCATGTAACTGTTTATGACTGAACTACTGCTTCTCAATGGAGTGCACAGTATTTCAAAACTTCAAAATTACTCAAATCAACAAAAAACCACATTAGAAATAATGTTTTCTTTATACAATAATAAAAGACAAATTAAATCACAGAAAATATTGTCTGTGGGATAAATAATACTCATGCATCACAAAAATGAATGTTGAAATCTTTATGTTTATGTGCTAACTAACAGAGAAATGCTGGGTCAAGCAACCACACCAGATGATTCTGAAAGGTGCCATATTTTAAATTTTGCCAGAGGTCAACAGAATATCTCTGCTGTAAACATAATTATTTTGACACCCTCAACCTATGAGCACAACGTCTGGTGGTTCTGAATCCCTGTATATTACTGAAGACATTTCATCTTACTCATGCAGTAAATCAAGTTTATAAAATAGGCAAAAATCAATTTTGGCATCATTTGCCTTATTTTGCCATACTTTCATCCTTGTTTCTTTGCCAGGATAAATGTTATTCTACTAGCTCTTTAACACAAGTCCCAGTGTCCCATGGCATCTGTCCCTAAGACATTTGGTTATAGAAGAGCTTTTTTAGGTATTTTTGCAGTAAGCAGAGGGAATTTGGGAGAGGCCGGGATAAGATTTGTTGCTTTGTCACCCTATTTATTGTGAGGAAAGCTACAGAGAACTGTACTGACAGATCTCCCAGATGCTCTAATACCAATTATAATGATTCACCTTGTCACCATCTTCTCCAGGAGAACCACTAGGACCAGCAGGACCAGGAAGTCCTACAGGACCCTGTATTCCATCACGTCCAGCTGGACCTTGGGGACCTTTTTCACCCTGGTTTTGAAGAAAATGAAGCAAACCACATTATCACAGGAGAGTAAGGAAAACTTCAGTACAGGGAGTCACAGTACCAATAC
The DNA here is from genome assembly GCA_013399835.1 of Leptocoma aspasia. Lineage (NCBI taxonomy): Eukaryota > Metazoa > Chordata > Aves > Passeriformes > Nectariniidae > Leptocoma > Leptocoma aspasia. Next base: position 2,471,001 of record VXAX01004318.1, on the reverse strand, counting down.
AAAATTAAAATACCCACCCTCCTCCAAAAAAACCCCCAACAAAACAGAAAACACCACAACAGAAGAAAACTATCAAAGGAAGAGACTATATAAGAGGATTATATGAATTAATAATGGAAGCTGATGTCAAATACACTTGTACTCTAGTGCAGAGTAGCTGGGTACAAAGTTTTAATGAAAGACTGTTTTATATCCATGCCCTGCTGTGGTATTAACAGGTTTAACCCTTCCTGGTCTTAGAGAGCACAGTAAGAAATGTTTTACTATGTACATATTTGTAAATCTAAAATGAGTATATTGGCTATTCTGAGAACACATTGAACAGACAAATACCAGAGAGGGAACAAGCAGCATTCAGGAATGAGCAGTGTGTGCTGGGATGGTTTTATGGGGCTGTGGTTACTCACGGGAGCTCCCTTCTCTCCGGCGGGGCCGGGGGGCCCCTGGGGGCCGGGCCGGCCGGGCAGGCCAATGGGGCCGGCAGTGCCCGCGGAGCCGCGCTCTCCCGGCGAGCCCTGCAGAAGGACACAGAGGACAGAGGAATTCTGAGACAGCCCTGGTAGTGCTGGTGCTTTCCATGAGGCAAGGCACCAGAGAACTGTTTATCACTGCGAGCTCAGCTGGTTGAAGGTTACGCATCCATCACATGTGCAAGTAAAGAAAAAACGCTGAAAGGACCAACTTGAAGTTCATACTCAATACAGTTTGTACAACACTAATTTTATTTTTTGTAAATACCATTTCCTGTGTTTGTTTATCATAATGAGAGTGTCCTAGTGTGAAAACCAACCTCTTTTTTCCTTCTATGTTTTCAAAATATATTAACATACTACTTTGATGAAAGAATATTCACCATATCAAAATACAGAACTAAGCCACACCAAACCCAACATTTTTAGTAAAGTTTTGTGCTGTTCATTGCTGTGATGATCACATTTCTGCATTTCAATTCACCTCTGTAAAAATCCATTCAAATATAGAGACTAATTTAGTATTGTTCTACAGAGGAGGTTTTTTATGTACAGGCATCTTTAGATAAGCACATAAAAAGTTAAAAAAACTAATACTACAAATTAAAGGTGAAACAACAGACACTATGTATTGAAAACCACTAAAACTGCATCTTTGTTTTCTGTCTTTTAAATATATTAAATAATATATTTAATATATTTAATTATAATTTAATATAATATATTTAATTATAATTAAATATTAAATAATGCAGAATTTACAATTTTTGCATTAAGAGAGTACTGTTAAATGTTTATTTGCTGTACAAAAATATTTCCCCAGCTTTTCAGCTTTACACCTTCAAGATAGATTGCAACACTTAAAAGTTATGATTGGTAATTTCACTTCTCCAATTGACATACTAGAAACAGGATGATACATCACAGAATAGGAAAATAATAGGTGGTGTACCCTGACTCTAAATAGTCTTTTTTCATCTTTAAGCAAGATCAAATTTGCTGTCTTTTAGATATTGGAATTTTAAGATGCTTTCACCTATGAGGAACCTATTTTTTTTTGCTTTTACTCATGTCATACTTGTCCTGGACTGACCTCATTAGCATAAGTGGTACTAATTTCAAAATAAGCTGCTTTTCCTCCCCATAAATGTGACAGAAAAGAGTGCTGAATGGTGTCTCAAAGTATTTTAGCAAGTTATTTCAGTAAGATCTAAATTTGCATGAGTGTTCAAACAAAGTATTTGTATGGAAATCATAGATGACTTTATCCTTCCAGGTGTTGGGGATTTTTTTTAAGTCTGAGTGGCTGCCTAAGTTTCTGTCCTATTTCTGTTATTTTAGTTCCTAAGGCTTCAGTGAATTCAACAAGAAAAAGTCATTACCCTACAGCCATACTACCATGGTCTCTGATCTTGTCAGCTCTCATAAGCGAAACAATTTTTAGGTCATCTCATCAAGAGGATGTAAGAATAGAGAGGAAAAAACCCAAATAACTCATAGATCTTTCCTGTGTCAGACAGCAGACACTAACAGAGGCCATAATTTCCAGTAGCTCTTTTTAATCAGCCAACTTTTCACATTTATCTTTGCATTTCACATGAGTTACGAAGACGGACTACACCTTCTGTTTTCAAGGAACCACTCCTTTCTCTGAGAGAATGGTCTCCAAGCACAGCAGAACACATTAAATTATAGTCCCAACTCAGAAAAGCATTTTAAGCAGCTTCTTAAGTCTGTTCTCTTTCTGTGTTTGTTGTTTTTTTTTTTTTCTGGTCACTCTGTCCCACTATGAAAGAAGCTCCTTATGTTATGAAATCACTTTTTAACCTTTGGTCTTGCAGTACTCATATCATGGAATCTTTTCATTAATTTTTTTTGCTGGGTTTTTTTTAACTTTTCTACAGAATGGAAGTGTCATGTTTTGTATTGTATTGTTGCTATACAGACTATAAACTCATTAGCAACCTTGTTTTCTTCTCACTTCGTGTGAGGAGATATGTAATGACAGCTATTGTATACATTGCACAGTAGTAGCAATATTTTTTATTGATGGTTAACAAAATGCTCAACAAGTGAAGGTCCCCATGACTGTAAAATGTTGTCAGATAGATGAAGATAGCTCTAGATAGTTCAGTACTGATAATTGGGTAGCCTACAGCTGGCTTATTCTGAGTCTAATTTGAGCATCCTATTCCTAAATGAGCAAATGAAAAATGACTGCTTGACATTCCGAAGAGCTTTCTCTCATCAGCATTCAACATTCCACACGGTAGTAGGAGAAGGGAAGAAAACAAACAGAAGCAACAAAGAGAGCAGATAAAAGAGAACTGTTAAAAAAACTCACCCCCCACAATAACAAAAAAACAACCACAACCCCCTCCCCAAAAAAACCCCAAACCATGAAAATATCCCCCTTCAATCCTGCAGAATCTCCTTTTCCTCTGACGTGCATTCATGCATCTCTTTCTTTTTGTCCAAATCCCTCTAAACAGAGTAATTGGCGTATGCACAGTATTTGGAGCAGTCATTTGTTTGGTATGCTTGCACCAGCCAAACAAAGCTTATAACTGACTATATATGCTAGTTAGAAACAATTGGTATTGGCAGGGAATCACAGGAAAGTCAGCCAGTGGCATGGATTCTCTTCCTATTATAAATGGCAAATGAAGACTCCACTACAATTACACTTCTGTGTGTACCCGCTGTTGGCTAAAAATAGATGGGAAATATTTTCGGATTATTTGATGCTCATGGTCTGCTGTGGGCTTCTGTAGAAAGAAAGCAAGTAGTTGTGGTTTAATTGTGGTGCTTGAAGGTGCACAGAAACCCAGTATTAAGGGCACCTAGACACCTTTTTTTCACTGAATACTGTTTTCAGATAACAAGTTAGTAATTAAAGATGAAACAGATAAAAATCCTACTGAGGACTCTTGGAATACTTCAAGGGCAACTTGATCCTGTTTGTACCTCAAGTGGCCCATTTGCACTACAATGAACTCAAAATATATTTTAAAAAATTAAAAATTTTGCCCTTCAAACTGTCTTTCAACTCCTGCTACCACTACATCTATTTCTTAAAGACTGGAGAAGCTATATACAAAAAATGCTCAGCCTCCTGAGGGTTTCTTTCTGTGACTGTTTATCTTAGCAGGAAGGGTGGCCCCATCAGGAACGGGTTTATGGACTGAAGTTCTTGGCAGTGTGCTCCTGATTCCCTTACTCTGTGTGTTTCTGGACTATAATTAATGGTGATTTCAGTCTGGCATTGAACTCCCATTAGCTGGGGAGCATTAATAGTGTTTCTGGATTTTCACTACCAATTTAGTTTCACATGAAAGGAGTACTATTCATGAGCTCTGAGAGAGCTCCATGATTTGAACCAAAGGATGATAAATGGGGATAATTGAGACATCCTCCTCGAAAAAAGCTCTGATGTTTTCAACTAAAACACTAACATATACACACCCTATAAGAATTAGAAAAACATAGGTCATCTGTACTTCAATTCAAACACGTATTTTAGAATACAGACAACTATCACTAAATAAGGTGTGTACTTTTGCCTCACATCTTGTGTGATGTGTCTTTCTGAGGACCCTTTACAGGAGTGGCACAGCTCCTGTGTGGACAATGCTGGCTGGCAAAGGGGGCTGTGTCACATGCCAGCTTTGCCTGTGCTGGCTGCTCTGTGCATGCTCACAAGGGCTCTGGGTCACTGCACCTGAACCTTCTGCTTGAGGGGTCAGTCCAGCCTTAGGGACTCCTTCAACAAAAAATCAAGATATGACCTTTAGACTGAAGAGACTATTCTGGTCTATGCTTTCTTGACTTTAATTCATTCTTTCTTTTAACATTTCAGGTTCTTCAGATGGGTAAGATGATATCCCTTTTGACTCTCTCTACTAGCTTCCATTCCATTCCATTCCATTCCATTCCATTCCATTCCAT